>JARHVA010004653.1:0-17500 GCA_037957365.1 Torreya grandis
TCTAGACAACTTTGCATGAAATAAATGAAGAACAACCATGTTCATCAATAGTGGATGTTCGAGGCACATGATAGGAGACAAGAGAAAGTTTATAACTCTAAATAAGATCAATGGTGACATATTTAAATTTAGAAATAATACCACTACCAGGATAGAAGGAAAAGGTGCATTAAGTTTAGATAATGGTAAAACCAACACTGAGAATGTATTGTATGTAGAAGGTCTTAAGCATAATCTGTTGAGTGTAAGTCAAATGTGTGATCAAGGACACACATTAAAGTTTTATGTAGAAGGTTGTGAGATTAGAAGAAAATATTTAGATGTGTTTATTGTAGATGCTTAGAGGATAGGAAAAAAATCATATATGTTAGCATATATCTTCACAAAGGCACTACTAAAGGACACATTTTAGTATCTACGAGAGAATTTGGGAGTAATTTGTTTTACTTCTTACCATTGAGGATCAACATCAGTTGAGGGGGGAGCTAAGTGTTATCTCCAGAACATATCCTTTTCCATTGATGTCAAAGGGGAAGAAGTATATGAATAGGTACATGAACAAGTTTAGAAAATAGGATACTACAGTAAGGGGGAGTTACTGTATGTTTTTAGGTTGGTAGTATGTGCAAGTCTTAATTTAGGTTGGCATGTGCAATACAAGTTTCAAAATATGGGTAGTTTTAATTTTAGGTTGCCATCAATGACAAAGGGGGAGATTGTTGTAAATATTATCATTGATGTCAAAGCTTTAGCAGTATTGGTGACAAAGGCCCCATAGCATTTATTGTCTAAAGGTGTTTTTAATGTTCATATCTTGGCTAAAGTGCATTAATATTATTTAAATATTTATGGATATATTATTCATTACATAAAGACAAAATAGGTCCCATGAGGAAGTCAAAGAGTCACCAAGTAAAGACAAAAGAGGGAAAGGGCACATTTTCCCATGAAGGGTCACCTTGAGTAATTTGAAGAGTCACTAGATAAATAAAAAAGAGGGAAAGGATGATTTTACCCATGAAGGGTCACCATGTGACTTTTAAAATGAAATAATTCAAAGGGTAATGAAAGTTTGCAACCATTTTCCATGTGAATTTAAAGGTCTCAAAGGGTGAATGCCAAAGGTCATTTGGAAAGCTATAAAAGGAGGCTTGGGAAGCCATTTGTAATATGGAAGAGAATGGTTTGTAATTGTTTTATCTAGCTAAGAAGAGCAAGAGAAGAGAAGAGAAAAGAGAAGAAAAAATAAAGAGATATAGTAGTGTTTTATCATTTGTTGAGAAAACAACATTAAGAGATAGTTGTATTTTCTACACAAGAGGGGTTGGTACTCCTATGGGTGGGTGCTCACAAATCATTGTTGTGTTTTTTATCCTATAATTTGGTGCTTGAAAACTTTGTAAACTTGATTTGGTGATCATTTACATACTTGAGATAGTTTTTAGTGGTTTTTCTCACATTGGGTTTCCACATAAAAATTTGGTGTCTCTCTCTCTCTTGTGTGGTGCATGTTATTGTTTCAATTTTATTACATATCTTGAATGTATGATTATGTGGTTAAATAAAAAGAATTTTATTAAGTAAAAGATTCAAAAGATATATGATATACTGATTTACCCCCCTCTCAGTAGATCCCATGCTTAATAGAGACTCTCCCTCTCTACGATCTCTTATTGTTTCTCCTTATTTTCCTTTGTTCCCCCAAGGTGGTCACCAATAATAAAGGTTTTAAACCCTTTTTAATAGATAAAACCTCCTAAAATAGGTGTTATCTCCTTATTTCCACCTAATCATAGCATGATAAGCATTTATTCTTCCCTTGGATTGACCAACCATTCCTATTGGCTAGACCATGCCTTCTTAATGACAATCTCTTTGCTAATTCATAATGACACATGTAATATCTATCAGAGTCCTATGGTTGATTATAATACATTTTACCTCCCTACATAGGGCTCCAGGCAAAGGCAATTAATGGACAAGTTTATATTTCTACAATAAGTCAATCTAGATGTTTGTCTAATTTATCCTCATACATTGAATATGTCCAACCAAAAGTAGTTCAACCAACATAGTAGTGATTACCATCCATTAATACATCTAAGACTAAATAAGGGGTTAAATTTAATACAAGTCATTTAATTAGGATCAAGCAAGGTTTAAGACAAGATTAAGGTTAGACGTGGAATCACACATGATGTAACAATGCATGACATAGTCCTTTTTACCTTAATTGGTAATGACTTACTCTTGTAAACTTATTTCACCCATGAAATACATTATCTTAATAGCTAAATATTACATCATAACATGTTACATATTTCAATTTAAACCAAAATAATTAAACTACCAATAAATTCACAAGATCATGAAGTGATATTCATGTAGCACTTAATGCTTGTATAATTCCAATTGTAAATAAGGCAATAATTCAAGTATTGCTTAGCTAATTTTTATCATTTGCATGATTCACCCAAATTTCAATCAAAATCACCAAGGGAGTATCATTGTTGATTTGCATAATCACCTTATTTTCTCATGAGGGGCCTTACAAAAAATTATTATTATATTGTAAAGAGATTTTGGCTTGAAATCTGGATCACAATCCTTTTTTGGACACCAAAAAATCCCACCATTTATATATAGTTCAAAACACAACACCCATTTTCCCCATATATCATATGGTATGGGGAGAAATGATAGGTTTTAATTCAAGTTATCTATTTTTAATTTTTAAAAAATATTCAAGATCTATTTTTTAAAGAACTGATTCATAACATGAAAAAGAAGGTTAGAAATGTATTTTAAATAAATTTTTGAATGATATTTAAATTAAATAAAAATATGAAATGCCTTCTAATTTTATATCTTTTCATGGCTAGTTTGAGGGTGGTTTGGTCTTCTCTCAATGATCTAGATTGACCTTGATTTTTAGAGTTGGTCAATGAATTTCATGTCAACCCATATCTTATTTTCCATGCTTTTCTATTTACAAATGATAATTATCTACTCATTTATGGCCTTTGTTGATAGAGTACGAACAAACCTATGTTTGATTATATCATTTACATATGTAAAATTATAGTTTTCCAAGATATTATTTTGTGATTCAATGGTTTGTTGACCATCAATAATATAAATATGAGTATCTAGGTCATTAAAATCTTACTTGAATTATACATTTATCATTTCATTATTTTTTTCTTGAAAGGTATAATTTTTTCATCCATTTGAAGAGGCACTGAGTTACATAACATTGAGTTAACCAATTGATCAACACTATCTCAATCAAGAAAATAATACTGACATTTATAAGGTGTCAGGTGATAGCACTCATTTATTATTCTAAAATACTTTTCATTGATTTATGTGAATCTTGAGTTGTTGAAGACTCAATGTTTTTAAACTCTTTTTTAGCCTATTTAAAGTAATCTTTTGTCTTTAATATATGATATTGAAGTATCTTTTTCCAAGCTAGCCACATTTTGCCTCCTCATAAAAGTAAACATGTTCACATGAAATGTTATTTTTCCAAATTCCTTAACGATATTTTATTCGATGAGTAATAGATTAAGTAAATATATAATGATACATTTTTTAATACAATCCCAATCTCATTGAAAATATTTTGACTATTTTATACACCAAATTTATCATACTATAGATAAGGCTATTTTTTTCAACCCTAGGAATAACAAGAATCCTTTGAAATTTCAAAGAATGATACATCCTAATTTTTCCTTACAATTCCACCTCTAACTCCATTTGAATGACTTGTCATGAATGTTCATATTTATTTACATATCCCATTTTAATAGAAATCCAATGTTCAAAACTACATTTCATACTGAATATATTTCCAAAGTCTTATTGTGCCCTTGATATTGAATGAAACACCCACAAGTATTTTTGGTAGTTATCCAGACAACAAATTTTTACAAATCATTCTTAATCCTCTTCTCTCCTACTCAATGGATCTATTTATGAATGGTATCTCTCTACATGAGGTGTGGCTAATTAGAGACATTATTTTCTAAAATCAAATAATTATCAATTGTCAAAGATAAATAAGTGTATACTAAATTAACTTATCATTTCAAACATGTTAAATCAATAGTGAAAAATAATACAAGTATAATAAAGTTTAATTAAAACAAAGATCACATTAATTTAATAATACATGTGACTATAAGAATGATTAAAGGATTATAGATATAAATAGACTGGGACACTTGTTTGTATTTAGAGTTAGAGGCCACCCACTCTAAAATATATCTTAAAATGGATTAATATTTAATATAAATCTTAGGTGTTATATATAATGATAATTTTTTTTTGGTTTGTTCAATTGGGAAGGATCCTTGTGAAATTAATTAACCTTACCTTATAAGAACCATAAATAATCATCCATGTTGGAATGAATTTTACTTTTGCATAAGGGATTTCACCTTTTACATAATTATACTTAGTCTTCTACCCAACCGATCTTCTTTAAAATTGGGAAAGTTTCTTTTCATTAAATGTCTTATATAATCAGATTGGCTTCAAACTTCATAGATCCCTTAGGGATTCAGACACTTATTATCTTTTTTTGACTTTGTTTTCTTTCCCTACATATGGCCACTAGAACTTAGACTAGCCACATGGTGTTAAAGTTAATCCTTGTTCTCTTTTGGTTAGATTCATGCATGGAAAAAAATTGAATATTTTATAGTGGACACTTGTCTTATTTTTGTTAAAATCTCAACCTTGTGAAACTTGTGTTTAGTTTTAATTATATTTAAAACTAGTTAAATTATGAAAATTCATAAAATCACCATGTGGTGAGATGTAATTACCTTACATTATCACAAAGGTTCATAATCCTTCAAGTTTTCAGTCAATTTTGAAGCTATAAGACTACAAAGATGTGAAGCGTGGCATGTTACGATCACCTCAAATTTTTATGTACTTAAGATCAACATATAATTTTATGGATTTCATAATGTTTTGACATTTTCCCCCCTTGTGTTTGGATATTATCACCTAGACCATTCGTATGGTGCTAATGTTAAGCCTAGTTCTCTTTTGGTCAGCTTCATACTCAACCACATTTTGAATATTTAATAGTGGAAAAATTTCTTATTTTTGTTATCTCATAACCCTAAAATCCTTATGTTTAACATGATTTTATTTTTAAACTCATTGAATTGAAAAAGTTTAGAATTGTGCCATGTGGCAAGATGAAACTACCTCACATTATTTTAAGGGTTCAAACTCCTTCAAATTTGTGAGCAATTAAAAAACTACAAGTCTATAAAAATGCTATGCATGGCATGCTATAATCACCTCATAGTCTGGCATAGTTTAACCTCAATGTATACTTCTATAGCCATAAAAATAATGTGATCATTCAAAAAAATGCCATGCATTGCTAAGTATAAACTTTCACAACCAAAAATACTACAAGCCAAGTGTGAATATAATGAAACTGTAAAATTGGACCACATGGAATAATAAGGCTTAGGTAGGTCTTAAGGATTATAAGTGAAAAAAATAAAGATTTTTTTACTTTGTGCAATGGTTCTCATTTAAATTTTGTGGACTTGGTTTTTATGAACATGTAAATGACACAATGCTTTCACTTGGTTGAATTCATTTTGATATCAAAAATTAGATATAAAAATAAATAAATTCATCATAAGACTTAAAGCTTTTCAAATATTATTAGTGAAAATAGGAATAATAGCATTTTTAAAATTATCCTAATGATGTTACTCAATTACAGTTGGTTTCCTGCTCTAGGATCTTTCTCTAGATGAACTTAGTTAAAATAGGATAATAAATCTTGTTGTTACTCTATGAAATGGTTTTAATTTATAGTGGGTGGCCTCACACTCTATGAATATATAGTTTAAACATTTTTTACTCTTGGTTAAATTCATTTTCATCACAAAAACTAGATATAAAATCAAATATATTCATCATAAGATGTAAAGATTTTCAAATATAGTGAAAATACAATAAGTAACGTTATTTTACTATCCCTATGATGGTTTAGAATGGGTAGTCTCCCTCTCTAAGAGATTTCTTATAGTGGAATTACTTCAAATAGGATGAGTAAGCTTTTTTTTACTATAAGTAATTAACCAATTGGTAGTGGTTGACCTCACAATCTATGAAAAAGTGAGTGATAGATTATTTCCACTTGGTTTGATTCATTTTACTCATAAAACCTTGATATATCTAAAAAATTAAATATAACATCTAATTTTTCTAAAATATAAGGCAAATAAGATGATTAATAATGTTTTTGTTATCCTTATAATGGTTTTCATTTAGAGTGGGTGACCGTCCACTATTAGAGCTTTCTTAGAATAGACTTAGTATAAATAGAATGGACATTTAAAGGAAATTAACTAATTTTTAAGCTATTGGTATCACACTCTATGAAAATGTAAGTGACACACTATTTCCACTTGGTTTTTTTAATTTTATAATCAAAAGCTTTTCAAAACTAGTGAAAATAGAATGAATAACATCATTTTACGACCCTTGCAATGGTTTAAACTCTTAAAATGGTTGGTTTCCCACTCTAAGATATTTCTTAGGATGGACTTAGTAAAAATATGATGAGTTATATTGTTTTTACTCTTTTTAATGGTTCTCATTTATAGTGGGTGGCATCGCACTCTATGAACATGTAATTGACACACTTTTTGATTGTTTGGATTCATTTTCATCTCAAAACTTAGATATAAAAATAAATAAATTATGTAAATAATATTTGTATAATAATTTTGACTATCCATGTGCTCATTCTCAATTAATTGGGTTGTAACCTACTTTAGCAGATTTCATAGTATGACCATAATATGAATAGGATGAGTAATATTAATGTTACTCTATGTAATGCTTATCATTTATAGTGGGTGGAATAACACTCTATGAACATGAAAATAACACATTTTTTTACACTTTATTGGATTCTTTTTCATCACAAAACCTATCTATAATAACAAAATAATTCATCATAAGATATTACATTTTTCAAAATATAGTGAAAATATGATAATTAGCAATTTTTTTATTATCCCTATGATGGGTTTCTTTTATAATGAGTGGCCACTCACTCTAATATATTTCTCATAATGGGATTACTATAAATAGGATGAGTAATCTTATTGTTACTATTATAAATTAACCAATTTGACAGTGGTCAGCCTCACATTGTATGAACATGTAAGTGACACACTCTTTCCACTTGGTTGGATTCATTTTCATTTCAAACCTTAGATATAACAACAACAAAATTTAACATAACATCTAAAATGTTTGAAATACACTGAAAATAGGATGAGCAACATTATTCTTACTATCCTTATGATGGTTCTCATTTAGAATGGGTGTCTACCCACTCTTGAAACTTTCTTAGTATGGAATTACTTTAAATATAATGGACATACAAGGAATTAAAAAATATGGTAATGTTTGGCCTTACACTTCATGAACATGTAAGTGACACACTATTTCTACTTGGTTGGATTCATTTTATCATCTTTTTTTCAAAAATAGTGTGAATAACATGAGAACCATTTCTTTTACTACCCCTATAATGGTTTAAGATATTAAAGTGGGTGGTTTCCCACTATAATATTATTTTTATTATGGATTCATTCTGAATATAAATATTGGGTGTTGGGTCTAACAACATTGAGCTAAATCTATAAAAATTATGTACATATACTTTTTTACATTCAATTTTATTATTTATCATTTTAAAACTAGAAATAGAAATAATAATAATAATAATAATAATAATAATAATAATAATAATAATAAGGTAATTCAAAATAACATCTAAAGCTTTTCAAATATAGTGAAAATAGGTTGAGTAATATTGTTTCTACAATCCCTACAATGTTTCTCATTTAGATTGGGTGCTAACTTACTCTAAAACCTTTCTTAGAATGGACTTAGTGCAAATATGATGAGTAAGATTGTTCTTAATCTGTGCAATAGTTATCATTTAAATTGGGTGGCCTCACACTCTATGAACATGTAAGTGACTAGTGTTGGATTCAATTTTCTTACAAATTTTTGATATAAAAACAAAGTGATTCAACATAACATGTAAATATTTTCAAACATAGTGAAAACAAGTTGAGTGACATTGTTTTTAATATCCCTACAATGGTTTTAATATAGCTTGGGTGTACAATTTTTTATACATTCAATTTTAAACTACATAATAATAAATTGTAATAATATTTCATAAAATAGTCTATTACAATGTTCATAATAAATTAATTTATAGAGATTATATTAGTTTACAATAAAGTAAACTTTTAATAATTATAGTGGTCAAGTAATTATTACAATCAATATTAAATCTAAAATATAAAACATTGTATTAATAATTTACACTATATAAATAATATTATATATTTTACACATTATTAATTAACACATTATAAATAGTTTACATATTGCAGTAGTGGTTAAAATTCAATATTAAATTCTTTAGGTTTAGCTTAGGAGTGATTAATTCACCATAGTAAAAATAAATGTAAGTGAGTAAAAAGTTATTACTCATAGTAGTTATTTTGGGTAATTAGTTTTTTATAAGAACATTTCAAATATCTTAAAAAAAAATTAAATTTAGAATGGTTGATGATGTTGTAACATATGTATATTATTTGGGAGGTTTTAATTGTGACCCTACTTCATATGGATATTTGGTTAATGCTCTCCATATTGTATAAAGTATATTATGAGTATATGAAATTGCATAAATAAATCATTATAGTGATTATTAATTTAGCTAAATAAATCAGTATTCATGTTTAATATCTAGTATCAGAACACCACTGAACATGATATAGAAGAAAGTATTGAAGAAGAGATTAATAAAAGAGGAACCTATGTACCCTCACTATATAAACTTTAACTTTGTTTTATAAAATTTGTATGCTAAATTTTAGTACCCCTAATTTTTTTGAGAGTCTAGACATGATCAATTTCTACCATATTGACAAATTTATGTCATAACCCTTTGGCGGGCACTAACTTATTTGCATTCATTTAGATGATTATTTCTATGTGTATGCCTAGATATATAAAACATTGTTGTACTAAATTATTTTCTACTAGAAACATTACTTTAAGAATTAAAAATCATAAGTGATCATTTAAGCAAGCTTACTGAATTTAGAATTTTTATGTGATGTTTCATTTTGTGGTATACTTTGATTGTCAAAAGTTTTCATTTTTGATGATAAATAGTTAAAATTTAGTTTCAAATAGATTTAATATATTTGCATATGTTTTGGAGTATTGTAGGTCAATATAAAGATATATTTATGTATTTTATGTTTGAGGATAAAAGTAGGTACAACACATGCCCATTTTACTCCTCCAAGGCATAATGTATTCTTTTAAATTCCAAGGTTATCAAAATTTATATGTCCATAAGTGTTCATATTATATTATTTAAGATCCATGTATTAATATATTAATGTATGTTGCTATATAGTTCTATAATAGATATGTAGACCTATGTTCTTAATTGTGCCCATGATAAAGTCTTTATTTTATTATGGCATTCGTTATTAACCCTAGACATATAAAGGGAAAATTTTAGAACATTACATGGTAACCAAAGGATATCACAAAAATATTTGACAAGTTTAAATTTTTGCATGGACTAAAGGGGTTTTGGTACTTGGTGGAATAAGTGTATCGTGGACATTACATAGTCTAAGTTTTAATTTATCTTTAGCATGATCTTTAATTTGCATACCAATATTAGAATTCACCCTAGATTTTCTTCATGAAATAATATAGGTTGTTTTAATAATCACATAACTTGAAATGGATATAAATTGATTTGGTTATAATATCAGCTAATGGTGAGTAAATATGATGTCCTTGCTTTGAACTCAAGCTTTTAGAAAAAAAATTGGAATTGGTGATAACTTATATACTACCTCTATTATTTTTTAGCTGTTCTAGAGATGCCTTAACTTATTTCATAGTCGATGGGATGGCCCAATGAAAACTAGGAACATCACTCAAGTGAATTAAATATGTGGTAACATAAACTTCCTAAGAGTAAGAGACCTATTATTTTTTATCATTACTTTATTTGAACAAGTTTTCATGTGGATGCAAAGCTTTGTGTATTTTATGGGTTGTTTTGAATGACAAGTTTATAATTTTATATTCAATATGTGTTAACAACTTCATTTAGGTATGCACAAACTTATTTATTGAAGATTAGATTTATTATTCTAAAGGTTATAGTGAAGAAAGATGCAAACCTAACCAATTTAGTTTGAAATAATCTCATTTTATATATATATAAATTATTCTTTCATGCATTTATATTATGGAGAAATGAAAGAGATATAGTGCATTGATTTTGAATAGAATATTGTGTATGATTCAGTGGCTACTAGCTATTCCACTATAGTTGGTTTTGATCCTACATTCTTAGATTTTTAAATGAAATAGAATTTTACATGCAATGTTATAGCTATGAGAGATTAATATTTTCTTAGTTTTATTTTCAAACTATTTTGAAATGAATAAATGTTAAATATGTGGTTTAAAACTATGTGTATTTAAAAAATTACAATTATTGTTCATATGAAAGGAGGCTATTGCTTGAATAAATACAAATCCTGAGTACATGGTGGTAAATATTTTATTTTGTGACAATCAATTTGATTATGTGGTTGAAATTATTTTCACTATGTAAAAATTGTATTTTGATCACCTATGAAAGTATTTTTTGTTAAATTTGATGGCCAAACGACTATCACATTATACTATAAACAACACAATATGATGGCCATTTTGGTACCAAAGTTCACCTGGGTTAAAAACATACTAAATTTACTACTTTCAAAAGAGTTAAAGTTGTTTAGTTTAAAAATGAGATTCATATTTAATATCATTTATTCAAAATATTTTTGTGAAAGTGTTACACTAAATAATTCTATTTTTGGGTACCCCTGTATAATGAAAGTAGTGTTACTTGGTGATATTGAAATATGTGCATTTGAAATAAATGATTGCAAGTCATGTAATTAGATTTTTAGTCATGATATTGTACAAAACAAATATTCAAGGAATAATTTCTGGTTGATGTGACAAAATTGTTGTATTCATTTGCATTTAAATGTTTTTATGAGTGAATTTAATTCTTTTACATTTTCTTTTCTGATTTATTTCAAAGAGAATAATATTGTTGGTTTTATTTTCTAAGTCATCCTTCAGAATAATAATGGTATGAAGCTACATATGTTTGAGTACATACTTTTAATATTTGAAATAAAGTTATATATATATATAATAAATATGCATGTGGTGGTTTATATTTTGAGTTTATGTAATTTTAAGACCTTATATGTTGAATCTATAGTCTTTCTTTGGTGTCAACAATATTTAGGTTAGTCATTTTGTATATTTAGTGAGTTGCATTACAAGAAAGAATGTTGAAGTGATTTGTATGTAATTTTGTGTCAAAATTTTGAACTCAATTGGCATGTTTTTTTTTAACCTATAGTTAATGGTTTAGATGGTATGATTGATTATTTTCAAAAATGGTGATTTTAGACTCTACATGGTTTTAAAAGATGAATAAATTGGTAATATAGAGTAATTTTTATCACTCAATATTTCCTATAAGATGATTTTTGTAGTAATGAGTTTTGAGTGCACTGAATCATGCGAAAAAAAGGAATGTCATGGCTAGGGTTTATGAAAAATAATACTTCGTGGAACTATTTGTATATATACATATTTGGATATTGTTTTCATATACATTCAATTTTATTACATATGATTATGGAAGGCAAATATAAACTTATTAAGCTATTTTAGTGCATTTTCAAGAAGTAAAGTAATTTTATGTTAGTTTGAATGAAATATATTATATTTAGTCAATACAAGAGATTAAATGACTAGGTTTTCTCATGCGATGTTTGATACATTCAAGTGTCAAAGTTACATACAAAATTTGTGTAGTGAAATTATTTAGTAGTTTTTTTTTCTATGATAAATATGTTTAGATTTCAATAATATGATTGTTAACGTCACAAAAGAAAACTTCTTTAGTAAAAATAAAAAAGTGACTATAACAATTTATGTGTGCTTGATCTTATTTTAGAAATGTTTATGGTTTATTAATGTTTGAAGGATATAATTATTTAATATTAACATTTTTAAATTATTTATGTTATACATATTTGAACAATTTTTTAAATTGAATGTAAAATAAGTCAAGACCACCATGAATTAAAGTTTTTACTTGGTTTATATTATTACTCAATCTTTTAAACTTTAAACTTTAGTATTATAAGTTAAAGTTATGAACTTATGACTTATAAAGTGACTAATTTACTTTTAAAAGATAATTAAATTAAATTACAACTAGATAACTAGCTGTAACTTATTACATAACCATCTCAAGAAAATTTACTTTATAATGGGATTGAAGACACATAAAAAAGGGGAAAAATAGTACAAGTACTCAAGAGAACTAAAGTTTGAAAATTTTCCATTCTTCTTTTATTTTATGTAAGCATCTCTGAGATTAAATAACTTTTTGTAGATAGACCAAACCATACACTCTTTTACGGTGAATTAATTTTCTTGTTTAACATAGGTATATCCATGTTTTCTATTTATTTCATAAATCAATTATCTAAAGTTTATTAGGTTTAATATCTTTTGATGATTGTAGATATGTAGGCACATGAGAATAACTCCTTGTATATGACCCAAATGATGATTAAAAGATCACATTTTATGACATATTATTTATCTTTAATTTTAAATTATTATCTTGTGAAGGTTATTTTTAATCAAAACCATCTTGTTTCTCAACAAAATTATCTTTCATTTACTCTAAGTCAATTCATGTTCTAAGTCTTTCAATATTTATTTTATTTTATTTTAATTTAATTTACATTTTCTATCTTATATTAGTTAGTTTGTTTTTTTCTCTTAATTAGTCAGTTTGTTTAATTTTCCCCTATTTTCTCTTAGTTTTATTTTCTTTGTAGTTTTTTATCTAATAACCTATTTTATTTATTTTTTAGATGTAGATTTATATTTTTATAAATTTATATTTAGTTAAAAAAATTCTTAATTATTAATTAGTTTTAACACCTAGATTGATTTTTAGTCTTTTTCTTTTATAATTAGGGCTTATTTTATTTTCTTTATTTATGTAAATTACTTTCATGCTTGCAATGTGAACTTATATATGAGATAGAATTTTCAACAAATATGAGTATTATGTCCTTGAATAGATTTCCTAACCCATAGGTTTTGGTTTATAAGATAGTTTGAATGATGGTTTTATGTTTTATTTGAGATTGATTAATAGTACATTGAAACAATGATTGACATATTTTGATTAGAGAATTGTTTATAAGAATTTTTCATCTAGGCATGATAAATAATAATGTTGTGTTTGATTGATTGATATAAACTTGATTTAGATTTATAATTCAATATATTGATACCCATAAAAATACATTTTTTTCATGCCTTAAGACTAATTCTCAACAATAGGTCCCTTACAATTAAATCGGTATGATTCTATATCAACTTCACAATAGGAGAGGGAGTTGATTCATGTGAAAAATTTCACCCTCAAAAAATTTAGTGAACCCAATGGGGAATTTTAAATCAATTTAATTTATTTATAAAATTATTCATTTTTATCTTAAATGATTTTAAATCCTAACCTATTACTATAACTAGTCACCAATTTTTCGTCCATAGTTATCATAACTAGTCACCCAAGTTATGATTCCAAATCTTGATATTTCATTGCTCAATTATGGAAAATATGGATGAGCTCACTAAAGAATGGATTTACATAATAAAATTAATTAAAATCATGTAGACCAAAATCTAGTAACCTAGTTTATGTTTTTTTAGCAAGAAAATGAATCTATAAGAGAATATTTGTTGTGCTTTATTTGGAAATTAAATGAAATTCTTGTTTCTTTCAGACCAAGTGCTAATTTTTTTCTTGTATTTGATAAATAATATACCTGATGGTTTTACTAAAAGTAATCAAAAAATGAGGATTGTTGATTTTAATTCAACCTTAAGATTTGCTCACATTCGAATACAAAATCAAACAAAATTTACGCTTTATCTAATCAATCATGATATGCTCAAGTGGAAAATATTTTATTCTTTAATTTTATATTTTGAACATTATTTTCATAAATAATTTTCTTTTTTTTTAATGACCAAATAATGACATTCAATACTAAAAATGACTCAACAGTTAGCATATAATTTGGATTCTTCATTAGAATGTTTTGATTTAGAATAAAATATTAATGTTTTATTATATTTATAATTATAAAAATATGATTAATTTGATCAAACTAATCAATAATTTAACTATGATTCATTTTCTAATAGTACCATTTTATCAAACATAACTATTCTTGATTTTCTTTTATATATGGATAAATCTAATTATGTTTTGATGAATTATGAACTAGAAAATCCCATTTTAGATAAGGATTTTTATTTAGAGTTAGAATATAATTAATTTATTTAAAAATAAATTATTCTCCTTATGAATTTATTACTGTCTATAACAATCTCAAATCTAATTCAAAATTTTCATATAATTGTCCTATCACTTTTGATTCAAACAACTACACTCAAGACAAAAGTTTTGATCTTTGTAATGTTGGATTAAGCTCTATAAAAATATAAAAAGAAATTTTAATATCATGATATTACACGTATATAAATAAGAAATCAATTAATGGAAGTTGAATATGAAAAGTTTGATTTTCTAGACTGTGCAAATGATGATGTGATATTAATAAGTGAGTATGACACATATCATTATTCTTATTTTTTTAAAATAAAATTCAAGAGACTTGATTGATATTTTTGATTATGAATGTTTTAAATTTTATGACTTTTGAGAGTTTGAAACAATAATTCCTATTGAATGTGTGAAATTAGAAAATTTTCAAAACTGTTTAATACAAATCAATGTGGAAGATACACTCAAACAAACAAATCATGTTCTTGATATAAATTAACTTTATCCTAACTTCAAAATTATTCATCTCTTTTTTAATAAGATAGATAATCTTTCATATATAATACAATAACAAGAAATGGCTAAAATTACACCTAATCATGATTTAAGTCTAGGCTATTTGATGTGTTTATCATGTTGTCTTATTCTCATTAAATATTATACTTTGACGTATGATTAATATATTTATTATGAAATTAATGTCTTAAATTATAATTATACTAAAAGTGATAAATTTTCAATCATTATTATATCATTTTCTTGGTTTAAGTCCTATTCATGTACTTCTATCTTTCAGTTTTGATTTATCCTTCATTTTATCTCATAGTGAAAGATTTTTTATGTTGATTAAATGTT
The DNA here is from genome assembly GCA_037957365.1 of Torreya grandis. Classification (NCBI taxonomy): domain Eukaryota; kingdom Viridiplantae; phylum Streptophyta; class Pinopsida; order Cupressales; family Taxaceae; genus Torreya; species Torreya grandis. Next base: position 15,434 of record JARHVA010004653.1, read on the forward strand.
TCGTTTATCTTAGATTTGTGTATATTTTTAATTTTTTGGGTTTTTTGTTTGTATTTTATATTTTATTTTGTTTGGATCAACTCTTGTTCAATGTGTGAGTACTCATCATTATGAAGGAAAAGAACCTACAAGATCTGTTATATTGTTGTCTGGTTTCAATTATTTGATATATTATTGTATGATCATTCTAAAGGTAAATATTATAATTACGTATTGAATATAGATATGTTATACATTACTAGATTTCAAAAAAATTATTTTAGGTTGTGCATTGGTTGTTTATCCTAACTAAAATTGTTTATTTAATTTATTCATATTTTCTGTGCCATGTTATCTAAACAATTCATCCCTTGATATTTAAATTTTAAAAAGGGGTTCACACATAGACACTTAATAAATGATTTAATTGGATTACACTCCTAAGTAGTTTTAAATTCAAATATTTATTATTTTAACCTAATTTCAAAAAGCAACAATGGTTGTCAAGGTTGCCAGTGTTATGCTCAATTTCAATACCCCTCCTTTTTAAGAGTTTAGACATGATTAATTTCTACTATATTGATGATTTGATGTCATAATCCTAGTTTTGTTGATGGGGTCAAACATATTTAAATTTATTTAGATGATTGTTTATCTGTGTGCTTACATATAAAATATTGTTATATTAAATTATTTTGTACTTGCAACATAAATTTAAGATTACACAACATAAGTGATCATTTAATCAATTTGACTAAATTTAAGAGTAACATGTGATGTTTCATTTTGTGGTATAACTTAATTGTCAGTATTATTTAGTATTGATGATAAATAGTTGAAATTCAGTTTCAAATACATTTAATATATTTGCATATGTTTTAGAGTATTATAGGGTGATATAAGGATTTCACAATGCACTTGATGTTTTAAGATAAAAGTAGGTACAACACATGCCTACGTTCTTCCTCCAAGTTAGAATGCATGCTTATAAATTCTATTGACTTCTTGTGAGTTGTCAAAATTTATGCATCCATAAGTGTTCATATTCTACATGTTATAATGACACATCATCTTGTAGGTGAAGGTGGTATAATGTTGTTTAAGGTCCATTTATGAGTATATTAATTTATGTTGTTACATAGTTCTATAATATGTCTACACACCTATGCTATTAATGGTGCCCGTGATAAAGTCTCTATTTTATTATGGCATTGATTAAAAATCCTATACATCTAAAGGGAAAAACTTAGAACATTGCATAGTAGTCAAAAGTTATGGCCTAAATATTTAACAAGGTTAAATGTTTTCATGGACTAAATGGATTTTGTTATGTTGGTGAAATAAGTGTATCATAGACATTGCATAGTCTAAATTTTGATTTGTCTTTATCATGGTATCTAATATGCATGTCAATATTAGAATTCACCCTTGATTTTCTTTATGAAAATAATATAGGTTGTTTTAATAAGCACATAACTTTAAAAATATATAAATTTATTTGGAGGTAATATCAGTTGATGATGAGTAAATATAATCTCCTTTCTTCAAACCCAAGTTTTTGAGAAATAATTTGGAATTGGTGCTAAACTATGAAGTACATCTAGCAGTTTATAGCTAATTTAGTAATGCCTTAGTTTATTTGGTAGTATGAGATGGTCCAATGAAAACTACACATGTCTCAAGTGCTTTCAATATGTAGTTATAGAAACCACCCAAGAATAAAAGACTTATTTTTTTAGTCATTGATTAATTTGCACAAGTCTTCACATAGAAGCATAACTTTATGCATTTTGTGGTAGTTTTGAATGACAAGTTTATAATTTTATAGTTAGTATGTGTTTATAGCTTCATTCAAGTATGTACAAAATTATTTATTAAATATTGAATTTATTTTTATTGAGGTTTTAATGAAGAGATATGCAAACCTAATCAGTTTGGTTTGAAAAAATATCAATTTCTATGCATATAGATTATTATTTTATGCATGCATATTATGAGGAAAAGAAAGAGATATAATGCATTGATTTTGAGTGGAACTTTGTGAACGAGTCAATGGATGGTAGTTATTCCACTATAGTTGGTTTTGAT
>JARHVA010004653.1:22500-430000 GCA_037957365.1 Torreya grandis
TATTATTCGTTAAAATGTTTTGATTATAATAAAATATTATTGTTTTATTAGATTCAAAATTATAATAATTTGATTCATTTGATCTACCTAATCAATCATTTAACTTTGATTCATTTTCTAATAGTACCCTTGCATTAGACATAACTATTCCTAATTTTCTTTTAGATATGGATAAATCTGATAATATTTTTAAGAATTATGAAATCAAAAATCCCATTTTATATAAATAATTTTCATTAGAGTTATAATCTATTTATTTTCTCAAAAAGTATAATTCTTCTCCTTATGATTTTATCACTATCTATAAAAATCTCAAATCTAATTAATTTTTTTATGATAACTATCCTAGCACTTTTGATTCAAACGAGTACACTCAAGATGAAATTTTTTGATCTCTTTAATGTTGGATTAATTTCTACACATTAGAGAATAATTATTAATGTCATTGGATTATAGATACAGAATTAAACAATCAATTATCTAAAGTTGAATATGAAAAGTTTGATTTTATAGATTGTGTAGAAAATGATACAATATTAACAAGTGATTATGACACCTATCATTATTATTATTTTCCAAAATCAAAGTCAGAAGTCTTTATTAATAATGTTGATTATGAATGTCTTAAATTTTATGAATTTATAGAGTTTGAAATAATAATTCCTATTGAATGTGTGAAATTATAAAATATTCAAAATTGTTTAATATAAAACAATATGGAAGATACAATCGAACAAGTAAATCATGTTCTTGATCTAAATTATCTTTATCCTAACTTCAAAAATATTCATATTTTTTTGAATCATACATATAACCTTTTATATACAATACAAGATCAAGAAATGTCTAAAACCACACATAGTCCTGACTCAATTCTAATATATTTGATGTGTTTATCATGTTGTCTTGCTGGCTTTAAAGCTTATAGTTTGACATATGATGAATATATTCAGTTTAAAAGTAATGTCTTATATTATAATTATACTAAAAGTGATCAATTGTTAGTTATTTTTATACTATTTTTGTGGTTTAGGTCTTTTTTTTTACTTTTATCTTTTAATTTTGGTTTATTCTTCACTTTATCTCATAGTGGAATATTTTTTATGTCAGTTAAATGTTTTATTTATCTTAAATTTGTATCTATTTTGTCAATTTTGGTTTTTTGTTTGTATTTTCTATTTTTTTGGTTTAGATTAACTCTTATTCAAGGTGTGAGTACTCATCATTATGAAGAAAAAGAACCTACAAGATCATCTATATTTCTGTAAGTTTTCAATTATTTTAGATATTATTGTATGATAATTCTACAAAAAAATATTGTGATTAAGTACTAGATATAGATATGTTGTGAATATTATTATCTTTTATAATTTGTATCTTAGGTTATGTATTGGTTGTTTATCCTGCTTGAAATTTTGTATTTAATTTATTATTATTCTTCACGCCAAGATAGCCAAATAATTCATCCCTTGATATATCAATTTAAAAAAGGGTTTTGTGTGTATCTACTTAGGAAATATTTTGCCTAGATCGCACTCCTAAGTCGGTTAAAATTCATATTTTTATTATTGAAACCCAATTTTATAAAGCAAAATTGGTTAACAAGGTCACTAATGTTATGCTCAGTTTTAGTGCCCCTACTTTTTTTAGAGTCTAAACATGATTAGTTTCTACCATATTAATGACTTTACATTAAAAGCCTAAATCTATTGGTTGGGGATGACTTATTTTCATTCATTTAGATTATTTTTTGTGTGTGTTCAGATATATAACATTGTTATATTAAATGATTTTATACTTGAAAAAATAATTTAAGAACTGCATAGCATAAGTGATCATTTGATTAAGTTGACTAAATTTAGGATTAACATGTGATGTTTCATTTTATGGTATACATGTTATAACGTAGCCTATGTACTTTATTTTCTTAGACTATTATATGTTTCCAACATGCTTTTATACTATCTAGATTTACTTTTAAGCTATTATTTTTTTGGTACTATGCTAAGTGATGTCATAATATGTTTCAAATCATATATAGTTGGCTGTTGTTGACATTAGACTAAATACTATAGTTGTAACTTATTTTGAAAATGTGTTGATTTGGTTACAACATTTATTTTCTATACTTGTACTATTAGTTTAACCATATATTATTATATTTTACAACTATTGCTAATGCCCGTTTGTGGATGCAGGTATAGGTAACATGAGTTAGGATGATGGTGGACTTTGACATTTGAGAAATAATAGAAAAGGGAAATGAGTAGTTGGGTAACTGACATAGGTAACAAGGGATATTATACTAAATCCATAGTCACTATGCAATAATATATCTATTTTTTTATTTTATCACTTTTAATCATATTTTGTTTTTATTCTTATTTCAATCATCTTATTGACTTGTGTTGAGTTTTCCTTGATTATTTTATCATTGACTGCTTGGCATTAGTTGTTTGATCGAGTTCATTATATTATTTTATTTGATTTATCTATTACATATTTATCTTATTATGTTGTACATAATCATTATCTTTGTTTGCTCATAGACTATCATTGGATTATAGCCAATTATGCCTATATTATTTACATGAATGTTTAATATTAAGGGTAGGACTATTAATTTTCTATCTTGAATAAGATTATTTTGGATGTTTAAAAAAAATAACAAGATTTGGTATTACCTGGACATGCATAATAAATGGATTTATATTTGTCTTCTAGCCTAAGTGACTTAGTCATAGTGGTAAAAAGCTTTAATGTTAATGGTTTGTTATGTTTTTAAACCCTTGATAGGGCCACAAATTGTCTTGGCATGATTTTAATTTCAAATCAAAGATTTAATTTTGGTGAAATGATATTTTTTGGTATGGGGCATGGGGTTTTGACTCCTAACTAAACAACTATCATAACCTATTTTTTTTGGGTCTTTAGAGTAAATCATCTCATTTCTGAGTTTGATGCATTTAAGGAGATGGGGCACATATACCAAGATATTTGGATAAAAATGTAGTTGAGGAGATTTGGGGGAAAATATGGAAAGATATTTGGGAGAGAATGAGAAATAATGGAGGAGGGAGAAAGACCTACTTTGGTCATGGTTATAAAAGATTGAGCATGGTGCTTTGAGAAGACAAGGGTTTTTACTAGTAAGTAAGTTCATAAATTTTTCTCCTATGGATAATGCGCCAAGTAAGTGATATATAATTTATTATTTGTGGAAAAATAATGAATGTTTTGACTTCCTTATGATCCTATAAACATTCATTATTTTTCCACAAACAAAAATTTATACAACACTTACTTGGTTCACTATCCATAGAAGGAGAAAACATTATGAACTTGCTTACTTGCTAGCAAAAACCCTTGTCTTCTCTAAGTGCCATGATCAGCTTTTTTTAGTTGTAACTTAAGTTGGTATTTATCCTTCCTCCATTATTTCTCCTTCTCTCCAAAATCTTATTCAATATTTTTTCCTAAATCTCTTTAACTACCTTCTTAGCCAAATATCTTGGCAGCTACACCCCATCTCATCAAATGTGCCAATCTCAAAATGAAATGATTTACTCAAAAGACAAAAAATTAGGTTATGATAGTTGTTTGGTTGGAAGTCAAAACCCCACACCCATAACAAACACTATATTTTCATCAAAATCAAATATTTGATTTGAAATTAAAATCATGATAAGACAATTCATGGCCCTATCAAGAATTTAAAAAAAACATAACAAATCATTAACATTAAATCTTTTTAGCACTACGCCTAAGTCACTTAGGCTATAATAAAAATAAAAATTCTTTTATTATGTATGTTAAGGAAATACTAACTCTTGTTCTCTTCATTAAAAATCCAAAATAAGCTTATTCAAGATAGAAAATTAATGGTCCTATCGTCGATATTAAATATTCATGCAAATAATATGGGCACAATCAGCTATAAGATAATGATGACCTATGAGAAAATAAAGATAAATATTATGCATAACACAAAAAGATGAATATGCAATAGGTAAAGCAAGCACAATCAAATAATGAACTTGATTAAAAAACCAATGCCAAGTGGTCAATGATAAAATAATTAAGGCAAACTTAACAAAAGTTGAGAAGATGATTGAAACAAGAATACGAGTAAAAGATGATTAAAAGTGATGGAATAACAAAATGGATGGAATTTTGTATAGTGACTATGACTCAAGTATAACATACCTTTTTACTTGTGTTAGTTAATCAACTACTCATTACCCTTGTCCCTTATCCCTTGACCACTAGAGTCCACCACCAACCTAGCTAAAGTTACCTATACCTGCACCCACAAATGGGAATCAACAAAACCTATATAATATAATAATATATAGATGGACTAAATAACATAAGTATAGAAATTTAATGTTGTAACCAAATAAACATATTTATAAAATAAGCTATAGCTATAATATTTAGGCTAATGTCAACAATAGATAACTAGATATGATCTAAAATAGATTATGACATCACTTATCATAGTACTAAAAAATAAAAGCTCAAAAGTATATCCAAAAATGATGGAACCATATAATAGTATAAGAAAATAAAGTATGTAATCTCGGTTATAACATCTTTCTCACCTTAAAGAGGAACTATCTCAGTGATAGATCAAAATAACCAAGAATAGTATTATTTAAACAACTGTGTATCCAATTAAGTGGCATTCATGGTACTTAATGGGTCTCATTATATCATGACTTAATAGATTTATCTATTTTTAAATTTAATGTTGTGATGGCCCAAGATTTTCATTGGGTTTAGTTTCATCTTTTTCTCTTATGTAACTTAAATTTTTTTCCAATCTAACACATAAGATGGATTAAACACATATTTTCTTAATAATGAAATATGGAACATGTCATGAATTATTGATAGAGAAGGAGGTAAATATAGTTGGTAGGTAACATAACTGATTTTATCCATAATATCAAATGGGCTAACAAAGTGACAAGCCAACTTAGAGATTTTCCCAAACTTAATGGAAATCTTCTGTGATCTTGCATGTAGAAAAATGTTTTTTCCAATATAAAATTCACAAGGAATTATCTTCAAATTAACATAACACTTTTGTTGATCAGAAGTAGTATTTAAGTTTTAATGTATTATGTCCACTTGTTCATCATAATATAGCATCAATTCTAGACCAGTAACAACTTGATTTTCTAGGTTATCACAACCAAGTGGAGTTCTAAATTTTTGCCCTACCTAGGGCTTTAAAAATATAAATTTTAATTATAGACTAATAAGATTTGTTATAGGCAAACTCATCTAATTGGAGATAATCCTCCCACTTGGTCTGTTGATCTATAACATACATGTGCAATATGTCTTTGACTACTTGGTTTAATCTTTCAGTTTGACTGTCTATGTCTAGCTAGTATGAAGAACTAAAATTTAACTGAGCACCAAAGAATGGGGTCAAATTTTACTATAACCTTAATGTGAACAACTTATCTCTATCAAAGATAATAACATTTGGCATGCCATGCAACCAATCCACTTCTTTCACAAAAAAATTAGCAAAAACAATAGTGTCATCAATCAAATTCCCAATAATAAAGTGACTAACCTTGGTTGATTTGTCAATTACCACCAAGATAGTGTCATTTTAGCTATGGTATTTAGGTAGTACTATAATAAAATCAAGTGAAACCACTACCCATTTATCTCTTGGTATGTCGTGTGGGTATAAAAAAACCTTAAGATGGTAGTGTTCAGCCTTTACACAACATTCCAGACACCTTACCATAAAGTTATCAACATCTTTCTTCAGACCAAGCCAAAAATAGAGCCTTTTCAGCTCATGGGTCTTTTTGGTGACCCAAGTATGGGAAAAATGGATTGTTGTATGCATTTATTATATTAAATTATTACACAATCCACTTGATTCAAGTATGAAAATTCTATTTTGATTCCTTATAATGCCATCTTAATCAATAAAAAAATTAACATATTATTTTTTCAATGGCTCATTAACCAGTCTTGTACTTACTTCTTGATAGTAATTATCAGAAAGATAGTGTTTTAGGATAACACTCCTAAAATTATCTTGTAAATTAGACAATATAACAAGGTATGTATGCCTATTGAGTGCAACAGTGACATGGCTTTCCTTACCCTTCACATAAAATATGTCCATGTCAAAAATTCTTAAAATTTTTAGCCATCTACGCTAGAGAAAATTCAAATCATGTAATGAGAATAGGTGTTATAGGTTGTAGTGATCAGATTTCATCTTGAAATATTTGCCTAGAAAAAAGTGGTTCCACTATTTTAATGTTTGTACTATGGTAACAAATTCTAAATCATATGTGGGATAGTTATTTTCAACTTTCTTGAGCTTACAAGATTCATAGACCACCACTTTACCATCTTGGGCCAATATGCCACCAAATCCTTCCTTAAAAGTGTCAACCCATACCTCAAAATGACTATTTAGATTGGGTATAATTAGAATATGAGTTTTTGTTAATAACTCTTTGAAATTTTTGAAAGCCTCTTCACATTGAGGTGTCCATGCAATTCTTTTGCCTTTGAGATACAAAGATGTAATGGGGTTAGATAGGTGAGATAAACTTTCTATAATCCATCGATAGTATCTAACTAAACCCATAAAACTATGCACTTTGTGCATGTTAGATGGATTAGGCCACTCTTGAATGGCTTGAATCTTTGTTGGATCTACAACAATGCCTTTCTTGGAGATCACATGCCCCAATAATGTATTTTTGTTTAGTAAAAGATACATTTAGATAAGTTACCAAATAACTTGTGTTGTCTTAACCTTTATAAATCCAGCCTTAAATGGTGACCATGTTAAAATTCATTCTTGGAGTAGATGAGAATGGCATCCAAGAACATTAGTAAAAAATTATCCTTGAAATATTTGAAAATGTTATTCATTAAATTCATGAATGTAGTAGGTGTGTTTATGAGGCCAAAAGGCAAAATATTGAACTTGTATTGGCCATACTAAGTTTAAAAGGTTATTTTGCATATGTCCTTTTTGATCTTTAACTGATGGTAGCTGGAATTTAGTTCAATTTTGGAAAAGACTATTGCATCTTTCATCTAATCAAACAAATCATTTATATGTGGCATCGGATAATGATCTAGATAATCACCTTGTTGAGTATATGATAGCTAATTCATAACGTTAAAATGTCATCTTTATTTCTTATGAAGACTACCAAAACACCCCAAGGTGATACACTTGGCCGAATGCTTCCCTATCTAAAAGTTCTTGTAATTGAACTTTTAACTCTTGTAAATATGTCAGGTTTATTCTATAAGGAAATTTTGATGCAAGGGTATCCCCTCTCATAACCTTAATATAGAATTAAAACTCCCATTTTGGTGGTAAGTTGGGCATTTTTTTAGGAAATACATTCACAAATTCCCATACAATAGGAAAATATGAACAAGATTATTCTTCCTCTTTGGGAAATTCTTGTAGTTAGAATCCATAAAGATTACACCCTTTTTAAACAAACTTATTTAATTATAGGAATAAAAGTATTTTCTACATTTTTGGCCCTTGAAGACCTTGAATGTCAATAATTTTTCCATTCTTATTAGTGTAGTGTATTCTTTTTTGGAAGTAATCATGTGCTACATGGTGCTTTTAAGCCAATCCATGCTTAATATGATGTCATAAGACACAAAGTGTGTTAAAAAAATGTAACCCTTGTTCAAAAGGTGCCCAAATCAAGTTTAATTTTCTCTAAGCATTCTTGGATAGGTACCCTCTTGTCGATACCAAACTTAAGTTCCCATCCTTGTCTCAACTTCATAGCTTTATACTTGCATTTATTTGCTATAATAGGTGAAATAAAGTTGTCCATTGCATCAGTATCAATTAAAACATATACAAATTTACCAATAATATTACCTTTTATCTCTATTAGAGTAGCCTAGAAGTCATCTTTCTATTTGTCTACTTCTACATATACCCTATGGTCTACTGGTTGTCCCAATTTTAACTTTGGGTAGTCCTTACGATAGTGGTTATCATTGAATTACCATGACACTACTATCCATTTTGGAGCAACTAGAATAGTGTTTGACGTTGTGACTAGTCCATGTTGGCTATTTTAGTAGTGGTCCTTCCTGAAAGACCCATTTTTAGAGTTGTTTTAGGTTTTAAATTTCTTTTTGACCTTAGAATCAATTGAAATTTATGTTGATCCCTTGGAAATTATGATTTTGGTCTAAATTTTTAAATATTTTAGATGTGGGAGGTGGATTTTTATCTTTTAAATCTTTCCTATTCATTTTTAAGTCTTGTCTCACTTTTTACCAAGACTTTTCTTTTTCTTTTACCCTGTGGGTAGACTCTATAGTAGCTAGAAACATCTTAGGATTGGTCATATTGATGTCATGCATCAATATTTCTTCTAGTCATAACATGAACTTAGTTATTTATCTCTTTATCATGCTTGTAGTCTACATGATGTATCAAATTTAACAACTTATTCTCATATTCTAAGACAATCATGTTTACTTGCTTGAGAAACTAAAAATCAATATTTTATACTCCTTAAATTTTTCACTTAGGTACCTCTTTTAGAATTATCTCTAAAAATTTATCTAGGTAAGGCCCACAAGTTGATACCCTTCCAAGGCATATATATGGTTCCACTATAGGTAATCATAACCATTTAACTAGTAGACAACAACCCTCACCTTCACATTGGATGGTATATCATGTAGGTTAAAGGTTTTTTGTATATTTATGAGCCATGCATTGGCTACATCCCCTGATTCCTCACATAAAAAAGTAGGTGATGGAATATTTTTGATATCTCTGATGATTATGTATATCATTCTTATTGGTACTTCATTGAGTTTTCACTCCCTTTCTTGTCCAGATTTCAATCGAGGGACTAATTCCTAAGGAGCACCCTTAAGATTGTTTAACCTTCACTCTTGATTTTAAATTTTACCTTGAATATCATTCTCAGTTAACATGATTCCATATAGGACTTCTTCTTGCTTATCAGCCAAATTGCATTATCATTAAATGCTTCATTATTTTGATTATCATTATCATTATGGGGAAGAGGTTGATTTATATTTTGGTTTGGATTTTAGGTACCATGGCCCCTACCTCAACATCTACCTCAACCTCAAATTATACCTCTTAATATTGGCTTATGAAGTCCTTGATCATTTTCAACCTAATTACTACTATCCCTAGTCTTATACATTTACTTGAGAAGTCACCAAATAGTTTCTTAGGTAGATTTTGGTAGAAATAATTTTTTCTAAGTCTTATTTAGAGCTGTGTTTTAGAATTAATAACTTAGCATAGACTCTGATACTAAGTGAAACAACCCCCAAATTTTTTTGAGCATCCCTTATTTCAAATTTTACAATGAAAAAATTGAAATGATTTATTACATGTAACTTGGTTTTGCATGACCTACCACAATATTCATAACCACATTTATGTACATGCAACTCTTAGCTAGGGTAATTGGCCCTAGAATATTCTATGTAGAAGATTATTTCCATAGAGAAACCTATATATCGATTAGGGTGTATCGATATGCGATCCATAAAAATAAGCTCAGAACTATATAGTGGTAGACATTTTCCCAGTAGAACCACCTAGGTGTCCTTATCCTATATAAGAGACTTACATCTACATAAGTATGGGTATAGGTTGGGTTAGATTATTCTCCCTTCATTTAACTTAGGATGTTATGGAAATATCATCATAACAAGTAGTCATTTTTTATTCATATAATGTCCTTTTGTAAAATAAAGTTCATAATGAGAATAAAATATCTATTTTAGTTAACTTAATTAAGGTGTAGTTTGAACAAGTTAAACAATTTATAAATACACTTATAAATATATGAAATTGTGATAGTTATCTACATTTAATAGGTTACATATAAATGAAGATCCCATTGTAGTACTATCCATGCTAGATAACTATACCATGATCTAAAATTATGGGGATCATCGTACTACATGCCTTCATTTATTATGTAACCATATGATACTAAAATCAAATTGAATTTTTATGATAATTTTCAAGGTCATAAATGACTATTATGCTTTTGATTATAGTGGTTACTTATTCTTACTAGACCATCCCATAATTAACCACTTGAAGATTTAGATCTCTCAAATGTTAATTACTTGTCAAATGGTTTGACATAAGAAAAGTATGACACTCAATTATAGTGTGTATGATTTGTAAATTTTTGTGCTTCACCTTAGCATCCATGATTCATTATTTTAGGAACATCAAATTATTTATACTAATAATTAGAAATTCAGAAACTATTATCAAGTGCCATTAAGATGCTAACAAGATTTTAGACCCAAGCATACTTTTTTTTAGTTTCCATGAGATGATCAATTTATTCATCATACTAATTTAAGTTATTTAGAGGATCATAATACATTACAAATTGAATAGATATATTTTATGAAGTATTAACAACTAACCAATATAAGTTGAAAGTAGGTTGATTGTATATTGACAATCTAATGTCATTCTAAGAAACTTGCATTGTTTTATTGATTTTGAGAATTAAGAGTAATAGTTTAAAATAATTGAATTACACTATCTAAATTGATTATCTCTCCCATTTATAACATCAAGGACTTAATTATAACATATAAAAAGTATTATTTAAACTAACAAAACTTCTAATTATTTTTACATCTTTGTTTTGGTAATTACAAAATCTCCTAAATCATCTAATTTCAAGGACTAATTTAATCCAGCAATAATTCTTAAAACATACCCAAAAAATGGAAATATAATTTTACTCCTCATAAATTATTTTAAACCTTGTAGTGATATTTTTAGAATAGATAACAACTTATGCAATCAAATTGCCTAAACTAGTTATGATAAAGATTAATTTACAAACTTATTTTATGGTTGTAGTGTGCCCAAAAGAATCAGTAACATCAATTCAAATAAAAATTTCTTAGTATGCCATAAAGTGATTTTAATGATGGAATTTAATCTTATGAATAGTGTATTTTTGGAAATCACAAAGAACTCAGAAATTGTGTTATAATAGTGCTAGTACAATAATAAAGAATTCACAAATAATCAAATGTAACAACTTGAAACTAGTATAAAAGTGCAACCACTTAAGTTCTATGATTTTATGTAAGCAATAACATAGTTATAAGAACTATTTATTGAAATATAAAACTAAATTGCCAACTGATAATCACTAATTAATTGTTAACACTATAACAATTGCATTCATTGGAATGTAAATAGAAACTCAATTTATAAACATTTAACTTTTCATCTACTTGGAGGTATACAACTATACACTAAACTTGACCAACTGAATCACTTAATCAACAACATAATAGTACTAAATTATATACATGAACATCAGTAAAAGTTAGCATGTTTCTATCTGGTTACATCAATCCAAGTGATTATTGTTCATTTATAAGCATGCTATAATACAATAATAACTAGTAAAATAATTAAATAATATAATAAACCATATGATTACACCAATATTTATAGTTGAGCAATATAATTCCTTTATATGATCTATCCCAACCTAACCCATCCTATGAGCCCCCTAATGAATGGTCCTTACCACCTCCAACCATCAACTGGAAGGTGGAGTCTGGTTTTGGGGTCTTTGAGATAAGAGTGTGATTAATAAGTCGTAAGAGTTGTCACTAAATTTGTATTATTTATTTAAATAAAAAATCATGCCATAACTAAAAATCAAGTACACAAATACCAACAAACATATAAGGATTTAACACTTTTTTTTAAATGTTTTTAGGTATCAACAATAATTTTAGTTGAACCCAATCAACCCTCATCCTACGTTCCAGGTGTACCATAATTAAAATCCACCATTATAAGTGATATAAAATCATATTCTATAGTCAAGAATAAAATAATAAATATTTACATAATATATGTATGGAAAAATAGACAACATAACTCCATGTTTTTAGATGGTTTTCCCCTTTTGCCAGTTAGTTAGGTATAGTCATTTTATCACCTATAAGTGGTTAGATCAGTATATCTAACCATTTTTTAAAGCTGGATCAACACTTGAAAAAAATTCTTTAATAATATCAATGGGATTTCAAGGATTTGAAATAATAATAAATATTACAACTATAAACTCATTGCAAAATTTATAAACACCACGTAAGATTTTTTCATCAAAATGCAAATGTACCCTACCCAAAAATGATAAACTAGTTGGTTATAAAACTTCAAATCAAATCACCACAACCACTCTATCAGATAAAGAAAATAATCTAAAATAATTTTAGATGGTAAATAAAATCTAGCCATAAAATAAAATTTTATTCAAGTAAAATTATCTCTAAACTTACCATTCTAACTAGATGCCTTAATAGATAAGAAAAATATAAATAAAACCCAGCCATTTAAATAAGATGTCCCCCTTTATAGGGTTGAAATACCCAAAACCAAAATGTAAAAATAAGTCACTAAACCCCAACTCAAAACCTATATCCAGGCAAAGAAGTATAAATTAATCATTTTTTTGATGATTTTACTATGCCTAGGCAAGAACATAAATAAAATAGATTTAGGGTTTTAGAAATGAAAATTTAATTTTCAGATTTTAAAAACACAAAAATTTGAAAACAAAATGGATATTTAGCTCTCATTCTATCATGGGTTGACTTAGTTTTGTTTTTTTGTTTTATGAGTTCTTAAAATTTAAAAATTAAAAATTAGAAAACCCTAAATCTATTTTATTTATGTTCTTTCTTGGATGTAGTAAAATTATCAAAAAAATAATTATTTCTACTTATTTGCCTGGCCATAGGGTTTGATATTGGGTTTAGTGACTTATTTTTACATTTTGGTTTTGGATATTTCAACCCTGTAGAGTGGGGTGCCTTATTTAGATGGCTGGGTTTTATTTTTATTTTTCTTATCTATTGAGGTAACTAATTAGAATGATAATTTTGGATATTATATTACTTGAATAAAATATTATTTTATGGATGGGTTTTATTCATCATCAAAAAAAATATTAGATTATTTTATTTATTTGATAGAGTGGCTGGTCTAATTTTATTTGGGATTTTATAAATATCTAGTTCACCATTTTTATGTAGGACACATTTGTATTTTGATGTAAAAGTATTGCCTGGTGTTTATAAGTTTTAAAATGAGTTTATAGTTATAACATTTATTGTTATTTCAAATCCTTGAAATCTCATTGATATTATTAAAGTAGTATTTTTTAAGGTTGATTCATCCATACAAAAAGGTCAGATATAGTGATTTCACCACTTATAGGTGATGAAATGACTATACCTGACTAACTAGCAAAAGGGCCAAAACATCTAAAAGCTTGGTGTCATGTTATCCATTTTTTTATACATGCATTATGTGAATATTATTTTTCTATTATTGGATGTAGAAAATAGTTTTATATCACTTATAGTGGTCAATTTTAACTATGATATACCTAGAACTGAGGATGAGAGTTGACTGGGTTCAACTGAAATTATAGTTGACATTTGAAAACCTTTAGAGGTAGAATAAAAGATGTCAAATCTTTGAATGTTTGTTGGTATTTATGTACTTGATTTTTAGTTATGACATGATTATTATTTGAAGTAAATACTATAAATTTAGTGATGAATCTTATCCCTTATTGCTCACACTCTTATTTGAAAGACTTGAAAACTAGACTCCACCTCCTAGTTAATGGTTGGAGATGGTAAGGGACACTAACTAGGTGACCCATAGGATGGGTTGGGTCAGGATAGATCATGTAGAGAAGTTATAATTCTCAGTTAAATATTGGTGTAATCATAAATTTTATTATATTATTTAATTATTTTACCCATTATTGTAGTATTGTAGCATGTTTAAAAATGAACAATAATCACTTGGATTGATGTAACAAGATAGAAACATACTAAGTTTATACTACTATTCATGTATTTAATTCTTTACTATTAAATTGTTAATTATGTGATTTAGTTAGTTAAGTTGAGTGTATGGTTGCATACCTCCAAGTAGATAAAAGGTTAATTGTTTCTAAATTGAGTTGTTATTTACATTCTAATGAATGTAGTTGTTATAGTGTTAATAGTTCATAAGTGATTGTGATTTGATAGTTTGGTTTTATATTTCATGAAGCAGTTATTAAAACTATGTTATTGCTTACATAAAATCATAAAAATTTAATGGTTTCACTTGTATACTAATTTCAAGGAGTTACATTTTATTATTGCAAAGTATTTACTATTGTACCGACATTATTATAACATAATTTATGAGTTCTTCATGAGTTCTAAAAAGATAATATGCATAAGAGTAAATTCTGGGATTAATAGCACTATATGGCATGCTAAGAAATTATTGTTTGAAATGATATTATTGATTCTTTTGGGCACATTACATCCATAAAATACATTTGAAAATTATTCTTTATCACAACCAACTCAGGCAATTTGATTGCATAAGTTGTTATCTATTTTTAAACTTATCACTGTAAGGTTTAAAATCCTTATGAGTAGAAAAATTATATTTCCATTTATTGGGTATGTTTTAATAATTATTTTTGGATTAAATTTTTCCTTGAAGTTAGATGATTTAGGATATTTTGTAATTTCCAAAATGAGGAGGTAAGGATACTTGGAAGTTTTGTTAGTTTGCATAATCTTTTTTACATGTTGGAATTAAGTGCTTGATCTTATAAATAGGAGAGAGAGTCATTTCAAAGAGTGTACTTCACTTATTTTAAATTGGTGTTCTTAATTATTAAACTCAATAAAATAATGCAAGTTTCTTAGAATTACATTAGAGTGTCAATATACACTCAAGCTACTTTCAACTTATATTTAGTAGTTTTTACTACTTCATAAAATTAAACTATTCAATTTTTAAAGTATTATGATCCTCAAAATAACTTAAATGAGTATGATAAATAAATTGATCGTCTCATGTAAACTAAAAAAATCATGCTTGGGTCTAAAAGCCTATTGGCATCTTAATGGAACTTGATAATAATTGCTAAATTTCTAATTATTAGTATAAATAATTTGATGTTACTTATAAAACAAATCATGGAAGCTAAGGTGAAACATAATAATTTACAAATCATACACATTATGATTGAGTGGCATATTTCACTTACATCAAAGGATTTGACAAATAATTAACATTTAAAATATTTAAATCTCTAAGTGGCTAATTATGGGATGGTCTAGTAAGAATTAGTAGATATTATAATCAAAATAATAATAGTCATTTATGACCTTGATGAAGATTATAATAATTAACTTTGATTTTAGTATCCTATGGTTACATGATGAATGAAGACATGTAGTATGATGATCCCTATAATTTTAGATCATGGTATAATGATCTAATATGGATAATACTATAATGGGCTCTTTGTTTACATGGAAATTGTTAATGCATATACCTATTGTAATTTCATGGACTTATATGTTTGAACTAGGAATTTGACTAAGAATAGGAGATTAGTATGGTGTTAGTGAATGAAACCAAATTAAAAACACACTAATCTAACATATTCATGCCTAGTTACTAGGATGAGCTTAGTAACAAAAATGAATGACAAACACAACTAAAAAGTAAGGAAAAACAACAAAAAATTCCTTCACCTTCCTTGGATGCTCCAAATATATTTGTAGTAGTGGCTTTCTTGGCTTTGTGCTCATGAAGTTCTTGGCAATGGAAGCTTGTCTACCTCCATCTCTCCTTAGCACCTTTGACATGTGTCTTGGCTCTTGGAATCAATTTGGCATGGTAAAACTAGTTGTTTGAAGCTTTTGGAACCAATCTTGCATTATAACTTTGCACAAATTAAGCTTAGAAATGTTATTCATGGCCTCTCTATTTATGAATTTTTGAGATTGATTAGAATCAACCTGAACCATCCATCCTAAGATGGAGATGTGTGGTTGAGGATTAATTCAATTTTTAGAATTATTTTTTTAGTTATCCTCATCATGGCATTGGAAAAAGGGGAAATTATGAGGCATGGAGGGATTTGATGAGGCATGGGAGGCATGAATCTTTATATCTATGGCATTTATGGCCTAGGGATGTCTTTCTAAGAAATGAGGTCACTTGATGATGCAGATATTCAATATTCATTTCCAAAAAAAATTATTCAACAATTTTCCATGGATTTCTTGATTAGTCTCTAATTTGGTTTAATTATCTCTTAATAATGTTTAAGCACTTTGTACACAAATTACTCAAATTGATCAGAATGCCTTGTTATTGGTCCAAAATTTGACTAGATTGGAATTGAAAGGTGATGTCAGATGTGCTATATCTATTATCCCATTCAGGATGTTGCCAACACCAAATAACAAAGGCACATGTCTCATGCAAGAGATTTGATAGGAAAGAGAAATCTAGAGTACCTAGGTGTAAAATTAGCATTTTGCCTCAAAATGATCTGATCAAAGTTAGTTAGCCCATAAATTAATTTTCCCCATTTAGGGATACCCTAGCCAAAATTGGCATTCGAATATGTTAGTTTCAAATCTTTTAATGTGCTTTAGTGTTTTTAGGCCAAATTGTGTATTTTAAGTGGAAATTGGCCAAAAGCCTGGTTGGAGGTTATTGGTGGCCAATTTTAGGTGTGTATAATTTGCCCCTATTTTGGAAGGCATTGTAAGATATAAGTACAGTAACATCTCAAAGAATGAAAATGTCATGTATGCCTACAAATGCAATGATGATAAAATAATTATATGATGCCCCCTAGAGGGAATGATTGGCACAAGCAAGTCAGTAAACGATCCCTTGATAAGAAGTAAAACTAGGGGACCAAAGAAAGGAAATATGATGCCCCCTAGAGGGAATGATTGGCACAAGCAAGTCAGTAAACAATCCCTTGATAAGAAGTAAAACTAGGGGACCAAAGAAAGGAAATATGATGGGGTGAAAACACAATGATATTGAAAAATTAGTCAAAATTATTGAGAATGCAAGTGGGATGGTGTACAATGGTTTTCCCAAAGGTGGTTATAATCATTAGACCCTGATAGTGGCAATATGGTATGATAACTCAATGATTTTCTTGAAGTTAGTTATAATCATTTAGAAGATGGAGTTGCCCCAATTAGGATAGAAAAAAAAAGATAACAACATGCCCTTGTATGGGAAAAAAAAAGGGAAGTGGTGACAACACAATGATTTACCCAAAGGTAGTTATAATCATTGAGAAATGTAGGTGGGATTGTGTACAATGATTTTCCCATAGGAGTTTATGATCATTGAACCATAATTATGGTAAACATGATAAACTTGGTTGAGGATGATGATAAATTAACACAGGGTAATGATGAATTGAAATAACCTACTAGTAGGGAGATACTCGTCTAAACTAATAAAGGTTGAAATTATTTTATCTTTAATTACTCTATTTGGGATATGATTAGGATGGAATTGGGATGTCGATGCCAAAGAGATGTTGATGCCCCCATTATTGAATAGACTTCTTGAAGTTGAGGTTTTTTATAACACATGTCAGTAGGCATCATGGTAAAATATCATGAGGACTTGGCCAAAATATGAATGAGGACTAACTCCCATAATCCAATACTTAATAGAAAACAATGCACCAATGATAGAAACCATGATGGAAATGTAAGCATATGAATATGGATAGATTCAAGTGTAAGTGTGGGTAAGGAATCACCCAATGAACACACATAAATTGAATCAAGGTAATAGTGCTAAAAGTAAACAAATAGACAAACAAAAAAACAAAAAAACAAACAATCTGAAATAAATAAACAAATAGAAAGCCTAAAAATAAAATGAAAATAAATCATCCTAATAATGACAATGCCCCAGTAAGGTGGATCAAGGATAATTGAATACGCTTAGACAAGATAAAAAAATTTGGATTTTTTTAAAATTTTACTAATGTTTTTGAAAATTTGAGATATCTTAACTCATTAAAGAATGACAAGATACCTGCTCACAAAATGATGAGAGCATTTGGCTTAGGTTGCTTGCAAAACTATAAGAGTGTATAGAAAGGGGGACTGAGCTAACCCCAACATGAATTGAGTATGACCCACATAGTCCTAAAATTACCTCAAGTCATAGTAATTCCATCCACATAAAAGGTAGGTAAAAACCAACTAGGTCACAACAAGATCTCAAATCTAGGAAATGGCTAGTCAAATGAAAATAGCAATGGTAAGGTGCTATGGCAATGCATGGTAAAAAAGTGTTGACCCTAGTTTGTCCATAGGCAATTATAACTAGGATACAATGGCATAGGTCAATAATACAAATTTTCCCATAGGCAGTTATAATTAGTAACAAGACTAGTGAGACATTGATTTACCCATAGGTGATTATAATCAGGGTCACATAAACAAATTTGGATATAGGATGGAAAATTAAAGATATATTGCCAAATCAACTATCACACTACTTTCATAGACTATCATTTAAACATAAACTTGATTGATTATTAAAACTTGATTAGAATCCTCTTGTAAAAAGTGTGGGAAGAACCAAAGGAACCAAGATCAAAATAGGATTGGGTAGGATGACTAAAAACATGATTTTGTCTAGATAGGAATGTAATGATAAGATGGTATGGTCTTACTAAGGATAATGATGGTTTGATAAATTAGATAAAATGGTAAGAAGGTTTCCCCCAAGTGAGATGGTGAATAGCAGGAATATGCAACAATGGTAAATGGAAATGTAACAATGGTAATAATATGGCAGTGAAATGTTATGGTACATGTTTTTTTCTTGGGTGTGGTTTTTGATTATATTATTCTTGATGATGGGGATATGCACATCCTAATTGACAAATGATACAAATAGAATACTCAATCATGTTAATTATTAGCCCACACCTTATCTAAATAACTGCTCTATCAAAAACTCAATGCAAATTTGGTTGATGAGAATGATTTTGTGATCTTCATTGGTCATTGATTTTGATTCCTTCAAATGTCAAGACAAGGTATCTTTGTAGCCTCTAAAAAGGAAAGTATGACCATAGATGGTAAACAAAGAAAAATAATGGATGGTAGGTTTGATTGTGAAATGGAATTGTAGATGATAATGGAATGTATAATGGTGGGGAAATAAATGAAGATCAAAATTTTTAATCACACGTAATGTTGTTGATGCCAAATTCAACATAATTTTGGTTATGACAGGCCAAAGACTTGTTCTCTTTATATGAGCAGTAGATTTTTTTATTGTTTGATCTTGATAGTAGTTACCATCTAAGGTTATAGATTGGAAGCTATTTTGATTTGATCTTTGATTTTGTCTTCATCAAGTAGTGAAGAAATTTTGTTCTCAATTATTTGTGCCTCAAAGAGGTTTTCACCAATGAAGTTATCTTGATTATCTTGTAGCACCTTTGAGAAGGTTTCAGTAAGGAATGTTGACTTTTGACTTTGATTATCTTTTATCACCTCTAAAAAGGTTTCACTAGAAGATGTTGAGTTCTAATTTTGATTTTCCTCTATCACTTCCAAAAAGGTTTCACTAGGAGAGTGTTCTTTTGCTATATTAATGTGGTCTTATCCTCCTTACTCTTATTCAACTACTATGTCACCATGGTTGTAGTTCAACAAAGTGAAATTCTATTAGTCCCAATTGACACTTATAAGGATATGGAATGTCAATAATGTGGCTATTTTGGTTGATGGTAATGGCCTATGGAATGGTAATTGAATGGGGAGAGGATACATAATCCTCATAGAAGATACTAGGAAAATTTGTGTCAAAGCTGAAGTACTCATCCTCAAAAATCATAGAAGGATCACAAATGTATTCAAATTGATCTTCAAGGCATGCATAACTAATGTTATAACATCCATGAACAAATTCTCCTTTTAAATCTAATTCTAACTCAAGGGACTCTAAATCCAATGTTGAGATTGATGTTGATTCAAATTCTAATGATAAATCCAATGTTGGTTTAAGAATAGAACCTGAATCTAACTCTGATTCTTCATCTGATGGGTACTCTATTACAATGATGTCTTGTTGAATGTTTGGTTTTAGACAAGTAACGGCCTATGATGGCATAATGAGCTCCACAAAGACTGGTTTGTCAAAGTGAGTCTCCTCTACAATGGGAAAAAGGTCAAGAGATAACTCCTCATAGATTGGTTTGTCAATAGGAGGCTCTTGAAAAATAGGCATATGGTCAAGGTAATGATTTTTCCAAAGGTGGTTATAATCATTAAGAAGTGACTCGACAAAGACTGGCTCATCAATGTGAGACTCCTTAACAATTAGTATAGGATTAATAGGTGATTCATCATAAGTTGACTTATCATATGTGGTTGGTTCAACAAAAACATCTCAAATTGGTTGGTTTTCTTGGCTTTGGATTCCAATGAGTGGGAAAATACTTGTTTTAAACATAGCTTGGTCTTCAAATGATTGAATCAGTTGAGGTTTGGTTGGGATTGGTAATAGATGAGGAATTACTTATGGTTGGATAATGGTAGGGCATTGGGAAGCATGATTTCTCACATGAGCCAAAGGATGAAGTCCTAAAATGGTAATGATAAGGGGTTGTGGGGCTTGATTTCCTACATAAGATAAAGGACTAGGTCATAGAATGATGAAGGGGTGTTGTGGAGCCTGGTTAATTACATAAGAAAAATGACTAGGTCTATGAATGGTAATGGTATTCCTTAGATATTGTAGAGCTTAATAACTTGTATAATCCAAAGGAGGGTTAGGTTTAGTTTATGTTTAGATAAGAAAATGACATCATAGATTTTGATTACTTGCATAAGCCAAAGAATCCAAGTCTTCCTCATAAACCATATCATCCCAGTTGTGAGTTAGATTATAAGCTAATTCTTGACTGTGTTCCATGTATTGATTATTGTAAAGAGGGTATAGACCCATATCCCAAAAAAAAACATCTGTAGTTGGGTTTTCAAATTCATCCCCACAAACCTCTTCATGCCAATCAAGGTCTTGATTTGGATTTTGTGGATTTTGACTATGTTCCTCATATGGAGTATTGTAGGGAGAATAATAAAAATCCTTAGAAAATCTTTCTCTATAAGGTTTCCTTATGGGATTTTGTTTGGCCATTATATCATAACTTAGATTGCATGTGACTCAACCATAAGTATAACTAGACATATCTGCATAAATGATGAAAGCTCTAAAATAAAAAGTATTAGAGTTCTACAAACTTTGAAAACCTATCCAAAGGATAAATGGTTCAAACTTGGTCTAACTTGGTCTAAGGGATGGAGTTGTATCTCTAATATGGTCTAAGAGTGGAGTTGTTTGTCCAAAATGATTTGTGCTAAAACTTGGCATAAAATAATCTAACATCAAATGTCTAATGTTAAATGTCATACACACAAAAGTTCAAGCATTTGAATAAAAACTAACATATTGAAAGTCTAGGTTAAAGTGTTCCAAACAAGGTCTAAACTAGGAAAGGGAAAAGTTGAGTTACTAGGTCTTTTATCCAAACGCAGAGTCAAAAGCTAGGCTCAAACAAACAAGCATATGCTAGGACTTTTAGCCAAATGATGTCAAAATCTAGACTTGAAACTAAGGCTGATGTGATGTTATTTAATTTAACAAGTTTGGAAACAACTTTAACATAGACCCGACACATAGAATTAAACATAAACATGATCAATTGGCATAAGGTATGAGGCAAAAGTATTTTGGAAAAATTATGTGTTCTCCCAAATAAAGGCACAAATAATGATTTGAATAGGCATTGAGCAAACAAACCATCAAAATTTTCAAAATTGGGTAATTGATTAATCAAAGTTATGCAACCCAAAAGAGAAAGATCAGTGTATCAGCCCCATGAATTAAGGCCTAAATAGAAATCAATCAATGTTTGGATCCAAACTTAACAAGGTTAATTGAAAACTCAATTTTGAAAACTATGTTTTAACCAAACAAGCTAGACAAGATTGGACAACATGATGACACAATACTAAGGTCCAAATGGTTGATGTGAAATGGTTTGAAACAAACAATTTTTGATACAAGGTAAACTAGTCTTGAAACAAATTGAGTAGCCTAATGACATAAGCATACTCGAATGATGTGGTCAATTGTTATGTTTCAAAGACTCAAAGGTAAAAAATATTTGACATGATTTGGGTAGGATAATGATACCCTTATTAACTCAAATATATGATTTTGACATGGCTTATGAACAAACAAATAAGTTTTAGCCTCAAAGCATACCAAGCAAATAATGACCAAAATACACTAAGTATAATCATCCAAATGCTAGCAAGGGTATGGAAAAATGGGGTTGACTAAAACTAATTGGTTTTCAATCATTCTAGGGGAATTAATTGCATAATGACTTTCACATCAACTGATGTAAAAGATAAACACAAAAATTGGGTGATTATAGCATTGGCTAGTTGTAAAAAGGTCTACTCCTTTTTACAACTACTACATCCTATTGTTTACTCAGTGTAGTGAGATGTCCAAATATAGATACGTCCTATGTACAACTCAAAAGGAGTAAGTAAAGTTAATGTTATGAGATGAAACCCTAGGTCAAAGCTTCCTTAAATAAATCATGAGAGGTAATGACTTCCCCCTCACAAGCCAAGTTTTCATAAAAATATATAAAACATAAAATAGAAAGACTTTAGGGTCATTTTCAAGATCACCCAAACTTTAACAAGTTTTTGGGGAGTGCTTTAAATGAAATTCTTTGTAAGCCTTAGACTAGGATTTTTTCAATAGGAATGGTGGTTTTGATTACAAAGGCACCCTAAAGGGGGAAAATGGAAGAGCATACACGCATCATCCCTCTTTTTGCCAAATAAAATCTAACTTAAATAACTAAGTAAATACAAAAAACTTGGAAAGGTGAGTTCATTTTTAAGCCCAAATGGAAAATGAGGTGGTGTTCTTTTGACCCCTTGGTCTTAGTTGTAACTTTGAAAACTAATGCTAAAAAGGCTTACTTAAGCATCTTAAATGTTACTGTAAGAACCAAAAAAATGTTCCTAATTCATTTTTAAGCATGCAAAAAGTAATCTAAACATGTTTTTAGCAAATGTCAAGTTTGGTCCTATAACAAAAATGTTAGCATGTCCTTTAGCTTTGAAGCTATTTTGGGTTTGAAACAATGAATTTCAAAAAAGAGATCTCAAGTTTGTGTTTTTAAGAAAAACACAGTGACAGACATCAATTTTATAACTGATGATGGTTACACTTACTAATTGATGATGGTTATCTAACCAACATCAGTTATGCCAATAGTGATCAACAAAACAAATTAGGTCACTTGATGATGCAGATATTTAATATTCATTTCCAAAACAAATTATTCAACAATTTTCCATGGATTTCTTTATTAGGCTCTAATTTGGTTTAATTATCTCTTAAGCATGTTTAAGCACTTTGTGCACAAATTACTCAAATTGATCAGAATGCCTTATTATTGGTCCAAAATTCAACTGGATTAGAATTGGAAGGTGATATCAGATGTGTTGGATCTATTATCCCATTTAGGATGTTACCAACACCAAATAACAAAGGTACATGTCTCATGTAAGAGATTTGATATTAAAGAGCAATCCAGAGCACCTAGTTGTAAAATTGGCATTTTGTCTCAAAATGATTTGATCAAAGTTTAGGGATGCCCTAGCCAAAATTGGCATTTGAATATGTCAGTTTCAAATATTTCAATGTGCTTTAGTGTTTTTAGGCCAAATTATGTATTTTAAGTGGAAATTGGCCAAGAGCTTGGTTGGAGGTTATTGGTGGCCAATTTTAGGTGTCTACAATAAGTGTATTTATAAATCGTTTAACTTGTTCAAAATATGCCTTAATTAAGTTAGCTAAAACAAATGCATTTTCTTCATTACAAACCTTAGTTTAAAAAAAGACATTGTATGAATTAGAAATGACTCCCTATTAGCATGATATTTCCCTTACATTCTAAGTTTAATGAAGGGATAATAATCTACGCTAACCTATACCTATATTTTTGTAGATGTGAGTTTATTAAACAGGATAAGGACACTTAGGTGGTTATATTAAGAAGGTGTTTGTCACCATACAATTTTGAGCTTATCACCATGGATCGCATATCGATACACCTTAAACTATATGAATGTTTCCTTAGAGCAATACTCTTCTCCATAGAATATTTTATGGGTGATTACCTTGGCTAAGGGTTGAATGTACATAAATGTGCTTATGGATATTGTGGCAGGTCACGCAAAATCAAGTTACATGTAATAAACCATTTCACTTTTTTCACTATGAACTCTGAAAGAAGGGACTTTGAAAAATTTTGGGGGTCATTTCAATACACTAATTATGAGGAGTATTATAGGGTGATATAAGGATGAAATAACACATTTGATATTTGAGGATAAAATTAGGTATAACACATGCCTATTTTCTCCTCTAAGTTAGAATGCATTCTTCTAAATTCAATTGAATTATCATGAGTTGTCAAAATTTATGTGTCCATAAGTGTTCATATTCTACATGCTGGAATGACACATTATCTAGAAGGTAAAGGTGACATAGTTTTATTTAAGATCCATTTTTGAGTATATTAATGTATACTTTTACATAGTTCTATAATAGACTTGTAGACCTATGTTATTCATTTTTCCCAAGACAAATTATCTATTTTATTATGTCATTGGTTATAATCCCTAGAAATCTAAAGGGAAAATGTTAGAACATTGCATAGTAGTCACAGGATCTAGCATAAATATTTGACAAGATTAAATGTTTGCATGGACTAAAGGGGTTTTGTTATGTTGGTGAACTAAGTATATTATGGGCATTACATAGTCTAAGTTTTGATTTATCTATAGCATGATATTTAATATGCATGTCAATATTTGAATTAATTTATATTTTTTCCTTCAAATAATATAGGTTGTTTTAATATGTACATAGCTCAAAATGAATATAAATTGATTTGGTGGTAATATTGGTTGGTAGTGAGTAAATATGATGTCCTTACTTCAAAATTGGGTTTTTGGAAAATAATTTAAAAATGGTGTTAAAATTTGTTCTATATTTGGTAGTTTTTAGTTAGTTTAGTGACACCTTAGCTTATTTAGAAGTCGATGAGATGGCCCAATGAAAATTAGGCATGTCAGTCAAGTGCATTAAATATTTAGTTACAGAAAATACCCAAGAATAAAAGACCTATTTTTTCAATCATTATTTCATTTGGATAAGCCTTCACATAGAATAGAGATTTATATATTTTATGAGTTATTTTAATTGATGATTTTGTCATTTTATAGTTAGTATGTGTTTATAGATTCACTTAGGTATGCAAAAACTTTTTTGTTGAAAACAACATTTATTTTTCATGAGGTTTTAGTGAAGAGAGATGCAAATTTAATCAGTATGGCTTAAAATAATATCATTTTATCTACATATATATTATTCTTTCATGTATGTATATTATGGAGAAATCAAAGACATACTTTGTATTTATTTTGAGTGTAAAACTATGAATGAGTTAGTGGCTGGTAGCAATTCCACTATAGTTGGTTTTGATCCTACATTCTTATTTTTCTAAATGGAATGGAATTTTGCATGTAATGTTATAGTTAAGGGAGAATAATATTTTCTTGTTTTTATTTGAATTTTTTTTTGAAAGGAATAAATACTGAATATTTGGTTCAAAATTAGGTATATTCAAATAATTGTATTTATTATTAGTAGGAAAGGAGGTTGTTGCTTGGAAAAATACAAATCCTTAGTGCACAGTGGTAAATAGTTTATTTTATGACAATCAATTTACTTATATGGTTGAAATTATTTTCATTGTGTAAAATTTATATATTCATTAGCTTAAGAAATTTTTATTATGTTAAATTTAATAGCCAAATGATAGTCACAACATACTAAAAATAACATAGTATGACAGCCATTAGGTATGCCTATATAATGAAGGTAGTGTTACTTGGTGGTATTGACATATGTGCATTTGAAATAAATTATGGAAAGTTATGTAACTAGATTTTTAGTCATGATATTGTAAAAATAGATATTCAAGCAATGATTTTTGGTTGATGTGACATAATGGTTGTCCTCATTTGCATATAAATGTTCATATAAGTGAATTTAGTTGTTTTGAATTTTCTTTTATGAGTCATTTCAAAGAGAGTAATATTGCGGGTTTTCTTTTCTAAGTCATTATTGACAAGAATAATGATTTGAATTTATGTATGTTTGAGTAATTATTTCACTATTTAAAATAAATTTGTAGCTTGAATAAATATGCATGTGATGGTTGATATTTTGAATTCATATAAATTTAAGACCATACATGTTGAATCTGTAATCTTCCTTTGGTGTTAACAATATGAGGTTGATTATTTTGTATACTTAATGGGTTACATTACAAGAAAGAATGTCTAAGTGATCTGTATGTAACCACTTGTGTCAATTTTTATAAATCATTTGGCATGTTTTTGGTTAACCTATAATTGATGATTTATTTGGTACAATTGATTATTTTTTAAAATGGTGATTTCTATCTCTACATAGTTTTAAAAAATGAAGGAATTGGTGATATAGATCAATTTTTTGCACTTAGAATTTCTTATAAGATGATGTTTTTAGTATTTGATTTTTTGAGTGCACTTAATCATGTGAAAAGAAAGGAATTTCATAGCTAGGTTTTGAAAAAAAAATACTTCCATGGAATTATTTGCATAGATCCATATTTGGATCTTATTTCCATATACAATCAATTTTATTACATGTGATGATGGTAGGCAAATATAAACAAATTTGACTATTTTAATGGTTTTGTATGAATAAAAGTAATCTTCAATTAATTTAAACAAAATATAATACATTTAGTCAAAAAATAGATAAAATGACTAGGTTTTCTCAGACAATGTTTGATGAATTCAAGTGTTGAAGTTACATACAAAATATGTGTAGTGAGATTCTTTACTAGTTTTTGTTTGTTATGATGAAAATTTTCAGATTTTGATGATATGATTATTAACATAATAGAAGTAAAATTATTCAATATATATTAAATCAATGAATACATCATATTATGTTTTCTTGAATTGATCATATTTTGGACATACTTATGGTTTATTAGTGTTTGAAGGATAAAATTATTTAATATAATTTTTTAAAATTATTTATGTTATACATATTGGAATGCTTATTAAAAGTTAATGTAAAATAAGTCAAGGTACCCCATGCATTAGAATTGTTCTATTATATTACTCAACATTTTAAACTTTAATGTTATATATTTTAAATTAAATTTATGAATTTATGACTTATAAAGTGACTAATTGACTTTTAAAAGATAATTAACTTAAAGTAAAACTAAATTTACTTTATAAATGGATTTAAGACACATAAAAAGGGGGAAAATATTACAAGTAATCAATATCACTAAAGTTTGAAAAAAAATCATAATTTTTTCCTTTTCTATGTAAGCATCTCTGAAATTAAATAGATATTTGTAAATACCTAATGTTTGGAGAAAGGCCCTTAAGGTTGCAACACATCTTGTAAAATCCTCTACTACTTGAATTCATTTTGAGAGAGTGAATATGACTATGTATATGGATAATTACACTTTTATTTTGGCCTCATACAATATTTAGATCTTATCCCAAGCCTATTTATCTATTTTGGCCTCATGGATATGTTGTTTTGCCTCGTCTGATACCTTGAACATTATAATAAATTTTACATTTTGGTTTTCTTGTCAAAATTATGTTGTTGATCAATGTCAAAAACATGTTGGGTAAATTAGCCACTAACAAAGGGATAAATGTCCTAACACTATGATGTATTTTGATTTAAGTTTTCCATGTAGCATAATTGTCATTGCATATAAGTTATGAGTCTAGCATAATTTTTTTTGTCTAGTTCCAACCATTGTGAATAATCTAACAAGGGAGATGGATTGGTTCCTTATAAATACAACACGTTTCCTTTTTTATAGACCATCAATCTGATATACCACACCTCTTAATATACATTCCCATCCTATATATTTATCATTACAAGGAAAAATTTCACCCTTTAAATATACTCGATGGTATGTGAATTACATGTTTACATACATGAGAGAAGATTAGTATGTGGTACTAATAAATTACATGAAAATTTTTCATTTGATAAATTCACTTCCTTATATGTAATTCCACATACATGAGTATAACTTCCCTCTATACTTGGAATTTCCATATGCCATGATTTACACCTAATGATTATGGAAAATGTGTGATAGAGGGATTATTTAATGAAAATGTGTGAATGATAATTTATAGGTATGATGCCAAACTATCATTGTTACAACTACATTAGGTTATGTATTCATTATTTAAAATTACAATGGAAAAATTCTCTCAAATGTATAAAAAAGGTATTGCTTGCACCAAATGTTACGAGTTGTGCAAAATGCATTATTTTGTGTTTCTATTTGTTTCAATATTTTTTATTTGTCAAAAATATAAATTTTACAATTCTTAGAAAATTAAAATATACAATTATAATAGAAAATAATTACAATGAGAAGGAAACATTTACCCCCCTCATTTCTATTTTGGAATCAAAATAATTTTCTTTGTTTGTTTCTAGGAATAAAAAATGGTTCAACTAGCCCCTATTTTTTTTTTTCATATTTTGTATTTTTTCAAAATTACAAAATTGGAGTAAATTATAGTCCCTAAAATTTAACTCTAGATCTCTTAAGGATAATTTTTAGAAAAATAATGTTACCAACTCCCTTATGCATTTCTTAAATAATATAAAAGACAAAATTGATAGTTTAATGTTAAATAATCATAAAACTATACATTTTCTCAATACCATGGGTTTGACAAAAATTTACAGCAAAATAAAAGTTTGGAGGATGGTTTTGAGATTCGTATTACATAGAATGAGGTAATTTTGAATTGATATGGTCCTATAAAATAGGAAGAATTCCTTGATATTGATCCACACAATGTATAGGATTATTTAAATGTCATATTAATTGAATAATGATTCCAAACTATTGATATTCAATTTTCCACATTGATCTGTTGATTTATAAAAAATTACTTATGTCTACTCACATATACCTTACACCTCATTTTACAATGTAACTTCTAATACATTGATATTGGTTTTTAATGTTGAAAATAATCTAAACACTAATAAAATCATAACCAAATTGAATAGAACTTAAATCATTCCAAATAAAAACAAGAAACAATTAAGGTGTTACTCCAATAAGAACATTGTAACTAAGATCAATTTGATCCAAATCAATAATGACTAACTATCTACTAGATACTCAATAATATGCTCAAACTAATGAATGCAATAGGTGATAGGATTTTATATATTTATTTATTTATTATACAAAACATGAAATTCCAACTCTACTTCTCTCCTAAATGGAACCCCTAGTGCTCACCACCAAATAGGATAAAATACATCACAATCAAAAAATATAAGTCTCACAATTATGGCCTAGTTTATGTTGACGGTGAAATTTTTTGCATCAATTGATCAACCCATTGGCCTATCACAAAGGTCAGTATGGAATAATACCAATTTAATCATATGGTACCTATGGTTGAGAATCATTCCCAAGGCATGAAAATGGGTCTTTTAAAGTTATGGGGATTAGTATGTTCAATAATAAATTTAAATCAAGTTTATATAAATCAATCAAACATAACATTATTATTGATCATATCTAGAGTAAAAATACTTATAAACAATGCTCTAATAAAAATATGTTGATCACCATTTTAATATACTATTAATAAATCTCAAATAAAATATAAAATTGTTATCTGACTTGTTTGATAGAGCAAAGCCTATGGGTTAGGCAATCCCTTGAAGGATAGAATAATCAAATTCATTGAAATTTGTATCTCATATGCAATTTCATGTTTCAAGGATGAAAGTAATCTAAAACAAGAAAGAAAAAAAAAAAGAAACCCTAAATAGCAAATAAAAAGACTAAAATAAAATCTAGATGTTAAAAGTAATTAAGAATCATGAGTATTGTTAGCTGATTAAAAATAAATAAATTAATTAATTAAAAAAAATCTACAACTACAACAACAACAACAAAAAAATTTATTATCTAAATAAACTACAAAGAAACTAAAATTAAGAAAGGAAATAGGAAAAGACTAAACAAACTGAGTAATTAAGAGAAAAAGAAACTAACAAGGTAAACTGAACTAAACTAAAATAAAATAAAGATTGTGATACTTGGAATAAGAATCAACTTAGAGTAAATGAAATATATTTTTATTGATAAAAAATATGGCTATGATTATAAAAAACATTTAAAATATAATAATTTATAGTTAAAGATAAAAAAAATGTCATGAAATGTAATGTCTTCATCATTGTTTGGGTCAAGTACAAGGAGTTATGCTCATATCACTACATATTTGAAATTATCAAAAGATATTAAAGATTGATAAACTTTAGATAATTGGTTTATGAAATACATAGGAAACTTGGATATACCTATTCTAAACAAACAAATTATTTCACCATCAGAGAGTGTATTATGTGGTCTAGCACATGACAAATACCTCTCTTATACCAGCACTACCACCCTCTAAAATAATCTTCATAAATATTTTAGATGAGATTTTATGATTATATAGCACCTCATTATTTTACATTTTTATAACACAAACCTTGGTTGTTCCTCTTAGTTCTTTACATTACCTACTTTTGCAAGTCGCGCATCTACTCTATCTTTGTACCCATTAACCTATATATCTTATTCTAGCTAGTATTATGTTGATCACCTAGACATTTTATCTTTCTTATAATTCTTAAATTATAATTATATCCCATATCTACAATTTTGGAACCTATATCTACTTTCTTACTCCCTAGACACTAACACTTGGGATAGACAATAATGTTGAAGCTATTGTCATTTTTTGATGTAAGTTTCCACTACCCTAAAGTCATCCAATTTACAAATAAAACATATCCTAATGGTAGTCCTAAGATATTTAGTGGGATTTATTACTCCAAATGGATATATGTATGTATGTATGTATGTATGTATGTATGTATGTATGTATGTATGTAAACCCTCATTCATTCCTCACCTAGAAAAGACTAAAGAGACCAAAGAAACTTATAAAAATCACTCTATCAAGCATTTAATTGAATAAATATTCCCTCTTTACACACTATTCATAGGTAAAATATATTTATAGGTCTGAAGTACTAAAATATCAGTCCAAGAGCCTAGTTTTCCAAGTTATAAGCTAGATCACTATTTTACTTTCTTTGCACAATATTACATGATTCACACACAAGACAACATGTATGGGATAACTATATAAGTTTTAGGCCCTCTTCTAGAGTATTATATATGTAGGTAACACCCTTTTATAGTGTCATATTTGGGTTCAAATCAATGTCATGTGCCTATTAACCCATTTTCCCCCAAGGTCAATACAAAGATGGAGAATTAGGGTTTTGCCATTTCATAAGGAGTGATAGTCCATGACCCAGATTTGAATGCACCAAAGTAAAGGTGAATAAAAACCCAAAAGTGTCTAGATGGTTGCATCCTATTTTAATAGATATTTCATTTGAAATACTAGTGTCAAGCCTAAAAAATATCATTTACATAACCATCCAAGTCTAACATTACTATTTAAAGAGCTAGAGGTTTTAAAGCCAAAATCTAATGACTATTCTAGAATATCCTTCCATCCTACTTTCCATCTATTCTAGATCTAGAACTACCTTAACATCAGAATAATCTACTTACATCACTTATTTATTAATTTTATATTTATCATAGTTATACTTTCCATATTTATAATATCTCAACATAATAAATTCATTGTATGCTTATATCTAAGTTTAACATCTAATTGGCCTACTATATATTTGATTATCACCCTTATGCCATTTCATTTCTATATACCCCTTTAATGCAAATTCTAGGGTTAAAAATAAAATCACCTTATGCCAAAAACATTTTAGGGTTAAATAACTACATTGAATTCCATATCTCAAAAAACATCATTTAAAAAGTTTGTTAACATGTTGCAACAAGAAGAGTCATTGCATGAATAAGAATAAGATAAAAAACATGCTCTTTCTTATAATAAATAGAAATGGAAGAAACCCATGAATGATTCTAAATAAAACCAAAATAAAGGCCATCATTAAAATCCAAAATGGAATAAATAATAAAAAGGTTACCTCATTTATGGTAGAAAAGGCCATGAAATTAAATATTGTTGGTATAATTCCTTCACATATGGTTCATTAAGAAAAAATAATACCACTAACCAATAATCATCACCACAAAGCAAAGGACAAGGGTATAAAAATGGAAACTATATAAATAAATAGCATCAATAAATAGACATTACTGAACAAGAATAAAAACCCTTAGACTAGGATTTCCTATATGCTACATAATCTCATGAGTAATCAACTTCACAAAGTTATATTTGGTATATCAAATTTGGTTTAACTAGACATGTGGCTAAGATAAAATATTATTTATACATATAAAATGATAAAGGTAATATAAATAATAAAAATAATGATTAACCTAATACATATTAAATAAAATTCCTACTATATCCAAGGCAATGGTAACTTATCATTACCACTTGATGATATGAATGTAAAATATATAATGTCTTGTATGTCCTATGACTTACTAAAAACATTCTCTCTATTAGTTAATTTCTTGAGCATATCCTAAATATTAGTTTTTATTGAAAAGGTATTTAAATTATGTGCCTCATTAAAGTTAGGTAAAAAATCTCTAAATTTTTTTCATGAGCATCTAGAGTTGGGAGACTGTTCCAACTTGACTTTGTTAAAAATAACAATCAAAATCTTATTACAAATGATTCAAAATCACAAAATTTATGGCATAAAAGATATGGGAATTTAATTTTTGGATACCAAGTTTCACTTGGACATTATAATATGATAGTAAGACTTATTCACTTGAAAATGAATACATATATATGCACCAACTATCTAATAGGAAAACAACATAGAGATCTTGATTGTTTGATTCATAAGAATAATAGATATGTCATAAAACTTCAATATCTCATCATATTATTTTTGGATATAAGGAATGCATGCATATTCCTAAAAATAATAGAAATAAAATTGATTACAAATACATGACATATATATTTAATATGTAGTGAATAATGATTGACTTACAAACTTATGCATCCAAAAACAAGGCAAATATACACAAACATGGATGTTGAGCTTGATGAGAAAGGTAAATCAAATTTTAATTTCACACACTCCAATCATAAATCAAACATGTATATAGTTTAAAAGGTGAATAAATCAATTATGGGTATAATGATGATGATAATTCAGATACCACAATTCTACCACCCATAAGAACAATTAAACATGTGACTAAATGGTATAGGAGTATGATACAAAATGTTAAGTTGGATGGAGTTCTAGACACATGAAATACTAGATTTAAGACTCATAGCATGACTCAAAAAGAGGTTAATTTATCCCTAATGAGAATTTTTTTGAATCTATTGAGCCTATTATAGTTTAGGAATCCCTAGAGTCAAAACCTTGGAAGGATGCTATGGAAAAAATAACAATCATTTATACAACATAACACATGGCAACTTGTAGATATTCCACCTAAGAAGAATCCAATTGGTTATAAATGGGTTTTAAAAACAAAATACAAATTAGATAGTAGAATTGACAAGTAAAATTCATGGATAATTAAAAAAAGGAATGCTTAGAATGAAGGCATTGACTATGAGGGGACTTTTTCTCCTACAACCAATATCAAGACTATCAAAATGATATTTGCCTTGGCCACATAGTTTGGCTAGAAAGTACACCAAAAGGATGTGAAAATTTCATTTATAAATGAATATATATGATAATAAGTCTACATGACTCGACTAGAAGCTTTTTTCACACCTGTTAAAGAAGGAAAAGTGTATAAAAATATCAAATCATTATATGGTATCAAAAAAGCTCCATGGTCCTGGTATATAAAAATTGATGAGCATATCATTAGAGTAGTGATTTTGATCCAAATATCTTCGTTAAAAAACATGGGGGTGGGGAGAGGGGATTACATATATGTTAATGATATAGTCATCACTGGTAGTTTGATTTAGTTGATTGATGCAATGAAGAAATAATGAAACCGATCACTCGACATGATAAATATCAAGATTGTACACTATTATCTTAAAATAGAAGTGTGGTAAAAGGAGTACCACATATTTTTAAAAAAAATTAAATATACCAAAATAAAAATTGAGAGATTTTATATGATGAATTGTAAACCTATTTTTACACCTATGAAGACAAAGCTTCATTTTTCTTGTATAGATGCATCACCATAAGTAAATAAAAATCTTTATTGTTAGTAACTTCAAAGTCTCATTTAATTAACATGTAAAAAGATAAAAAATAACTATGATGTTATAAATATCTCATGGTTCATGA
Source organism: Torreya grandis (assembly GCA_037957365.1). Taxonomy (NCBI): domain Eukaryota; kingdom Viridiplantae; phylum Streptophyta; class Pinopsida; order Cupressales; family Taxaceae; genus Torreya; species Torreya grandis. The sequence continues at coordinate 57,038 of JARHVA010004653.1, forward strand.
AGAATTTAATATGTCTTATTGGAAAGAAACAATTGGATACTAAGATATGTAAAGGGTACAATGGACTATGGCCTAGAATACAAGAAGAATGACCAATTCTTCTTGATAGGATATTCAGAGTTAGATCATGTAGGTAATATTGATGACACAGAATCCACTTTTTGATATGTGTTCTCTTTTGGATCAGTCTTATATCATGGGGGAGCAATAAATAAAACTTTGTCTCTCGATCTTCCACTGAGGTAAAATATCATGCAACAAGTGAAGTTATATGCAAAGTGATATGGCTATATTGTATAATTTAAAGATAGGGAGTAACACAAAAGTAACCCACTATCATGTATTTTAATAATAAATGTTTTCTTAAAATTTTCCACAATTTGGTGTTTCATGAGTGGATGAATCACATCGAATAAATGCACATTTAATGCATGAATATGTTCAACAACATAACATTCAAATCCAATTTTTCTCAACAAAAGAATAATTTAGAGATATCTTCACCAATTCACTTGCACAATAAATAATTGAAGAATTAAAATAAACTCTCTCATATTCACTTAAGACCATGTTGAGTTTCAGGTGGGAGATTTTGGATTAGCCTAGGGGTGATTAATTCACCATAGTAAAAATAAATTTAAGTGAGTAAATAGTTATCACTCAAAGTAGATAGTTTGGGTAATTATTTTGTTATAATGACATTCTAAATATATTTTAAATATCTTAAATTTGGAATGTGTCTTAATATTATAACTCCCATATGTTATTTGAGAGGTTTCATTTGTGAACCTATTTCATAGGTATATTTAGGCAATGTTTTGCCTATTATGTAGGGTCTATTAAGAGCATATGACATTGTATACATAAAATATTGTAATGTTTATTACTTTCACTAAATAAATGATTATTTATGATTCATAAAATCTTACAATATACTCACATTGTAATAATTATTTTAAATAATATAAGACATTGTAGTTAATAATCTAGATTTAATATTAAATCTTATTACTTTACAATAAATTAAACTCTTAATAATAGTGGTCATAGAATTATTACGTTCAAAATTAGATCTTACAAAATAACACATTGTAATAATAGTTTACATAATATAAATAATATTAAATATTTTACGCATTCGAGCTTTGGATGTTAAGTCTAGTAACATCAACCTACATTTCTAACAATTGTGAACATCTATTTACTACATTCAATTTTATAATTTATAATATTAAATTTTAATGATATTTTACATAAGTTTTTATAACAAATTTCATAATAAAATTAATTTATAGAGACAAATAGTTTACCATTAAGTAAACTCTTAATAACAGTAGTCATTGAATTATTACATTCACTATTTGATCTTAAAATATAACACATTTTAATAATAATTTATGTAATATAAATAATATTAAATATTTAACACATTAAAAATAATTTACATATTATAGTAATAGTTTAAATTTAATATTAAACCTTACAATATATTGACATTGTAATTAATAGTTTACACAATCTTCTACTTTTTTAAAGATAAGTACTAGGGTTCAATGGGTCCCCTGCACAATGTATATATTCAAAAAGTATACAAAAATAATTGACATGGAGATTTTTAAAAAATAAAATTGATATCCTAACCTAAATTTACCACCACCAAATTTACCCTATTGTGAAGGCTACTATAGAGGTAATTTTTATTTATCAAAATTTCACCCTAAAGGATGTATATTATAGCCTCCTTAAATTTTATGTAATATGGAAACATATCTCAAGTTGTGGGTGACCAATGGGAGAGATGAGTCTCTAGATTGAAGGGTTAGCTCCCTTGCACCACAACTACAACTAACCAATAGTCTATTTACTTTCAAATAAAAGGGATAGAAGGGATTAACACTAAAATAAAAGAGGTGATTAACCAAGTTTAAATCCATAATAATACCATGAAATTTCACTATGAAAGGTGATTCACAAAACTAAACTCAATACCCAAAGTTCTCCTAACAAAAGTGTTTCAACATTAAGGCAAGATGCCATGAATTTATCAAGGTAGAAGAGTAAAAGGTATAATTATAGACACTATTAATATTCATTACATTTAAATACATATGAAACAAATAACTATAGTTAATGTGACATGTTATAAGGTAGATTACTTGCATAAATTAGGAGAGAATGAGATGAACATAAGGAGAGATGACTATCACTTGATATTCAACTATGAAGTACTTCACACACTTAGATAATGAAGTTGAGACTTAAAACAACCTTTAAATATTTTATTAAAAGGAAAACTAGTAATAAAAATATTAGGGATTAGCCATGCCATATGAGAATCCTTTACAAAGCCAAAAGTGGCTACTTATATGAAGAATTAAGAAGAGAGAGAGAGAGGCATCATAGAAGGGGATTGCCAAGTATCCACCATGAGTTATAACAATAAAAGAGTTATATAAAATTATTAAATAGACTTAAAAAATCCATGTGTCTCACTTTTGAAGATGCTTCAATCTTCTAAGTGGCATAGGAGTTAGAACTTACCCTGACACCTTGATCATCTTCTTGAGAACTGCCCTTCCTTGCATAAAAATACTGACAAATGGATTTATCAATCATAAATTCACCATGAATTACTTCATATCTTCTCATTTTACACCGTAAAATTTATCAATAAACTCCGATGATCTGACATTTCATCATTCATATGACTAAGTGTCTTGAAACTCCTCATTTCCCATGCCTTGCTTGGTCCAAGTGGCTCAAAACGTGAGTTCATCTTATCCAAGGAAATATATCCCCATGGATGGCCTTAAAATATCTTATTATACCTTAAAATACTTTTTTTTTCCTATAACAACTCCAAAAATCCTATTTTTATCCTCAAGATTTCATGTTCATATTCTAAGTGAAAGTCTCTTTTTTTTACCTTTCTCTCTCTTTAATTAAGCCTTAATTAGGCCTCCTTGCCTAAAACCCTATTTTCTACTCTAGACCTCTTCCACACATGTTAAATCACCTAAAATAATTTTATTAAATTTACATAGGATAAAACCAAAATACATACCAAATTTGAGTCCCTAAGACCTTATGGAAGTGTGAGAACCATGAAATGACCATGCCACCTAGTCTCATTTTAAGCTTGTTTGAGACTGCCTTGGAAAATGAGCTTTGCTTGACCACTTATTGAATTTTTTTTTGAATTTTTTTTGGATTTAAAGGATTATATAGATCTAAATTTACCGCATCCAATGGTCATAAAGTTTTCCTTCACTCAAAACCCTTGCAAAATATTAAAAATCATGCAAAAATGCATTTATTATAGTCCATACAATTAAAAGTACAAAAAAAACTCATGGATGATATAATTAGAGACATTAAAAACATATAAGATATTTTAGGATCAAATAAGGTCATAAAATTTTGTTTATAAGTCCATTTCTATTAACTCGTCACTATTAGGGTTTTATGAGTGTTTAGATTGCCTTAGATTCTTAAGTATTGTTAATAAATAATAGATCATCTTTCTATCTCCTAATGAAACAAGATTTTATTTATTGGACCCCTACATAATTTCCAAATACTTCTACATCCCATTCAAATCCTAATGAAATTTTTGAGTGTGATAAGGTGTTCCTTGGGTTGCAAGTAAGCCATTTGAGAGGGGTCTGAGCTCTTGAGATTTGTTCATGAAGGTGATGGACCTAAACCATAAATTTATGCCACTATAATGGAGTGTAGAGACATAAATACCATCCTTGAAAACCAATATTATCTATGCATATGGTCAAGGTTACAATCAATGAGAGAAATATGCCCCTTGGATGACAGTCATGCATAAAGGGAGTTTAAATAGATTTTAAGACCAAATTGGAAATTTTCCTATTTTTAATTTGTTTTTTATGATTATTTGAAGTACATAATTTCATATTATACCTTAAAATTTATTAAAAACTTCATATCTCCATCACCAAACCTTCTTTTCTCGTGACTACTCCTAGATCTTCCTGTGTGTGGTCTTAAGCTCATTAGGCCTAGACATGGTTTTGACCTTATTCACTCTTGTTATTAGGTTTGAGGATATGAATGAGGTATTTATGGAAATATTAAACCATTTCAAAATTACTTTCCACACTCAAACCACCTCTTTACCTCTTGTTTCCACTCTTAATAATTCTTATCTTGGCAATGTAAACAAGCCTAAAAACACCACTCTAACTACGTCGATGGGTTCAAAGTGATATTTAGTCATTTTACTTTATGTTTATTTGGCTTATTATGACTTAAATTAGTTTAATATGCACTCACCATCACCTATGCAAGTTTATAATGTTTCACATACATTATGTCCTCTCTTCAAACCTTTACACCAACCTGCCTCTTCCTAGTAATCTAGAGACGCTTATTGTGATGATATGACTGAATTTTATGGGTTTTAGGTATCTACCATAATTAATTTAGAATAAAAATGAATTATTTCATTGATGAGAATCTAAAACCATTTAAAAATAAACTCTTCAATCACTTATGACTTCACAACCCACAAAGTTTAAGGCCACCTTTTCAAAGTGGTTATGCATGGCATTTTTATGATTTTGACTACATTTTAGTTTCAAGGTCTTCAATTTCCCACCTATAAACCTATAAATGAATCTTGAACTTGTATTGATACTCCTAATTAGTATCCAAACTCTTTTATACACCTTTGCCTTATTTATTCAATTTGAAGCTAGACTAATCCCTCTAGCATGTCTGTAGGTGACCTTTAGGATAATTTGAGAATTAGGCTTAAAATTTTATCTTCTCACTTTGTCATGGTTCATTTATAAATTTACTACTGAAAATGAGTTTATTTCACTATAATTTTAGAGTTCATGATATTTTTATGGAGTTTCACAACTTTTGAACTTTGTCTTCTTGTCTATATCCTATTTTACAAATGGTCTAGCTACTACCAATGATTTTTGAAATTTCTATGATCTAAATTGAGTTATGATCCTTGATCTTACTTTAATTTTTTTATATGATTTCTGATTTTGGTCCAAAGTGAGGACCTATAAGCTTCGGGTTTGTAGGTATTTATTTGCTTGTACAGGGCTACAAAAGCAACTTCTTAAGTTCTTAAAATTTTAAACACTTTGACACTATAAATTTTTTCATGAAATTTATAAGACATAACACTATATCAATAGGTTTATATACTTCTTAATCAAACATTTCATCATCTTAAAATTTTAATCACATATACAAACTATACGTATAGTCAGACTTTGTGCAATGTTTATATATGGGAGTTGGAGTTAATGATCCATTTCATTCCTTTTATAAGTCTATCAAGGTTATTAAAGTGCTTAGGAGTATATTTCACCCATTTATATAAACTTCTTTCTTTTGGCCAATAATTATATCTTTTTCAACTTGCTTATTTGGTCCATATAGACTATATACACAGTCAACTTATGTGCAATGTTTGTGTGTTGATAATTGGAGTCTATCACAAGGTTAATGTTCTTTTGATAGCAAAATTATGTATTTTAACCTTATATTATTATTTCTCATTGATATTTGAGCCAAAATTGGAAATCAAAGGTGTAGAAGACTATTCATACATTGATAATGTCTCCAAAGACCAAGCTACTTGAAGACTATGGATGAGAATCACATATCTAAGGAATATCACATGAAATATATGAATTTTATGGATATTTCATGAATTATTAATCACCTAGGAACCTCTTAGAGTGATAAAAAAATAAAACAAATCAAAACACTTGTAGTAGGAGTGATTGAACACCTTATACTTGAGACACTTTTCTTCTTATTGAAGACATTTCATGGAATTTAATCATGTGATGAAACCCAAATGTAAAATAAATATTTTACCTCTAAAAATAACCCTCAAAAACACTCTTCTTCATCCAATTTTGAATTTAGAAATAGAGGCAAAATTAGACCCTACTTGGATTGATAAGTCACAGTGACCTATTATCACTCTTAGTGATTGTTCATAAAGGAAAGGCCATGAGAATATAATAAAATTCCACTATTTTAAATCTTATTATTACCCCTAATAATTTACCAAGTTCCAAATCCTAATTCTCTCTCTTTTTGCCATACCATCCACTTGAATTTTGCCTTTCTATGCTTGTAAATGTAGTGATGGAGGAGAGAGATCATTTGAAGCATATGTACAACCTAAAAATTTGTAAAAATATTTAAAATGGTCTAATTAATCCAAAGGGACACTTTTAAACCATCTGTAACTGAAATATGATTCTCCAAGGCTGAATAAGTGCCCAAAAGTGTTTGTAAAGTGTCATTTTGCTCATTTTAGGCATTGAACTACATATTTTGTCAGTCTATGACCATACCTAAACTTATGTGAAATATTTATTAAATAATTTATGTTATTGATATTATTTAAATATTTTCTTCTTGTAATGGTACACATAACTCCTCCAAAACGGCCAAAAGGTGATCAAAATGTCATTTTAGCACATAAGAACATGATAAATGGTTAAAGAATAATATTTTGATATTAAATGTGAATTAAACCCCATTTATAATGAATTTAAACCATATAAAAATTTTAGCCATGTTTTAGAACATCAATACCTCATAAGTTACCCCTGGGACTAAACAAGTACACATGAGACTAAAACATGGACCAAGTTAAGAAAAGGCTAATGTGACCACATGGAGAACATTTAAGACCATGACAAAACCATGACAAGACCAAATAAAAGTTTTGAAAACCCTATTAAATTTTCAAATTAGATGGGTTGACCAATTTTGAATTGAGCTCAAAATTTGGTCAATAAATTAGTGATTCACAGGTATAGCATGCTTGCAATTCTAATGGATCAGTAGCCTTATCCTATCATTGGGTAATTGAGTCACTTTTATGCTAAAATTTGAAACTGACATGCCTTCTAAAGACTTCAAACTCACACCAAACTACATGATACAATCAAACACATTATGAAAAATTCATTTAGGGAAAACCACAAACAAAAGACTCAAAACAACATACCTAACTTATTATGTATAGACCTCAAAACGTATTTGAGGTGATGAAATAATTCTTCTTACTTTATTCAGGATTAAAAAAATGTTTTTAGAGTCACATCTGATCCATGAGAATAAATCATCATATGATGGATTTTTTTAAAATAAAACTTACTTATGAAGGTGATCAAATGACTTACCATTCATGAGACCTTTGCTAGCTATAAGTGCATCACTTGAGACTCCTTTGAAGGGTCATTTTATCTCTCCTTGAGGTATGCTTGATATTGAAACCTATTTGGTCTTCTTCATTCTCATTTTATTCTTTTAAATTTTCTTCTTGGGAGTCATGAAAACTTTATTAACTTCAAATTCATCTAGACTATGATGTGTTTAATGTCTAAATCCTTCATACTTACCTTCTTGTTGGCCAAACATATCTGCCAGTGAGTCAAGATTAGATTGACTTCTATGCTACTCTTCACTTACATAATCTTATACCTTGACCTGATTATATTCCTTCAAAGCTACAATATACTTGATAGTAACTTGATACATCTCTTTATGATCATTAGGTTCATCATTAACCCTATCACCAAGTTCATGTTTCTTTTGAGGGAGATATGGCCCACTTGTTCAAATTATTGCATTATGGCATGGTATTTCTACCATAGATCATCACCTTCTTCTTAAATATCATATTTATGAAATTAATTTTTTTAGGTAGGAATAATTACATCATAATCTTCCTTATCATGCTCTAACACAACTAAAAACTCATCATCATCATCCATATACAAAAGATTGTTACCCTATGAATCTTGTTGAAGTCTATCATAAAACTTTACCTTAGAAAACTCATCATCCTCTTCATGAATTATATATGTGCCAATACCTATCTCTTCAATATGATTATATGGATCAAACCCATGTTGATCAACTCCCCACTCATCAAGGTATAGATCAGCTATACCATCAAGAGGTGTTAGAGGTTCTTGGTCATTAGAATAGTCTCCCTCATCATTTATATCAAATTTCATGTTTGAATTATTAGGCATATATGGATCCACATGAAACTTAGATAAGGGTTCAAAATTTATAAATACCTTAGAACCATACATGTTCCTAATTCCATATAGGACCAATCTAAAGTTAGGTACCCTCTAATCTTGGTAGTGAAGTCCCTTGATAAGTAAAGGGTAAAGTGAAGTGGCACATGTACAACCACCAAATATTTGGAAATGGAGAATGTAGGACAAACATGGAGAGTGAGATAAAAACCTTTAATAATTACAACTATATTGGTAGCTAATCTATCCAACTATAACGCCCTCTTGGAGTGTCATGCATACTTCAACTTGAGCTTGTCTACCACTTATTTAGGCATAACTGATGTACATTGTCTACTATCAATCAATAAATTATGTACTAATGATTCTAAACTGATGATAAATAGATGGAATGGAGGATTTTTATCTTTATTTTTAGATTTTATTGGATTTCCATCTTTGGTCTTCACTTCATTTATCAAAACTACCCCTCTTTCATTAGGCTACCTAGATGATGCATTGAGGTTGGAGAGATAATTTTGGATCAGCTCTCTTTGACTAGGTATAGATAGTTTTTCCCACATTTTAATACTTATATGAACCTTATTCATTTTATCCCTAATATTCATAGGAAAGATGCCAACCTTACCATGCACTTTAGTAGCCATAGCACTATCACTAGCTTATGTAACTTGATGAATAAGATAAGGCACATAAAGGGCTCTAACATTCTAAGTTTTGTAATTTCCTGAGCCATGGGGGCTTAATTTGACATACTGTATCCTTAATATCATTGATATTTCACATTTGGACTACTATTTTCCCCTTAGAATTCTTCAACTACTCTCTTATTTGACCTTTTATTTATAGTTATGGAGCATGATCCAATGTTGAGATTTCCTTGGTAGTTGACAACACATGAGTCCTCTTGATATTAATTCATCAAGGTAACAATTAATTTAGTATATCTTCCAATGTTATCTCCTCCACTAGGCATCTCCTCTTAAGTCATGAAAGTCATTGTTCCCCATTGAGCCATAAACACTTGATTGAATGCATCATTTATGTAAGTGGAAGAGTCATGAGGCTGGTCCCATGAAGGATGATCTCCATTATCTTGTACAAGGTTGTTTTGGATAGGTACAAGTGATTTGGAAGTAGAAGGAACATTCTAATTTTTCCCATTATGTTGCCTCACTTGAGTTATCTTCCTTTGTCATTGATATTGACCTTTAAAATATTGTCTAAGATCTTGGTAAGATTGATAGGGATGGAAAGGGCCTTAAAAATATCTTCATTGTTGCTATTTTTTTACCTCTTAAGAGCTTAAACATATTCTCTTAGATACTTAATCATATCTTCCTCCCATTGCTTGTTTGGTTGATTAGGGGAATCTTGTTTATTCTTGGGTGTGGGAATAGGAGCAATGGTAGGAATAGGAGCTAACACATCAATAAAAAAAAGGCATGGGAGGTATAGGGGATATCTTCCTAGCTTAAATAATATAGTTATCATCCCTTATGGTAATCTCATAAGCATTAGGTAAAGTATCCCCTCTTATGGATTGAATCATCATAGAGATATCACAATTTAAAGCCTTGAGGTAGTAAAGGAAAACAATGTAAAGAGTGAGATCCTATAAAAATTAATTTTGAATAATTTTTTGAATTCCTAAATAGCCTCTTGAGGTGATCTCTTCATTGTCATTAGCTACTCTGAAAAAGATAAGTGGTCAGATTTATCTTCAAAACTCCTTCTCAAAGCATCACCCAATTCATCCCATGTAGTGATTGAATTGGGAGCCAAAGTGCCATAACAATCAAGTGTTTTTACCTTGAAATATATATCCAATAATTTTATAAAAATTTCCTCTTCAGTGATATTATGTTTATTGTAAAAATTGGCAAAGTTTATTATGTGTTCAATAGAAGTAGTGGAAGATTCTCTTATATATAAAGGCACACTTTTGAGGGGTGACATAGGGATATCATTATAGTGAGAAAGTTATAAATGGATATGGCCATTAAAGACAACAAAATTTAGGTTACTTGGGGCTGCCATGTTGTAATTTGGATGCAAGAAAAGTCTTCTAATGGGTAAGTGAGAATCCCAACACTTTTTGGAGTATGGATGGGTAGTAGTAAACCTATTTGCTCTAAGATAATAGTAAGATAACTCTAAAAATTAAAATGGAATTCCTTTAGTATAATATATTGTGTTTACCTTAGGAAATAAAGTGAAGCACTAGTCTTCAACCAAGAGCCAATAAGTGTTGAAATCACCAAATATTACATGAAGGAAGCCTAACAACTTAAAAGTTGCTAAGGTTAGAATCTACCTTTGAAAACTTCTTGGACTATGAGTCCCATCGAGCATTCCAAAACTATTACATATAAAATTTTCACCCTAAAGGAGGTCTATTTTAGCCTCTTTCAATTTTATGTAACATGGAAACATCTCTCAAGTTGTGGGTAACCTATGGGAGAGATGAGTCTCTAGATTGAAAGGTTATCTCCCTTACACCACACCTACAACTAACCACTAGTCTATTTAATTGAAAATAAAAGGGATAGAAGGTATTAACACTAACCTAATATAAGTGATGTATCAATTTTAACTCCAAAATACTACCATGAACTTACACTATGAAAGGTGATTCAAAAAACTAATTTCAATACCCAAAGTTATCCTAAGAAAAGTGTTTCAACATGCAGGTAATATGCCATGAATTTCCAAAGGTATATGAGTAAAAGGTTTGATTATAGACACTACTACTCTTATTTAAAATTAAATACATATAAAATAACTAACTACACTTCATGTGACGTTTTAGAAGGCAGATTACTTGCATAAAGCATGAGAGAATGAGATGAACACAAAAAGAGATAACTATCACTTGTCATTCAACTATGAACCAATTCACACACTTAAAAAATAAATTTGAGATTAAAACCAAATTGAAATATTTTATTCAAAATCAAAATCAATACTCAAACTTGCAGGGCTTTACCATACTAGATGTGGATTCTTTATAAATCCAAAAGTGGTTGCTTATATAGAGAATTGAGAAGAGAGAGAGGGACATAGTAGAATGGGATTACCCAATGTCCACCATGAGTTAAAATAATAAAAGAGATATAGAATAGTCCTAAATAGACTTCCAAATCCATGTGTCTCACTTTTGAAGATGCTTTAATCCTCCAAGTGGCATCTAAGTTAGAACTTAGCTTGACATCTTGATCATCTTCTTGAGAACTACCCTTATTTTCATAATAATAGTGACAAATGTAATTATAAATCATAAATTCTCCATGAATTCCTTCATACCTTCTCATTTGACACCTTACAATGCATTAAGAAACTCCTTTGATTTGACATTTCATCATTCCTATGCCTAAGTGTCTTGAAACTCCTCATTCCCATGCCTCACTTGGTCCAAGTGGCTCCAAACTTGAGTTAATTCTATATAAGTCACTCTATCTACATGGAAGGAATTAAAATATCTTATTAGACCTAAAAAAATCCATTTTTATTCATTTAACAACTCCTAAGACCCCATTTGCTCCTCAAGCTCTCACTAGACCTATTTTTATTATAGCCCTAAAACTTGTAAAAATACATATGTATAATTATGTATAGATGATATTTAGAAAATGATCACATATTTGAGGACTCAATATCCCATTACATCTTCATTCCAAATTTCATGTTTCGATTCTGAGTGGAAGTCTCGTTTTCTACCTTTTTCTCTCCTCAATTAGGCCTTCTTGCCTATAACCCTATTCTTATACTCCATACCTCTTACACACATTTTAAATCACCAAAAATAACATCATTAAACAATAACCATGCCAAATTTGAGCCTTGAGACTCTATGGCAGTGTGAGAACCATGAAATGACCTTGCCACCTAGTCTTAGTTCAGGCTTGTTTGATATTGCCTTGGAAAACAAGCTTTGTTTGACCACTTCCAAAATATCCTGTGCATATTTTTTGGCTTGGAAGGATTAAATAAATTTTAGGTGACCCATTCCAATCATTAGAAAGTGTCCTTTTACCTAAAACCCTTGAAAAATATCTAAAAATCATGTAAAATAGTACATTTATTATAGTATATATAACTGCAAGTATAGTAAAAATACTCAAGGAGGATATAATTGTATTCTTTAACAACATACATGAGGTTTTAGGAGAAAATAGGTCATTACATGTGATTTATAATTCCATTTCTCTTGATTGATCACTACTAGGGTTTTAAGAGGGATTAAAGTACCTTAGGTTCTTAAGGATTATTCATAAAAATAGAATATTATTTGTATTTCCTAATGCCACATGATTGTATTTAAGGGACCCCTAACTAACATCCAAAAACCACTAGGTCCCATTCAAAACCTCATGAAAGTTCTTGGTGTAAGAAAGTGCTCCTCAGGTTGTAAGTAAGATATTTGAGAGGGGTTTAAGCTCTTGAGATTTGTTTATGAATGTGATAGACATAAACCATAAAATGATGCCACTATAATGGAGTATGTATATCTCAATAACATCCCTAAAAACCACTCTTATCTATTCATAGTGTCAAGGTTATAACTGGTGAGATAAAACTGCCCTTTGGATGAAAATCATCCATGAATGGAGTTTGAAGAGATTTTGAATCCAAATTGGCACTTTTCCTATTTTTTATTTTCTTTTGATGATTCTTTAAAGTATATAATTTCATATTTTACCTTCAAATCTCTTCAAAACTTCATAACACCCTCACCAAACCTTATTTTCTCATGACTTCTCCTAGGTTTGCCTATGTGTGGTCTTAAGATCATTGGGCATAGACAGGGTTTTGACCTTCTTTACTCTTGTTATTAGGTATAAGGATCTAAATGAGGTATTTATGGCACTATGAAACTAATTCAAAATGACTTTTATCCCTTATAGAACCTCTTTTCCTCTTATTCCCACTCTAAACAACAATTATCATCTTAATAATGTAGGTAGGTCTAAAAACAGCACTCTGACTATGTAGACAGGGTCAAAACTATGTTTAGTCATAATCATTTATTTTTATTTGAATTTTTATGACTTAAAATAGTTTTATATTCACTCACCATCACTTGGGCTAGGTTCTAATGTTTCACATGCATGTTATCCTCTCTTTTGACCTTCATACCAACCTACCTCTTCCTACCAACTTATAGATGCTTATTGGGATGATATGACTACATTCTATAGGTTGTAGGTCTCTACCATAAGTCATTGAGAACCCAAATTACTTATTTCATTAATTATGATCTATAACAATTTTAAAATTCACTCTCAAATCATTTATGACTTCACAACCTACAAAGTTTAAGGTTGCCTTCTCAAAGTGGTTATAGGTGACTTTTTTTAGATTCTTGAATACATTTTAGTATTAAGGTATTTAATTTCCCACAAATAAACCTCTAAATGACTATTGAACTTGTATTTATACTAACAATTATGACATAAACTCTTTTATACACCTCTACCTTATTTCTTCAATTTGAAGCTAGACTAATCTCTCTAGCAGGCTTGTAGGTGACCTTTAGGGCAATTTGATTATTAGTATTGAAAGTTAAACTTCTCCATTTTTCATGGTTCCTTGAGAAATTTCCCACTAAAAAATAGTTTATTTCACCATACTTGTAGAGTTCATGATATTTTTATGGCATTTCACAAATTTACTCCATACATAGCCCTATGTAGGCATGTTAGCTTATAAAATCTATCTTCTTATTTGTCTCCTATTTTTAAAATGGTCTATATGATTCCAATATTTTTTTAACTCTCCCTAATATACATTTAGTTATGATCCCTAATTTTAATTTACTTTTGTTGATGTGATTGTTGATTTTGGTCCAGGCTATAAAAGCAACTTCTTGAGTTCTTAAACATTTAAGAACTTTGACATTTTAAAATTTGTCATTCAATATATAATCCATATCACTATCTAAAAATGTTTACATAATTCTTAATCAAACATTTCATCATCTCAAAATTTGAATCACCTATATAGATTGTATGTATAGTTAGCCTTTGTTCAATGTCTGTATATGGGAGTTAGAGTTCATGAGTCCGTTCATGCCATTTAGAAGTCTATCAAGGTTATGGAAGTGATTATGAGTCTATGTCACCACTATAAATAAACTTATACCTTCTCACCAAGCTTATATCTTAATTAACTTGCCTATTTAGTCCATACAGACTATATACATAGTCAACTTATGCGTAATTTTTGTGTGTTGAAAATTAGAGTCTCTCACAACGTTCATGTTATTTTAAAGGTAAAATTGTGTCTTGGAACATTATATTATTATTTATCTTGGATATTTAAACCAAAATTGACAATAAAAGGTGTATAAAATTATTCATACATTGATAATTTATCCAAAAACCAAGCTACTTGAATACTATGGAAAAGAATAACATATGAAGGGAATAAAACATGAAATATATGGATTTTAGGGATATCTCATGAATGATAAATCACCTGGGTAAACTTTGAGAGTGACAAAAACTGAAACAAATCAAAACACTTGCATTAAGAGTGACTGAACACCTTATACATGACACACTTTCCTCCTATTAAAGACACTTCATGGAATTTAATCAACTGATTAAACCCACATATAAAGGAGATATTTGACCTATAACCATCAAAACCATTCTTATCCATCAAATTTTTAAGCGGATAAATAAAAACAAAATCAGACCCTACTTAGATGGACAAGTAATATTGACCTACTATGACTCTTAGTGATTGTTCATAAAAGAGGGGTCATTAATATGCAAACCAATGAAAATAATTTAAATCTTATTAGGACCCATAATAATGGTGAAATTTTCATCTGATAACTCTATCTCTCTTAGCCATACCATCCATTTGAATTTTGCCTTTATGAGCTTGTGAAGTAGTGATGGAGGAGAGAGAATGTCTGAAGCATCTATACTACCTAAAACTTGGTCCAAAGCCTTAAAATTATCTTAGAAATCCCAAATGACACTTTAAAATTATTTCCAACTAAAATAAGATCCTCCAAGGCCGTAAAAGTTCCCAAAAGTTCTTGTAGAGTGTCATTTTGCTCATTTTAGGCATTAAACTATAAATTTTGTTAGTATCTAACCATACATGAAAAATATATGACCTATTTATGACATGTATGTTAGTAATATTATTTAAATTTTTTCCTCTTGGAATGGTATGTGCAACTCCAAATATGCCAAAAGGTGACCAAAATGTCATTTTAGCACATAAAACATGATAAAAGGTTAATGCATAATATTGTGACCTTAAAGATGAATTAATACCCATTTATAATGGATTTAAACCATATCAAACTTTTGAACATTTTTAAAATCATCAATACTTCATAAATGACCCCTAGGACTAGATAAGTACACATGAGACCCAAATATGGACCAAGATAAGAAAAGACTAATGTGACCACATGGACAACATATAGGACCATTTTAGACCATGAGAAGACCACATACAAGTATTTACAACCCTATGCAATTTTAAACTTAGAGGGGTTTACCAATTTTGACTTGGGGTTAAAATTTGGTCATAAATTATCTTCCCCTAAGATACAAAGAATTGCCTACAATATCTCTTCTATCAAAGCCTAAAAGATATTATTAATCTATGCCTTGGATATACCCCATATAAGGCCATTTATATAAATGAGCTACCACCAGCAACCATCAAAAACCCCAAAGTCAAAACAATGTTGCGTTTTATCTTAAACGTTCACCAACCAAAGATAAAAACTCACACATGCCAAAAAATCCAAGGAATAAACGTGTGTTTAGAGCCATGCCAAGCAAAAGAAATTAACTACCTTAATAAATAAAGACTATCACCAACTCAAATTACCCAAATGGATCCATGATTATAGAACACCACCTTCCCACATACCAATGAGAGAGTAATATATAACCAAAATAAAAACCATTTAATGAAATCACATGAGAAATAATGTTTAAGGACTAAAATTTATGGAAGATATTTTAACAAGGTCCACCCACATTGATCATTGATTATCCATCCTTATTTCCTCCCTTTGGTCAATACCATAATTCACTAATAAATTTACAACAAAATTTGCTTCTCTAAAATAATGCTTACAATCCTAGAACATAAGGTAATCCAGACATTCCCAAGATTTTACCAAAATATTCTCCAATTTTTAGGAGGTTAAGATCTTATTTTTTATAGTGGAAATCAAGATTTGGGATTTTCCTTCTATCTGAATCTTATCAATGTTACACTACATATCCAACTCAAGCCTTGTTACAAGAGCATATGATTCAAATTCATTAGTCATTCCATCTAAGAGATTTCAAGAAATGGACCTAATGAGAGAGCCAATACACTCCCTTATTATACAACCCACTCCAGAAGTACCTAGATTACCCCTGAAAGATCCATAAAAATTCATTTTGAACCACCTCAGAGGAGGGGGGATCCAAGAAGAATTATCCTTTATTATAATTTTAACTAGATTACTATTGATCCATTAATGGGTGGATATGTAATGAGCTTTCATTTGTTACACATTCTCATATCCCAAGATGATAAATAACCATTTATTCATTTAATTTGAGAAGAAACAACCTATAAAATAACAACCTATAACTCTTTTAAAATTGAAGAAATATTTCTTTCCTTACCTTCAAAAGTTCATTGATTTCTTTCCTTCCAAATTATCCACACTAAAATATCTGGTCTGACTCTCCAAAGTCCAAATAAAAAAAAATTACAATCCCTAATTGGCCAAGAAGAAAAGGCATTAAATAGTGAAGAGGGCCATCCCAAGACCATTCAAGCTTATAACAAATCCATGCCCAACACCAAGCATCAAAAGGAAAAGAATAAAGTAGGTGATTAGTTGTTTCTTCCTCATATTTGCAAAGGCAAAAATAGGAAGGACTAATAAAACCAATTTTAGCCAACCAATATTGGGTGAGGATATGATTATAAACTACTAACCAAGTGAATGCCCATGCTTTTTGAAGACTTATCTTATCCCAACATAAGAATTTTACCCATCCCATCATATCATTTGTAACCTTAGCCATTTTTTATAACGTCAGTAGATGCCTCCTTTCTTCCAGACTTTGATAGCTTGATGTAAAAGAAACCTGTGATAGTAGGCAGGCGCCGAATGGCTACAGCTTCACACTATTTCTTCAAACTTAAATATTACACACTATTACAAAGACTTGTTTCAGTTTCTGATTCTCAAGATCCGTCAAAATGGGCAAGAAGACGTAGATGGTCTTGTCGGAGAGAGACGGGAATTTACAGACAGGGATCTCAGCAAAATATTTACAGTTCTGCCGTCACTGTGGTGGACTGTGGCTTGACCTTTCATTTTTGGAGAGACGTTCTTTAACCAGTCAAGTTTCCATTCATGTGGGATTTCAACTGCTTCAATATGGCCTTTCTGCAGTTGGACAGTTCCACTTAATCTTCTGGGATATGGTAGATTCTCAAGGATTTTGGGGTGATTGGTGTTGGTCATACATATGATAACCAAGGCTCATTGAGTATTTTCCTAATTTAGCCTTAATAAAATGTAGTGAATCCTCTTTGGAGTTGATGAAAACTTTTCACTTTACCAGAAACTCCTTCAAGTAAACACATTGATCCTTGAGAATGTCCAAAGCCTCAAAATTCTTCCATGACCAAGAAGACAAACCATCTGACTATCTCAATTCAAAGTAATTCATTATCAAGGTACTCCATGCTCTAATGAGAATATATTTAGCCTTAGCCAAATTATGAAGATATGCCAATGGTTTATGCCCATTCCAAGAGTCTTCCCAAACACTAAAAGACCATTATTGATGGTTTAGAAAATATTATCCGGGATCAATGACCTATAATTCAACAAAAATTTCCAAAAGTGTGAACCTTTTAGAGGGTTAATAATAGAAATCATACTCCATATATTATCTAATACCATGTATTTATTTACTAAAAACCAACACCATAGATAATTTGGTTTATAAATCACTCCCCATACTAGTTTGGCTCTAAGAGCCCAATTTTGGAGGCTTAAGTTTTTCACCCCTACTGCTCCCATCTTCTTGAGTTTGCAGATCCTCTCCCACTTCAACAAAGTAATTTTATTCTTGATTTGTGCACCTTACCATAAAAAAACCTTCATAATTTTAGTGGAAACCTTAATCACATGACTCAGTGGCTGTAAAATTGAGAGGTAATAAATGGGAAGAGAACTCAAAACTGATTTAATAAGAATAATGCACCCAGCTAAAGAGAGCCACTTTCCTTGCTAGGAAGCCAAATATGCCTTGAAAGAATTGATCAAAATTTCCCAATGGATGCCTTTACCAACACTACAAAATAAGGGAACTCTAAGGTATTTAAATGGTATTTTCCTAATATCTAAGCCTAGAACCATGGAAATCACCTATTCTTTTTCTAAACAATGGATAAAAAATTCTAATTTTATTACAGTCATAATTTTTATAGAAGTTACCTTATATATGGAGAGAATAGACTTAAATACCTAAGCTTCACACACTATATTTTGACTAAAGAGGAAGGTGTCATCAACAAATTATTTATGAGTGATATTTTAAAGATATTTTGAGACTTGAATTCTATGTAAACTAGAGACCTCATTTGCCCTCTTCACTGTGTGACCTAGAGCTTCAGCCAATAATATGAAAATAAATAGGGATAAAGGATCCCCTTGTTTAATACCCATAGAATAATAAGATAACCCTACCATATATCATTGATTATAATAGAAAATCTTTGCCTAGAAACATAATTAAAAACCCATTCACACCATTCTTTACTAAAGCCAAATTTCTCCATGAATTTGATAAAAAATGTTCCAATTTACTCTATCATAAGCTTTGATGATATCTAATTTGAACAACATTGCATTCATATGAGTATGAGATAGAGAATGAATAATTTCATGAGCAATGATTATACCTTCTTGAATGTTCCTACCCAAAATAAACCCAACTAATTCTTTTGAGATCAAGGAATCCAAAATAGGTCTGAGCCTTGATACCATCACTTTGGAAATGATCTTATAAGTCATATTGCAAGAGATATAGGACACAAATACCTAAATTTTTCTTGAAAATATCCTTTAGGAAAAATGGAGATGAAGGTAACCTTTAGTTTTTGGATAACCTTCCTCCTTTTTCTTGAATCTTCCACCATTTTGAGCACATCATCACCCACTATCTCCTAGAAGGATTGAAAAAACCCATAGGAAACCCATCAAGACCAGGTGATTTATCTTTATCCATCTCCAAAAACACCAAATGTACCTCCTCCAAAGTGAAGTGTGCAATGAGGTTTTCATTTGGTTTTAGAAATATTAGCCTCGGGATAAAACCAAGATTATCATTCTAAGCCTAGAGATCTAAAGCCTTCTCATCATTAAGAAGATTTTCAAAGAAGTTAATAGCCTTCCTATGAATCTTCACTTGGGAATCCAACACCATGCCATCAAAAGAATCTATCTTAGATATTTGAGAGTCATTACACTTAATTCTTATCAAATTATTAAAAAAGCAAAATTTTGTTCACCTTCTTTCAACTAATCAATTCTTAATTCTTACTTCCAATGGATTTATTCCTGCGATAATAGTTCCTTATATTTAGGTAGAAAACATTTCTTCTCCAAATAGGAAGCTTGATCCATACCTTCCCTAAATACCATCCTATTCAAATTTTCCAAATCCACTTCAACATGGACATTTTCTTGAAAAATATTTTTGAAGCAATTAAGATTCCACTATGAAGACATCCTTTGAGGAATTGCAATTTTTTCACTATCTTATACATCAAATACCTAGATAAAATAGGGATATTCTTCCACCATGCTTGCACTAGATCAAGAAGAGAGGAATCCCAAAGCCACATATTTTCAAATTAGAAGGGGTAGAGAGTCAGAGGATGATCCACTTCAATGAAAAATTCCATAGGGAAATGATTTGATCCTAAGAAGGGAAAGATATAACTCTCTAAGATCCAACTTTGAGAAAGCCAATTGGAGGATATCAAAAAATGATCCAATCATTAAACAAAATTTTTCCTTTATTTTATTATTCCATGTAAAAACCCCATGATTTAGCTAAAAATCACACAACTCATTATTAGTAACAAATTAAATGAAGTCCAAGTTAATAAGAGAAGAGCTTGCCCTTCCATCAAATTTCTCATTTGGAGATAAAAAGGAATTAAAATCACCACCCAACACAATATTCAAGCTAGAATAGTTGATTATAAGATTAGATAATTCATTATAAAGAATTTTTTTGTGAGTATAATCATTCAACCTATACACATTACATACCAAAAAACCCAGATTAGACATGAAACTAGTGACTTGATCAATTTGCCAATTTGTCCTAGCACCCAACATATCCACTTGAACCTTAGATGGAGACTAGAGAATATCCAAACCACCTAAATCCCCATAGGATTTAATAAAGGATCCACTCCATCTCTTCCAACTTGACTCTATTAAGCTAGTAGCTTCTGACAAATCAACTTAGTTTCTTGAATCAAAACCACATTGAGATTTTGGAAAAGAACATAAGTTTAACCAAAGAACTTTTGTTAGGGACATTCATAACCCTAAAATTACAATATAATAGTTTCATGAGGAAGTAGGGAGGAATTCCATCCCCCACTTTTTAGAATGAAATAATTTTTATAGTGTACCTTGCTTACCCATTAGGACCTCTCTAGCTACTCACTCCTTAACCAATTTACACCCTCACTTATTAGATTTGTCACAATTTGGATTCATAATGCAAGAGCTATTCTAAACTTTTAAGGGTTCCTAAGGTTGACTTGAATCCCAACTTAGAGATTATGGCTGAGGTCCCTAACCTTTTGTAATTAGCAAGTGGATCATATTTAGAAGATGAAGATTCAAAGGAGGAACTAAATTCTAGGGAGGTTTTAACTCTTTCTCAATCTTATAGGGATAGATCTAATAGCCTGAGAATGTTTGGAAATAAAATCATAAAATTTTACTAAGGAATATTGGGATAACTCATTTTACTTATTAAGATTATCCAAAAGAGCCTCACTTTATAAATTTTTGGAAAAGAGGCATAATGAGCCATCAAATTAGGATTCAACACCTCTTGATTCCTACTAGAATCAACATCCTTAGATCAATTGGGATCAACCTAACATGGTATTGATACTATTTCAGCTCTACATTCTTACCTTTCGTAGACAAATGCTTCTCAACCTATTGGGACCAATACTTACTATTATTACACAAGTGAAAGGCTCTAGATGAAGTTTTGATAGGTTTTCATACCCTAGTCTCTTGACCCATGCTTGATGAAGAAACTATTGGCTAAAACTTAAAAAACTTATGAGTGTGCCTTATGTATCTACACTTGAAACATATAAAATGGATATTTTCAATATCCATTTATTGGGACCAAGATTTCCCGTAAGATTTGATGTGAATGTTTTATGAAATTGTTGAATCAAGATCTATTAAAACCCTAATAGGATAGCTACCTTGCTTTTCCAATAAAATGTCTAAATCAGGTTACCATTACTGAAGCTAGAGGCCCACACTTATCATGGACCAAAATTTTTGATTAATAACCTTTATATTCAATTATAAATATGGAAAAATGATAATTAAAACTCCCTTAAGAAAGAATCTAACCTTATTTTCCTTCCCCCATTGATCCTCCACCCAAGATTCAATCTCCCCTATCATTGGCCACTTCCTTATGAATTTACCTAGAAGAGCTTGCTTCCCACAAAAGTTATTTTTCAACACCATTATTGATATTAAATTTACCTATAAGTGAGAAATAATTTAAGAAAACTCAATTGATTCCCACAAAAGTTATTTTTCAACACCAATATTGATATGGTCCCTTGATCAGAGCACTAAAACACCAAGCCCTTCTTATTCTCTATTCCCATGCCTTCCCACTTTTTCTATGTGAGCAACAACTATAAGAAAATATATATCACTAATTGCTAATAACTCTCTTTCCTTTGAACCCTTATCCTACAAAAAATCTTCTGGATCCTCCCAAGACTCAACTCATATGCTATCTCTTACTCCATCTACTTCTACTCCAACTGAAAACCCTAACCACTCACTGGACTCCTGAATTTCCTCATTGAGTGCTTGACAATCTACTGTAGAATATCTGTGACCCATCCCCAAAGTGAAAGATAAGGCTTTTTACTAATTTTTGCCTTGATCATGTTCCATCATGAACTTAATTTTTTTTTTACAATCATCTACTTTAAAAGTATTATAAATTTTAATTATTTAAAATAACCTTATAGTTTACAATATTGTAATCTTATAATAATAGTATTTATATATTTATTTTTAACATTAAATATAAAATCTTATAATATACCATTATAATATTTTTTCCATAAATGTTATTATAAAAAACCATAATAGAGTTTAATTTATTTAAAATAATATTATTTAAGGCTTACTATTGTAAACACACTTATTAACATTTGATGATGATGCACATCTAATTTTTACATTCAATATTAAATATTGAATTGAAATGAGTTCATAAAATTAATATTGCAACAAATTAAAAATAATTTATATTTCAATTTAGAATGACTATTCTAATGTGTATAATAAATTGATAATGGTATAACAATTTTTTATTATAGAATATCATTTTTAAAATTATTTATTAACTCTATGTTTTAAATGCGGGGTAGATTCAAATGTGGAATATTTAAAATTTGAATATTCCACCATAATACTTTGTGCCTAAAAATTTCAATGCAACCATACATCTTGTTCTCAAATTTTTGAAAATTTAAAATGCCATGTTTAAATTTTTGTGGCAAATTTTAACACCACACATTCAAATTTTTCAAACAAATATGTAGAGTTTGGTTTTTCATTTTTTACAATAAGGAAAAATCAAGGAGAAGAAGAGAAGGATGTACATAACATTCCTATGATTTTTGTAGTTTTTTAGGGAAGAATCAATATTAGTTACATGAGCAGGGGCATGAGATTCATAATAACAAGAATAAGGGCATGTGAAAGATTAAGATAATGCACTTTCATTTCTAAAACTCAATAAATAATAGGAACAAAAGCATGACATCCATAATCTATGAATGACAAGAATTAATTTTAGATATGTTTAATATAAAATTTATATAATTCTATAACCATATCCACTAGGGAAATTCATCTAAGAAGTTATTTTTTGGAAGCGTCTTATTCATAGGGATTTTATACAAATAGGTTTTTATTCCTTTCTTAGTTTCATTTATAGTATGTTTTCTATATTTATAAATCTATTTTGTTAAAAATGTAACTCAAATATTTCATTGTATATATGTTTACCTATAGAAAATAGATTATGGTGTGTTTTATGCTATAATAACTATTTTTTTACAAATTTAAGAAAACATTTTATTTTGTACCTGAACGTTGATAAGAAATTCATGGTAATTTTTTTTAAATTTTAAATATTTACTCATCTCTAATGTTTTAATATTTAATTATATAGATGATTACGTGTACTATGTTTAATGATAATCTGTTAAATATTTGGTCACTTGTTTATTTTTATCGAACATCAGTTTTACTTAAAAACCCCAAATTTTGTATGTGCAAAAGAGATCTTGAAATCAATAATGCTTAATATCTTATTTTTTATAAAATTTCCTTTTCCATCTCAATAAAAATAATATATAAAATAAAAAATAGTTTTTTTTTCAAACAAC
The DNA here is from genome assembly GCA_037957365.1 of Torreya grandis. Taxonomy (NCBI): domain Eukaryota; kingdom Viridiplantae; phylum Streptophyta; class Pinopsida; order Cupressales; family Taxaceae; genus Torreya; species Torreya grandis. Next base: position 80,875 of record JARHVA010004653.1, read on the forward strand.
TACTACATTTTTTTATCGTGTCAGGATATGATTTGGATATATTTAGCTATTTTGTTTGTTAAATATCATAACCTTTATATGTCTTGAAAATTTTAATTTGTTTATTTTTTGATAGGACACTTGAGTAGTTATGTTGAATTCCATATCAAATACCAATTTTACTTGACATTTTAAACTTTTTTAAGTTACAAAATAGGATTTAATACATAATAGTTAATCTTTGTTTATTTTTTTGTTGTTTGTTTTTTTGCCTTTTCCATTTTAATGAAAATAATATAAATAATTCAATTTTTTTTCAAACAACTAAACCATTTTATTATCTTTCTTTTCACTATATGATTTTAATACATTTTACTATTTTATTTTTTGAGTAACATAACCTTTATATGACTTGAAAAAATTAATTCATTTATTTGTTGTTAGGACACTCTAATAGTTATGTTGACTTTAATCTTTCTAAGACATATCACATAAGATTTATATTCAAAATTAATTCATTATAATAAAAACTACTTAGAGTGGGAACATACAAGTTAGTTAAGTAAGTTAATGCAAATATGACAAGTGACCCTTATTTGCAAAGATTCACATTTATTAAAGATCTTAGAATGGGTAGTTGTTCAGTAGTAATATATTTTTATCAGAATGAATCCATCTTAGAAAATATCCTAATAAATATCTTAGAATGAAATTATTTTTAATATAAAACATGGTTACTTTATCTCACAAAATTTTTAAGCCATTTCAAGTACCTTGAAAATAGGATGGATAGGATTGTTTTCACTGTCCCTACAATGGTTCTCATTTCAAGTTGGTGGCCACCCACTCTAAAATATTTCTTATGATGGATTCATTTAGATAATAAAACATAGTTGAGTCTTAGTGTAATTAGAACAAATGGCCTTTATTTTCAAGGCTTCAAATTTATATCCTATGAAAGTTATTAGGGTGGGAAGCTTCCCACTCTTAATATAACTTTATTATAATTAATACATCCTATTAAATATCTTATGTTTGGTAGCCATCCACTCTTAGAGTGGGTGGATACCCAATATTCATATAGATTTCTCAAAAATAATTGATTTAAATATAAATCCTAGTTGTTGGGTCTCACATAACTTATAAGCCTTTCCAAGCACCATGAAAATAAGAAAAATAGGATTGTTTTTACTATCCTTACAATGGTTATCATTTTAAATGGGTGGTTTGTCACTCTAACAACTTTACTACGATGGATTCATTTATATTATAAAAATTAGTTGAGTCTTTTCATAGAGAGGAAAAGTGGCCCTCATTTTCATGGCTTCAGATTTATATCCTAAGAAAGCTTTTAGAGTGGGAAGACACCCAATCTTAATATAAATTTAATACAATTAATTAATTTTTAATAAAAATCTTTTTCATTAGGTATAGCCACAACCAAATTTAAAATAAATTTTAAATTATCTATTTAAAACATTATTAAAATAAGATGAATAGGATTAATTTTAGTATCCGTAAAGTGGTTCTCATTTTAAGTGGGCACCATCCCACTCTAAGAGCTTTCTTAGGATGAATAATTTTAGAATATAAAGTTTACATCTTAGCAGGGATAAGACAAGTTGAACTTCATTCCTCTACTCTAAATGTGAATCCTTAAAAACAAGTGATACTTTTATTATCTACAATAATACCTAAGGATTATATTCTAAAATTATTCATCCTAAGAAATATATTAGATTAGGTGGCCTCCCACTTAAAATTAGAACCATTACATGGATACTAAAATAATCCTACTCATCATATTTGCATGATGCCTAAAATGGATTCTAATTTGTTTTGTAATTCATTATTATGAGACCTAGAAATGGATACAAACCATGCCTCCACTCACATTGAACTAGTTTTCAATGTAAAACTTTGTTATTAGGTCTAACAATAGTAAAATTCAACAAAACATGTAAGCCATTTCATGTATCATGAAAATAGGATGAAATTATAAGATTGTTTTCAATATCCCTACAATTTTCCTTATTTGAAGTGGGTGTCCACCCACTCTATTTTTTTCTTAAAATGGACTCATATAGAATAAAAAAATATGTCTTATAACATAAAATTTCGCATTTAGAGTGGATGGATAGTGAAAATAGGTCAATTGACACTTGTTTAAACTATGCATGTTTGTTATTAGGTCTAAAAATTTAAAATCAATGTAACTTGTAATTTGTTTCACGTATCATGCAAATAAGATGAAATAATAATATTATTCTCAATATCCCTATAATAGTTTTATTTTAAGTGGGTAGATTCACACTCTAAAATATTTTTCATAATGGATTAATTTAAAATATAAATCTTAGGTCATAGTGCAAATAATTTCACATTTAGAATAGAGGCATAATGAAAATAGGTTGATTGACACTTATTTTCACTATGATCGTTAATGTTCACATTTGGAGCGGGTATCTGTCTAATGTAATATAATTTTCAAAATTAGTTCATTTGATTATAAATATTTAGTGTTAAGTCTCACTAAAATAAATTACAACAAAAATTTTAAACCATTTAAGGCATCGTACAAACTGGATGAATATGATTTCTTTTACTATACCTACAATGATTCTCATTTAAAATGGGTAGTTGACCAAATAATCAAGTTGTGAAATTAAACCAATGGCTATTAGGTTCCATAACTACTTAATCATATGTTGAGTTCAACATCTTCATAAGAAACTATCATGTTTCATGACTACTCATGTATTCATCAGGGTCCATGTTTGCTTGGGTAGTCATCAAAACATACAATGAGAATGAAATAGTCAATATCATCAAACATTGATCATCACAATTTGACATAGATCATAAAGCATGATCAAAATTTAAAAATTGATTAGATTATGTCTACATAATATGATTAAGACTAGTCATGAAGAAGGCCTTGAAGAGATGTAATAGGATGCAATGCCCCTATCAAAATTCAATAAAATGAATTAAAAAACTCAATTTTTTTTGCATTTAATAAGAAATTATTTTAAACATAAAATTATCCATTTAAAAACACCAAGATGTAGCTGAAATTTAAGATTGAAGGTTTGACAAGATTATAAACCAAAATTTCATGGTTCAATCAATGTGGTAGTTATTTATTCATGATTCAATTGAATTTTAAAGCTTATAATAAGATTATAACTTGAAATTAATAGGGATTCACTTCCATGTAGTTCTTTAAGGTTGAATACCAATTGAGAGTGATAGTAACTATTGACCAAAATTGTACCTCAAGTCAATTTGGGTTAACCCCTACACTTTCAAAATTTTCATAAGGTCCCCTAGGTTTTAAAATGGTCACCATGATCCTAATTTTAGTCAAGGCATACTTTGAGGTTCACACAATATGTTCTAGCCTTTGTCATAATTATCCATTTGTCTTAATGTCCTTTTCTGCCACCTTTTAGTGTTTGTAAGGAATTGTACGTGAATCTTAACAAAAGGAAAAATGTCAAGAATAAAAATAATGTTGATTATTTTAGATAAGGATCAAATAAATTTTTAAAAATGAAATGTTTTAGGTTCAACATAAAAGAAAGAAGATCACCTACAAAAATGCTAGTTTTAGGTGTTTGTACAGATTGGAGGGAATCATTTGTAGGTTTGAATGATTTAATAATGTCTCTTGGAATCCTAAAACATATTTTTTAGGATTATGTGCTTTAAATATATCTAAAATTTATGAAAATTATCTTCTCTCTCCTATCTCTCCCTTAGATAGTTTAAAAAGGGTCAACAATTTTCATTTGGTACAAATTGGAGAAGAGGAGTTTGAGTGAGTGTACTTGGAAGATGTTATAGGTCATTATGATCTTCCATTTCATGGTTATAGTTTCAATATTTGTGGAATTTTCTTTATAAAAAATCATTAATATTGTTAGTACCTCTAAATTGCCTATGCAAGCCCAATGGCTTAATATTTATCATATGGTTACACTTTGGAGATTGATCTATGTGAAACAAGTAATGTATGTATACTTTAATAACATATCCACCCATTTAATTTTGAACTAAACCTTTTTTGTGACATGTGGTCATGGAAGGATAGGTAGAACCATCTCCTTGTGCTAGAAGTGAATATCAATGGTCTGTAGAACAGTGTTTGATAGTTATAGAGTTTGTCCTTATATGAGTGGCTTCAAATTAAGAGTAGTATTTTTTTGTCAAACCCTTAGAGAATGGTGAGATATATTATCCATTTAAGGTTTTATTGGAGATATCTCCAAGGCACCTCAAAGATAAAGAAGTGTAAATAAGCTAACATACCTAATAGAGAACTACAAGGTTTTGTATGTAGGTAGTCAAAATTATATGGGTTTGATGATGTACCTTAAATAGGATGTGAATAATTTAATAAAATGATCATTCTTCTTGATAAGTATTTATTATTATAAGATTTAATTATGGGTTTGAAAGACTATCTCAAGACTCACATACATAGCATGTCCAAACAACCACCTAGATCATGTTGTGGAAAAGTGTGATTTGATAGTGATGTTCTCAAAGAGAAACAAGTTTAAAGGTTTTTATAGTATTATAAATATAATAAAAAAATGATTGAGCCATTGAAAAATATTTGAGATTAGTTATGAGAGTTAATTCAAGATCAAACATAGTCAAGACCCCCTCAAGCAACATCCATAGTCAGTGAAGTTGAAAATTTATTTTGGATAGAGATAATGAAGAAAACATAGAGGTTCAAAGGATTTCAATGAGATATTAATTTATCAAAATATCATGACTTAAGGGAGACTTAAATATTTAATTAGGTTCCTAAACCATCAAAACTCCAAACCACTATACTCATAAAATCTTCATACACACCTACAGTCAATTATTGAGAAAGTTAGCTTTGAAACAATAGTGGATTAATGATTTAGAATTAAATGGAGTTTATATTATTTTAATAAGGTTATATAATATAAATAATCATGATATTATATGCCTATTTTTATAAACAAGACTCCTATAATACTACATTGACAGACTAGTCTCAAGGGAATACACATAGGCATATAGTCTATCCAAGTGAATTAAATCATTTACAAATATTGAAGTGGTGGTTATGTGAATAATTGATGGATTGAAATTATTTTTAAAATAATAAATTTATCAAGACAAAAAATATGTCTCAATTTAAGGTAGAATAATTTCAAACTCTACATGAAAACCCTATATAATCCTAACACAACTATAGCTAGTTTTGAGAATTTGAAGTGTTAAGTCATCTAGAAGTATGGTCAGGGAATGAAAATTGGTAAAAGGAGTCATAATGAGTTTAAAAATACATATTTGGTATCATTTATGTCATAATAATAATGGAAGTGCTCACTATTTTATCTCAGACCTGAGACACTCCATAAGTAATCTAACTTGCAGACCTAGTGCATTGATGGTTAAAAGATGAATGGAAGAGTCTTAAGGTACTTTGGGATGATGTTTAGGATTAAATTTGAGGCAAAAGTTTTTTAATGAGGTCCTCAAACGAATATGAACACTCATAGTGGTCATGTACTTAAAAAACCTAGTCTACACCTTTGAAGCCTAGAACTAGGCATGAACCTCAAGCTTCTAATGTCATTCCTATGATAATGTGATTTTAAAAATAAATGTGATAAATTTAATGGTAAATTAGAGGGATGATTATACTCATAATTTTTAAAATAAAAAATTATATTGGCCATTTTTTGCCTTAATTTATCTCAGGGGTGTCTAGAATGCATAACAGTTACCCAAAAAGTAACTTCTTTCACTCCCATATATATGGCCAAGATGCATCAGGTCTTGATAAATTATGGAGAGTTGAGGGAGGTAATTTAATTGAATTTAGTGGAATTGGTTCAAAGGTTAGGTTTCTAACCTTTATGAACTATTGCTAAGAACCTAAATGACCTAAAACCCTCATAAGAGCCTAATGAGAAAAACATGAAGAGAAATGCATTTAAAAGGGTTAAATTATCATAGAAAGTGATTTGAACCTAATTTTAACTCTCTTAATCTCCTCACCACTTATTTATTATATACCATCACTTGTGTAGATGGATCAAATTCTTTGATTTCTATAAGATTTGAGTGATTTACAGGATTAGAAAGGAATAAATGAGTGAAATACATTGTAGAAGGTATGTGGATATGTGTTATAACTCCTTATACTTCATTATCACCCAATTAAAGCATGGATACTCCTTTTATAAGTTTATTTTTATAGGAAGTCTTGGATAGAATAGTGAGAAGCAAGGTAACTACCAAGTTGGATACAATAAGTGTGGTTTTGAGTTTTCTTGAGGTCTATGTGATATAATAGAGGAAAAATAAGTTTTGAATATGTGTCTGACATCTCTGCAATGAACTATTTTGATTATGTTCAAGTCACCCAAGTGACAAGTGTGAGAATTTAGGCCTAAAGGACTAGTGAGTTGTTGTAAAGGTAAGTAACAAATGACAAAGAGAAGATTATCAATTGTAAGGGTGCATAATAACCTACACCAATCATGTTTCCATATTCTTAAGTTATTAAAAATGTGTTAATGACTTCCAAGATAGTTCAAGATATTTAAGTGGACTCCTCATCAAGAAAATAGTTTCAATAAGGACAATGAAGTGTCCCTACGCCAACTTCAAGAGGATGCCATATTTCAGAGTGACACTTGTTCAAGAGAGCTTCATGATTTCTTTTCTAACTCTTTCTATTTCATTGTAACTAGTCTTCAATACTTTACACTTGGCACTGTGACTCTCTAACATCACTCTCTTTCTCTCTTCTCCTATTTTTCTATATATTGAGGCCTTTTGGGCATTATAAACTATCCATAATTAGTATGGTGAAGCCCTACTAGTTTGATATATTTTTTTACCTTTGAATAAAGTTTTTAAGCTGGTTTAGTCTCTAAAATTATTGCTTAAGTATGTTAAGTAGTCCATTTGGATGCCAAGTGATGGTTATTTCTCCTTACTTCCATTTTGATCTTGTATGTATTATGTAAGAAATATTTCTTCTAATAAATGTTTGTCAAGTGTATTTGATGTGTGAAGGAGATTAGTAGTGTCTAAGATTAGACAATATATTAACCCACCTTTGGAGATACATGGTAATATGCCTCCATGTAGAAAGACTTATGCTATAAGGACCTTGAGTTGAGATTAGTTTTAGTAATATTCCTTCATAGTGCAAGTTTCAATTATGTTTGTGGATATATCCTTGGTGTATCACCTCCATTAGTATAGGTTAATTTCATGTTTCCTTTTTCCCTTTTCACCTAAATACATTATTAGACTAGTTTATTTAAGAGCTTAAATAGTTAGATTAAGGGAACTATCCCATAATCTAGATATCTATCTCTTATAGAAATCTACATATATTTAGAGATAATTTCATGTTATCCCAAATTTGAGAAGGTATAATTAAATTCTCTAGGGTGAAAATTTGGGATATAAAAAATAATCATTTTATGGTGTTTTAGATATTAAAACTAAACATTCAAAGCATTTTAATCTTGTACATTTGAAAAATACCAATTAGGGCTCTATCATTTAGTTTTTTACCTCCCTACTTTCAAAAGGCTCATATTCACCATCTCACTATGCTTAAATTATTATATATTATTATAATACATATCATTATGATGATCTAGGTTTCTTATAATACATATACAGCTTAAAACCTGATAAATATTTTTCACTATTAGTTTTAGATCCATAGCTATTTTTTAGCCTTTTAGACATTATCAACCATAAAGGGACACTACTCCTAACAATATTGTCCAATTCCTTATCTAGTTTCTAGTAGCCAATATTCATCTAGATTAAAAAATGATTGAAACTTATGGGTTTGCCTAATTATCTTAATGAACCCTACTATGAGATATTTTTAAAAGGTGTGATATACATACAAGTCTAAGCCTTCTCATTCCTCATCTAGTAAATACTAAGAAAACACCTATCAAAGCTAAAATAGTCAACTAATGATTTTGGTTTAGATCTTCATAAATAAAACATGAAGCTAAACATAGAAATTAATTCAAAACCATATTATATTATTTCACTTAAATTATTTCCTCTATTGTATTACATATTCATTTGGGTGTTAAAATTATATAGGAATTTTTTTCCTATAACCAAGGTGAACCATATCACCACAAATATCTCCTCACACCCTATTTTTACTCACAAACCTATAATCGTAATATTGTTGTAACATACAACAATATATATAACCAAATAATATATTTTAGCAACTAATTTATATTCACAATATTATTGTAACAATATTGCAACAACCAAATATATCTAAAAATGAATTATTACTTTCATAATTATTCACACAAATTAACATGACTAATAATTTCTTAACATTCCCCCTTAGGCCTTACATGGTAATTAGTGTTTCACAAGACTTAATGAAAGTAAAGAAGGAACATGTCAACTTATTATCAACCATTCACTATCAAGAACACATCAATCGAATCAGTGTGGGAACTTCAAATAGGTACATCTACCATCAACATTCACTGAAGGAACCCCATCAACCTATACAATGTGGGAACTTAGAAGTAAGAACTATCTATTCAACTTTCACTCCTGTGTCTTCAAGAACTAACTCAAACAGAATCATATGTAAATGCATACTTTTAGGTCTGTATCTTATTGTCTAAATCTTGCTACACATGACCAATACTATACAAAGAATGCATCATGTATTTAATCTATATGAATGTAATGGATTTTTCATTGGCTAATCATCTTCATAAATAAGTAAGGTAGTCAGAAGATCTCTATAATTAGCTTCTCTCTTAATTTTTTCCACATTCTATGACATTTTTTTCCAATCTAATTGGGGTAAATAGGAAATAAGCCTCTTATCTATCACACATACAAATAAGTGCTAAAAAATAAAAAATATATATGCACCATTATAGCATAAACACCCATTTATTAGTGGCCAATGAGAGGTGTAGAAAGCCTTCATACTTCAGTGTCCTCCAACCTCCAATAGGTGAAGTTGCTCACTCATCAAAGGTGTTGATGAAGCGTAAATGAATTAATTTTTTGATGAGAAATCCCCCCATAATTTTGATGTCACATACAAGCGATAATATGTCTGTGAGGAATATATTTTTATTTTTTACAATTTTTGGCAATGAATCTATATGACACCTAATCCTAAATGACTTTGACTTTTTTGACACATAGACACTTTGAATTTTTTGACTTGAATCTTTTGACATATTAAATTGACATCTTGAACTTATCATAATAATAAAGCTAATATTTGAAATCAACATTTAAATAATAAAAATGCTTATATTCAAAAATCTAAAAATAGACACAACTATTATAGACCAAGAAACTTAACATATCAATAGACTAAATTACACTTAAAATGATAATTTTAAATATAATAATTAAATGACTCATTTAAAAAACACTATAAATCTATTAATCATAGCTTTTAGCTAAATGACCTGACTAAACTCAAACTTTGAGTGGCTTACATTAAATTTGTCCACCACAAAGGTAACTTAAACAATAAAATATATAATCTTAAAGGATTCCAATAAATACTTTAACTAATATGGCTTTCTAAGACTAAACCTATTTAACAACCTACTAGACTACTAAGAAACACAAACTTTCTAACTTGAATATTATGAAATCATTATCAACTTCACTTACTAGCTGTATTATGCCAACAATCCTTAGATGACATGGAATTTAACATAGATTTATATTGATTGATCTTGAGGGAGGATGCCATGAAGGGATGCATGTATATTCCAATCAATATGCGATCACATGTAACTTGAGCCAAATAAAAACAAAGAATTCTACATGTACTAGATAAAATGTGAAGGTTATGGTGAGTAAACTAAAGATTATTGAATCTAAATGTAGAAGATAAGTGTAAGAGGAGATCATAATAGAGATTCAAAGGATATTTCAGTGATGAATTGTGGTTGATCTGCTATGTGGTTGATTAGGATTCAAATGGAAGTGCATTGATTTTCATTGAGTATGTTGTTTCATGAAAACTGAATTCAATCTCAATGAAAATCAATGCACTTCCATTGTGTGTTGAGTCTTATGTGGAAGACTCGGTGAAATTTATAAATCATAAATCTTTAGGCATGTTGTCAATTTGAATATATTCAATGCTACCCTTCTCAACCAAAACTTATCTAGAGCTGTAAATAAATTGTTGCCACTAGTGTAGATTGAGTTTGTGGAATGGCTCTTAATAATGCATCCAATATTGAATGAAGATAACACTAAAAAATAACATAGATTGGATTCTTTAGGATCCAAATATCATACCAAATAAAATTATTCTATGCCAAATTTATAAGTAAATATAATTTGAGTAAAATAAAATTTTATAACAACGTACAATGGATAAATTTTCTCAAAAATGAGTCAAATGACATTGAATAATTATCTTAATTCTAGCACATATCTCAAACTAATAAATTATACAAATTTGTGATTGCCATTATATGGGGCTATAGAACAGATCTTCCCCTCCCTATACTAATAGACCATACTCACAGAGATTTTTCATGCTAATACTAGATAATGAGTTTGGTTTAGATATTCATAAATAAAACATGGAAAACATGAAGATGAACACAAAAATTAAATAAAAAACATATTATATTTTCATACTATAAATTATTTACTCTATTAAATTACATATTCATTTGGGTGTTATAATTATATAGGAATGCTTTTCTTATGAGTAGGGTGAACAATATCACCATAAATCTCTCCCATAGTATATCCTCACACCCTATTCTTACTCACAAACCTATAATCATAATAATTTTATAACATACAATAATATATATAACCAAATAAAATATTATAACAACTAATCTATTTTCATAATATTGTTGTAACAATATTACAACAACCAAATATATTCTACCCAAATATATCTAAGAGTGAATTATTACTTTCATAGTAATTCACACAAATTAACATGAGGACTAATCATTTTCTAACATCAAATTCACAAGCACTCTACTCTACCATATTCCTCCCTATTTTCATATCAATCATAGGAGTATCCATATCATAGGTTAGAAGCATTCAAAGAGCATTCCATGAGTGATATTTTCTAGTTAACAAAATAGATCACTACATGCATCTTCATATAATATATTTCACATATTTGCACACACTTTTACACATATAGGGGAGAATTACATTAGTTTTAGGACATATTTAGAGTATTGGCTATGTAGGAAATGCCAATTTATATAAGGGTCTTTGGGATAGCTTGACATCGTGAGCCCACTAACCCATTTTTCAACAAAATAATTCTAAGGGTGAAAAAGGGTGAAGAAATAGGGTTTGATGAATTAGTGAAGAGTGAAAAATGTATCCCGAATATGAATACACCAATATAAAGATGAAAAAAAATCATAAAAATGAATTTAATCACATCAGGATCTAATTATTATTCTATAGTTGACACCTGTGTCACATTTAGACACTAGCATTTATATAAGTGTTCATATCTAATAGTAGTGTCTATGACCACAAAGGAATAATTTATAGAATATGACAAATGATATATAATATTGGCCATACATAGTTTACACCTATTTACATTCTACAACTACCTTTGCATAGTAACTAGTTACTACCATTGTTTCTTATTTATTACAATATCTTTCAATAGCTATACTTTACCATTTTTACTAAATTTTAGTGTATAAATTTAGAATATTATTTATATGATTTTATATTAATTGACCTACTAAAGATTAGTTTATCACCCTTGTGTTATAAATAATTCTATATTTATCAATCCTACATCACTTCTAAATTTAGGGTTAAACATGTAATGAATCTGACCCATGGTATTGAAACCCTAGTTTGACCTAGCGTTTCTTGATTTACTATTTTCTTGAATTTTGATTTCTAATTTCACAATATTTAAAATTTAAAAACCAAAAATGTATTTTCCTAAAGTTATTTTCAATATAAATCCATCTATTTATTACTATATTATCCAATACATAATGGTATTCATTACTTATTATGTCTCATGCATGGATGTCTTAATAAAACCCGTTAGAGGTCCAAAACACGACCACTTTAAATTAAATAAATCCTTACCAACATCTTTTTTTTATAGTTTATACAATGAGTTGTTGCCTGTCAGTACCAAATGTCAAAGGAAGTACATGAAACAACCATTTTATTCATGTTAAACTCACACCTACTCTAAATAATTAATTACAAAGACTTCACTTTTATAAATACTACATCATTAATCTCATTAAAAATATGTCCTTTTGGATGCATTAGGTATGGCCATATCACTAAATAATGTGGACCCACCATATGTATCCTTCATGATAAACTCCATTAAATGGACTAAAAATAATATATATTTAAAAAAAAAAGGATTTATCACCTCAATATTTTATAAATTATTGTTTACCACTATACATACATGTGTTTTTTTGTAATAAAATTGTTAAAAGAGTGCTCATGGAAAATGGTTCTAGACTCAACATTTACAATAATTATTTCCTTCCATTACTTAGAATTAGAGATAAATACATGGAATCCTCAAGTATGAGCATCAAGGAATTTGAAAATATTTCATGATAGGTATGTTGCTCACTCCAATCTATTCCTTCTCATGAGATGACTATGAGGTTGGGTGATTCTTAAAAGAGGAAGGTGGGGACAACTATAGACTTTTACCCTTCATTTTGGGATAGATATAGGATTAGTCTAGAGAATAATTATGGGTATTGGAATTCACAAATAGAGTCTATGAGAATAGTTATCAAGAAATGCACTATCACCATCAAAAGTTCAATCTAATGTCTTTCACATAGGTCAAATATTTTTATGAAAACTTGAGTATTGGTCTTATTATTTCTAAATAAAAAGGGGAAATGGTATGCCAATTTCATGAAATAAACACAAAAGAGAGGTAAGGGTAAGGTAGAAAAGGGGATCCTCTAGGTGTAAAATGAACTTAATGCACCAGTCATTGAACCAAGTGACTCTACAAAAGTTATACCATTATAGATTGAGTTTCACTAGAGTTCTACCTATATACAGTGGGAGAAGTCTGAGAGAATTAGGATTATGCCTTTAATGTGAGCTCCCACTAATGATGAATACTAAGGTTTATTATCAAAAACACATAAACATTATATGAGAATTTGCATATTGACACAAAAATTATCAGCACTACCAAAGGGTAAATGAAAGAACTAACATAATTATGATAATAGCTAAGCACATCATAACCATGGAATACATAAACTAGAAACGTGTTAATCCAATCAAACTAGCATTGATGATCATTCAAACGTTAATATGAAAGAAAATTATAATGCAGGATAATTCCTCTTGTATAAAAATAGATATTGTATTCATTAAAAGAGTGAATGTCATTACAATAATCGATTTGGGCTAATTTTTACAATTTAGAGTGATGAAAGAAAAGTAGACAAAATATTGGCTATAATCTAATTATACTTTCAAGATATTTTTGTCAAACTTATAATAAAATACAACTCTTATTTATATATAAAATGATTGGGGCTCAACTCTAAATAGCATGAGGATCCCATCCTAGGCTATAATGGACACTCATGATTATTATAACTAAATTTCAAAATTTAAACAAAATAATCCCTACAATCCCACAATATACCTATGGGGGACCACTCAATTAACACGAGGAGACATCTAAGAAGGATCAACTCCTAACTACTTTGATTAGGTGATCTTAGCTTCTAAAATGGCTACCACAAGGTCATACTCCTTATCTGCCTTGGCCAAATTCATTGGGGATTCCATGAATAATACCTTAGCTTGAGCTACCAGTCTCTAGGAGATTTAGAAAGGTGATTCCATTGATGCTTGGACTCTAGAGACCTAGTTAATGCTCATCATTGACTAAGTTGGCATATCAAGAAATGCTTAGGCCCCTTCCTAGTTTGACTTGGCCACTCTCTCCCTCATAACCTAGTCAAATTAACCTAGGTGGACTCTAAATTCTCCTTGTTTGAGTAAGGTGCCATCTCAGTGGAATAACATGTAGATATTGACCTCTTTGAAGTAGGTCAATATCTTCTTCTTTCCCTCTTCCAAGGGTCCTTTTACAGTGCAAGCCAAGGATAAAAATCCTCCATTTTAGATCTCATATTCTTGGCATATGTTTGGTATAACCCCAGATCTGAGGTTGGCATAAGTTTAAGCTCCAAAAATATTCCCTTTATTATCAACACTTGTATCTTCTAACATTTCCCATTGATACATATGATCCTCTCCATGTAGGCCTGAGTCCATTGGATAAGTATGTTGGTCTTATCCAAAGTATCCATCACTTTCCCAAGGATTGGGAAATTAGTATGAGGGCATCCTTGACCTACCCAATTATCTTGACTAGAAAAGTGATCTTTACTTTAGCTTCTAAATTTTTGACTTATCTCTGCATGTCCTCAAAGATATTCTCAAACATATCATAGGTATATAAGAGGAAATTGGGTCCTCAACCATCCTCTCCTCCCTAATGGACCTTTTTACCTTGGTGAGGGAGAGAAAATCTTGGTGGGTCTACCTACCACTAGTTTCCCCACCTATAAAAACCTTTATGTCAGTATTCTCTTCATGCTCCTATAATCATGATCAAAACTCCATTACATGTCTAGGTCACCCTAGATAGTCATTTATAGTTCTTGTGACTTTAGAACTAGACCTCAAGTTGTTGGGGGTGTATGAGGTATGGTTAAAATGATGTTGAAGGGTGGAGGATGAGGTGGAGAGGAGTTGGAATAAGTGGAAAGAGTGGAAGAGGAATGAAGTGGAGGTGGAGAGGGCATGGCAGTGAAAGGATTATAAAAAAAAGGGAGGCCCAAGGGAACATTTACATCTACCATTATTCGTGAGTTAGGTTCACCCAAGGTGGTATTGCCCCCAATAATGGGTCATTAAATAATAGGGAGGAGATGGGATGGTTAAAGGCTAGTCTCGTAGCAATTTGGGTGATGGAAAGAGGGGGTCAAGGAGTTAGGCAATGAAATGTTGTTGTTTTAGATGTCTAAAAATTGGACACCAATGGATTCATACTAGAATTTGGATTAATTCTTACCAAACTTTACAAATCTAGCCTAAAAATTTCAAAGTGTCTCAAATTTGGCTTCATAAAATACAAATTGGCTTATAAAACAAATAAATGGGACAAATGCACACATCAAATTAATTCAAATCTTCAAAGTATCAAAAGGGCTAAAAAGAATTGATCAAATGCAAAATCAAATTAAATTACTAAATTGAATTATTCATGAGTAATTAAATGAATTATCAAAAAGGAAATTCAAAAATCAAAAAATATAATAGGAATTCATAATTACCTTTTGTGAGTTGTCACTTTTGGAAAATATCCCACCCATGCTTATTCCATGCTAATCATTAGGTTTGGACATTTTTTAACTCTAATGAGGTTAATTAACTCAAAAAGGTAAGGTTTTAACCCATTACAAGCCCCAAGTACAATGTAGCTCACCTTATTTTGAGGTTAGTTGCTAAAATTATAAATATAAGCCTATACCTCTTCATTTAGAGAGTTGTGACATAGTAATGTTATAATGTTGGTTTATGACAAGAGTGAAATCTATAAAGGTATAATGGTAAAATTATGAATCACAAGCTAAGACATCAAGACATGAAGCTACATCAAACAAGCATGAGCCAAACCAACATGGTGCCAAGGGGAGAAGGAGCCACACAACTCCATTTGTCAAAGATCTCTTGAGGACAAGCCGAGTAAGCCAACAAAGAAATATCTTAGAGAATTCAAGGAAGGTAACAAAGGTTATTTTTATTGAATTTTAGTTGTGTTTTGTCAATTTTTTTCCTTCACCAATATCCCCCCTTTGATCTAGGCAAGATATTATTATACATGTTAATGTTTTTATTTTCATTTTGAGTTCATTGTGAAAACTAACATATGATCTAACCAACCTTCTTGGATTCCTTGATCACAAATGGCATGCTTAGTGGAACCATGAGTACCACACATAGTAAGGAGATGAAGGTGAAATTCATAAACCATCAAAAGAATGCTTGAATATCATAAAAATTACAAATTTGTCTTTATTTTTACCAAAATTTAGATTTTTATGTTTACTTAGGTTTACATAAAGACTAATTATAGTCAGTCATAATTGGCATTGATTCTACCAAACCATCATTAGTTTTTCCTAACCAAGCTAAGTTCTCTATACATCATCGGTCAGTATGCAAGGTGAAACATGATCCATAAATCTTTAATTTTGAATCTTTCTAACATTATTTTTCATGATTTATTAGTTTTAGTAGCTTTTAAACTTCTTATCTAATCCCTATATTGCAAGTTTCAAGAAGTTTTATCATTTTCAAGATAACCTCATGTTTTCATATTTATTGGTTTTGCCTTCAGGTTTATAGGTGACTGACACTAGTCTTAATTCACTAGTATCAATTCGTTACTACCATCATCAGTTTTATTTGAGATCAACCAACATTGGTTTCTTGTAAACCAGTATCGATTAGTTCTAACCAACCACGATCACTATATTTTTAAAAATCATAAATTGAGAGATCATTTTCCAATGTTTATTTTCTCACATTCAAAAGTGACTCTAAGTAGGAGGATACTATCTAAAAATTTCAGGTCTAGGATGTAATTTGAAAATAAATTTGTAAGTTTTGACTAAAGAACATTTTTTGGGGGCTTTTAAAAGGAATCTAGCTAAATCAGTCACATTTCAAGTTGGTGTTTAAAATGAACATGTTAGATCTTGAACATTTAGATGTTGGTGTTTAAAAGGAATTAGGATGGCTAAGTCTTAGAAAAACTTCATTTTTGGTGCTTAAAAAGAATTATAAAGTCTTTAACACTTACTTTTTGGTGTTTAATAATGAACTTAGGATAAATCTTGTACATTTGGGTTTTGGGTTTAAAATGAACTAGGTGGTTTTATTTAATTTATTTTATGAAATACTTTAAATATTTCTCACTTAAGCCAATGGGCCAAGTAACAAACATTATCATATTTCAATTTGGTGCCTAAAATCAAACTTCACTTGTAATTTATTGTAAACTATTTGTTGATTATTTGTTTTCACACAAAGACTAGAGTATATATGTTCCCCCCATCCCATATAGGGAACTCAAGTAATCAAAGTTGCTTTTTATTGTGTTTGGTGCCTATTCCAAGGTGTGGAAATAAATTTGTCTATGATCTCCCCAAAACTCATATGGTATTGGGTGATCTAAAAGTAACCCTAAAGTCTTACCACTAGTCGTTTATTTTCATAAAAATTTGGCTTGTGAAGGGGGTGTCATTGCCTCTCATGAGTTTTTTATATAATCATTGACTCAGGGCTTTATCTCTCAATAGTGTTTCAACCTTGATCCATAGTAGGGTATACAAATTAGGGTACACATAATACTAGAACCAATGGGTTGAGAAGCTAACCTCTCCTTTAGTAATGAAGGCCTAAGTCAGGTCTAGTAAACTAGGGGATTCTACTAAGTAGTCCATAGATGGAATAGTCATGCAAATGAATAGACCCTTGCATGATAAATTTATTGGTATGAACTCAAGTGACGTGATGCTTATATTGTGTTATCCACATATGGGATCAATCTAGATGGTCATAACTTATAAGTTTTAGTCAAACCCACTTACCACACCTTGATAAGATCTAGGATGATATAATTAGTTGTATTTTTGTCATTTATTACTTTATTGCTTGGTGTTTTGAGTCTAAATTTTTTTTTTCTAAAACCATGTCTAAATGAGTGTTTATCCACATTACTCCATTGTTTGAGGAGGTGTTATACCATCTATTTGACACCTTGCTTTAAATTAGAAGACTTTTTTGTGTCAAATATATTGTGTGTTACTAATTAAGATGGGTAACATTATGTTGCCCAAATTAATTCAAGTTTTGCGTCTTATAAGTATTTGAAACAAATCATTGTCACATCTTTTTGGATCACTAATGCCATTACACTACTCAAATTGTTTCAACAGACTTGTCGTGTCTGATGTCCAAATTGTCATTGTTTAATCTAATCACATGTGCCTTGTTAGATATTTATTTTAGTGAAATCATGTTGTTTAAATTTTACTAGCTTGTTAATCATTAAATCCTAAGTTTTATTGAGTTGAGTATTTTCTTAAATTTTACAAATTTGGATACAAATATTGATTTATTTATGTTTAAGCCTCTTTTCACATGGGCTGATACATAGATCTTTCTCTTTTGAGTTATGTAAATTAGGTTAATCCATTACCCAAATTTGGAAACTATATTATTTGTGCCTTTGTTTTATATAATTATTCTATCTTCAATTATCTTTTGTTTTATGTTTTATACCAATTTGATCATGTTTATGTCTAGAATCAAGTGCCTTATTTATGCCATAGTGTTCCAAGTTTGTTAGATTAAAATCATCATCTTTTGTTTAAAGTTTAGATTTTTACATTGTGTTTGGATAAAATTCCTAGCATATTCCTTATTTGAGCCTAGATTTTGACACCACATTTGGCCAAAAGTCCTAGCAACTCTTTTCCCTTTCCTAGTTTAGACCTATTTGAAACATCTTTGGACCTAGATTTTGGCATCTTATTTTTAATTAATTTTTATTGAACTTATTTGTATGAGACATTTAACATTAGACATTTGATTTTATACTATTTTTACCAAGTCTTTGCATATATATTTTTGAGATAAAGCTCCAACTTAAACCAAGTTCAATAGATTTTGAACCTCTTTGTCTTTTTAGACATATATTTTTGGAGTTTTTATAACTCTAACTCATATTGTTATGAAAAATTTATCATATATTTTAACATGGATCACTATATACGTAGTGGAGTAAAGTATAATCCAAGATATGGAAATATTGTCATAAAAGAGGAGTTTGTTAAAGACCCTTATGGAGATGATTTTTTTGGAAGATGGATTCTTATCCACCATACAAAACTCAAATAATGGAAAAATGTCAAGATCCTTTGGCTAATTATTGGTTATCATTCCTCCATACATAGAGTAAGACCAAGAATAAATAACCAATTATTTGGCTAGCATACTTTCAGTTGTGGAAAATGTTCAACAATAACCTTATCATGGTTTAATACCATCAAAATATGATGTAGGGGTTTAGTCTTTGGCAAAATTTCCCCATGATAATTTTTCAAGTCTACCAAGAGGGCCTTATAACATGTCTTATACTTATAAAAACAAACAAGTCTCTTATAACAACCCTAATTCCATAGTACCAATACCATATAAAGACTCCCATATGCTTATCACATAAAGGGGAATCATGGAGGACCACTTCATTCAAATAAAGACATCATACTAGACATATCAAGACTTGGCATGTAACTTAATAATATGACCATGTCAAATACACCTCTTATTTAGTCACTCTATTCAATAGGAGTCTTATTTGAGTTTACAAGTTAAGAAAATTAGGGTTTTAACCTAATTACACAAAGCACTTCAAGAGAGAACATGTTCAATACCACAAATATAAAGGAAGTGTCTTCTAATTCTACATAGAACATTGATCAAAATATAGTAGACAATACACAAGTAACATCCAATTTAAACCAAAGTGGTGTTAATAAAAAAAAAATAGTCAACAAGAAAATGTGCCTTTAAAAAACACCATTAGTGATCCACAAACTCAGGGAGTAGGATTTTTTACCTCCCAACCTTAGCTAACTACCTCTAATCCTCAACTAATTACGTCTTCAAGCACCCAACAATAAGGATTAAGTAGTCACCCTATGACTAGTGACATGCCACAACAAAATGTGATGAATCTTACTCCACCCTAATAGGTGATGAGTAATATTCCATAACAACAGGCACTATCAAACATACCCATGTATCATAGGCAAAACATATTGCCACCTCATTATGGGGTAACCAATGTTCCACCTCATCAGGTAGCATCAAACATACCTCTTTAGTCATAGACTAATAAGTTGATCCAAAACCAAATGATCTCTAACCAACAATGTACAAGTATTGGTTAATGAAAAATGTGAATAACTCCTAGCTAACAACCTATTTAGTAAACATAGCAAGCACAACAAGTGTAACAACCTAGACTAGCATAGTAAATCTAATAAATACAACAACCTATGCCTTTGCAAAACCCTCCTCCAAGAATAATTGTGCCTATGCATCACACTTTTAATTACCTTGGAGAGCCTATTGTGATTATGTTTTTCAAGCTTGCCATAGATAATTTGATTATATGGCCTATTCTAAAAGGGCCAATTCCTAAGGGCACTGACATTCTAGACTGGTATAGGCTAAATGAATTCTATGAATATCATTAGGTCAATGGCCATAATTTTTAGTGATGTGTGAAAATTAAAAATGTGATCAAGAATATGATTTAAAATAAAGAGATTTCATTGAATCACAGAGCTTCCACATCCAATCAAAACCTTGGCATTTATCATAATCCTTTTCCCAAACATAATAACCAATAACAATAGTGGCTAGTGTAACATCAACAACCAAGGTAGAATAAACAAAACTAATAACGTCCAAATAATGGACAAAACTAAGGAAATAACAAGGGAAACAACCAAAAAACTTACCATGTAGTTGCACATGACAACAACTTAGTTGTAGGCCATATTATAGGAGGCCACGTTAACACCATTTACATCAACCAAAGACCAAGTACCAATTAGACAAGACCATTGCTACCCGTTCCCAATCAACTAATCCATGTTTATAATCCTTCCTTGACTTGGAACCATATATAGGTGAACCAACAAGCAAGGATTCCCATATTTGGACCTTATACTGATAACTTATCATTATATTGTGGCCATGCACAAGTGCACTAGTAGTTAAGATTTATCCTATTTGGTTCCCCTCCACCATCATTTGTTAACAATAATTATCATGTACCTAATCCTAATTATTAAATCACAACTTGATGGTAAAGGATTACCGTACTAGGCCCACAACCATCTTCCATGTCACTGATCATCCAACCAGCCATTCTGCCTTGAAACAAGTCATTTCCTATTGTCTAAGAAAATATGTTTGACATTGTGTAATAATTACAAAAGATGCTAGTACAAATATCCATTTTATGTTTATTGCATACATATATTATCTAAAAAAAACATCTTGATAGAATTCCTTGGCCAATCCAAAGTTCCAAATGACACATCTCTTAACAAATTTTAAGCTTTGGTTAGACATCTAGATCCAAGCCAAAAAATAACCTTCAACCAAAGTGATATGTCATCCTTTATCCCACTGCATAATAATCCATTGTACATTGAAGTTTACATAAAGTGGAAAAAGTGAAACATATCCTCATATACAATGGATTAGGCCTGACTATTGTGTCTCTAAAGCTCATCAATATTTTTGGGTACATAATAGTAGATCTCTAAGTAAAAACAATCACCATCAAATCCTATGAAAATGAAGAATGAGAATCATAAGACACCATTATATTTCTAGTTATCATTAGGCCCTTGACCCATGATACACTTTGTCATGTGTTAGATCTTCATTTGTCATATAATAGGATTTTGGGTAGAACTTGGCTACATGAGATTCATGTAATCCCATCGACATTACACCAGTGTATCAATTTCACCCATTCAGGAATAGAGGTTACTATTTAAAGAGACCTGTATCCATACAAGCATTGTAAACATATAGAGGCTAATTTCAAAAGATATAACCATTATTTTAGCATGAATCTAGTTGCCAAGTAGGACAAAGGAAAATTAATACTTATTAATTTACTAGAGGCCAAATACATTGGCCCTAATACCCTTGATTCACTTTCCCACATGCCACCTCCTAAAATGTCTAATCATTACACCATCTTGGATAATGGCCTAGGAGAATACTTGACCCATGACACCTTTCATATTGAAAATATTCCACAAAACCCCAAGTCTTTTTGAGGACTGAAAGCCAAACCACTCATACAATGGCAAAGAAAAGGAAAAGGCCATCTATATAATTGAACACCTATTACTTTCATAACAACTTCTAGCCAATAAAAAACCCTCTTGAAGGTGATGAATCATGTTTTTATAATGAAAAATTAGCTAATTTTTACAAGAGTTCCAAATATCCCATTTTTAATTTGATTAAGGAGAACCAAGACTATGAAGGAGGAGGCCTCAAGTCAAATCAATAGGGAACACTTGAGACAATTTTTATGACTAGGTACAAAGGAACTTATGGACTTAGATTTAAATTGTTTGGGGTGACCCCACGTATCTGATTCAAGTTCCATCACTAATGACTAGTGAAGATGATGCCAATAGTGAGGTAGAGTCTGATCGTAGCTAGTTTGATGACCTAACCCATACCATTTTGTTTGATAATAATGTCATTTATACCCTTTGACTAGTCATTCACCATAATCTATTACCATTATAGACTGAGGCCAATAACATGTTGATGGATGAGTTTCAGAATGATGAGGCCTTCTACAATTTTCTAGGCTTTAGGGACAATGTTCCATTAGGAGACCACAAACAAGGGTTCTCAATCAAGTTAGATCCTGAAGCCTATTTTTGAGAGTAGGTGAACACCTTTAGCCAAAAATAATTAAAAACCATTGAGGTCCCAAAGTGAAAACCTATTTGAGGTGCTTTTAGACTAGGGAAAAATTAAAGATAAATTCCAACCTAATGGTGAAAACCTGTTTTGGGTGCCATTAGATGGGGGTGTCTAACCTTCAAATATAGACCAAGAGACCACCAATGATGAACTTATCTATGGGTCTAAGTTTAGTCTTGAAAAAGAATGAGATTTTGATCAAATCCTTTAGAATACCAATGATAATGAGTTTATTTATGGGTTTGAATTTAGTCTTGAAGAACAATAAGCTTTTGATCACATAATCCAAGAATTTCCAACATCATTTGTTACATGTTCATCCGTAACCTTGGGGGATTTTAATTCATCATGCCTCAAAAAACTTGAAAAATAGCACCAATAGAGGAGTCTAATATTTCTAAATAGCTCAAATCTTTACCCACTATTCTTAAAGATAGTTTGACCCTTCTAGTGCAAGATACTTTAGATATTAACATCAAGACTCCAAATGACCCAAAATAGATCAAATTAGGCATGTCCCTTATGGAGGAAGAATGTGAAGTCCTTACATCCTTATTAATGTAATTTGTTGATATATTTGCTTGGGCTTATTCTGACATGTCTATTTTGGACCCTACCTTGGTTGTTCACCACCTTGTGGTACACTCTGATGCCAAACCAGTGAAATAAAAGATAAATGAGATGCATCATCACATTGTTGTATTAGTAAAGAAAGAGATGGAAAAGCTATTGGAAGTGATATGTATTAGGCCAATAAAATATTTGGAATGGATTTTTAATGTAATGTTAGTCAGTAAAAATTTAGAAGGAATTAGAATCTAGGCTGATTTCAAAGATATTAACAATTCCAACCTATAACAAGTTATGAAATACTTTATTTGATGGATAGATTATCAAGCTACAATTAGATCTGAATAACACCATAAAACTAACATAAAACAATGTTCACCATTCTCTAGGGAAAATCTTCTTATCAAGTTATGCCATTTGGTCTTAAAAACATAGGGGCCACCTACCAAAGAGAAAGGACAATCATATTTCATGATATGATGCATGATATTGTTGAATACTACATTGATGACATACTAAGAAAATCAAAGACCAGGGATGATCATCCAACAACATTGAGGAGGATATTTGAGTGACTACATGAATATAAAGTCAGTCTTAACCCTAAAAAATTTGTGTTTAGAGTTACTTCAGGCAAATTTATTGGCTTCATTATGTCTCCTAGGGGGATTGAAGTTGATCCAGCCAAAGTACAAGCCATTAAAAACATGCCACCACTAACCAATTTAAATTAGCTCCATAGTTTATAGGGAAAGGTTCAATCCATAAAATGCTTCATTTCTCAATTGGATGACAAGTGTCACCCATTTACACACCTACTGAAGAAGGGTGTAACATTTCTTTAAGATGAAAATTATTAGAAATATTTTCAATAGCTAAAGGATTATCTAGCAAATCCACTAGTTTTATTACCTCCTATGCTAGGAAAACCATTCCTTATATACCTATCAATGATAGACAAATCCCTAGGGGAACTTCTAATTCAACACAATGAAAATGGAAAGGATCATGTCATGTACTATATAAGTCATATATTGGTCATTTATGAGCACATTTATACACCCATTAAAAAATCCTATTTAGATATGGTCTTCATAGCTCAAAAACTATGACATTACATGTTGAACAGTAAGACCATGGCCATTTCAAAAGTATATATGCTCAAGTATATACTATCTAAAGTAGAAAAATAAGGCTACATGACCAAATGGATAATGTTTATCAGTTAGTATGAGATATAATATGTGAATTAGAAATCCATCAAGGGGTAAGTTAGTGTAGATTAGCTTACTGAAGCACCCCTTGTAGCCGTAGAGCCACTAACATCTAATTTCTTGACAATTCCATCATGACCATCATTGAAACACCTCTTGAAGAGCAATATTAGAATCTATATTTTGATGGTTCATTCATAGCACATGGATTTGGGGTAGGAATTTTGTTTATAACACCATAGGGGGATCTAATCCCCAAGTCATTTAAAATCAACTTTCCTTGTACCAACAACATGGCTGAATATGAAGAATTCATCACAGAGCTTTGACAGGTAGTATAATGAAAAATACATCATCTAAGGGTTTATGGTGATTTTAAATTAATCATCAATCAATTTACTAACCATTTTTAGACCAAAGATGACAAGTTGGTCCCATACAAGGCCATGGTCAACACTTTCAAGCAATAAATTACCAATATCCAATTTGAGCATATACCAAGGGCTAGAAATAGAATAGTAGATGCCATGGATACCATTGGATATTTGATTTGAAAAAAAGGCATGGCCAAAGAATACTAGTTTCTCATTGAAAATCTACTAGTGCCAACTCATGAACCTTCAACTATTACAATGATCTATGATATTGTTGGTCCTAATTCTAATTGGTATTCAGACCTTTAAACTTATCTCAATGACCATATTATGCCACCAAATTTATCCTATAATTAATATAAATCCTTAATCCATAATTCCCAACATTATACCTTACTTAGACCAACCCTATACTATCATAATTTTGATGGAACTCTGCTTCATTATCTACCTTTGGTAAAATCTTCACTAGTGTTACATGAAGTTCACAAAGGGGTATGTAGAACCCATACCAGTGGGGTTGTACTATCTAAAAATTTCTTTCATATTGGGTACTATGGCCAATGATGGATGTGGATGTAGTTGCATATGTCAAACTATGTGATAAATGTCAATGGCATGTCAATCTAATTCATGCCCCAACTAAAAATTTGAAATTGATGCTGACACCATATCTATTTGCTACATGGGGTCTTGATCTCATTATAAATATGAACCCCACCTCATCTAACGTCCATAAACATATACTTACCACCAAAAAATATTTCACTAAGTGGGTTGAAGCTATATCCCTCACTTACATGATTGGAAAGCAAATTTACAAATTCATCTTTAACCATCTCATTTGTTGCTATAGTATTCCTTTTGCCATTATATATGATAATGGAGGATCATTTAAAAATAAGGATGTTGAATCACTATGTGTCTAATACAAAAACAAACAACATTTTTCCATGATGTATTATCTTCAAGGTAACATCTAGGCACAAGCATGTCATAAAACCATTATCATCATCCTTACAAGGATTGTTAATGATGTCAACCATGATTGGAATCTTCAAATATTTTACACCTTTCAAGCATACCATACCAATCACCATACTCCCCTAAGTACTACTCCATACTCACTTGTTTATTGTACTAAATCCATTCTTCCCATTGAGGTCAAGTTATTTTCATTATGCATCTCTTTGAATAATGTCATAGATGATGATGACTATCAAGTAGCTCACCTATAAGAGCTAGAGTCACTTGATGATAAATGCATAGACGTAGTCAAAAACCTTTTAGCATATTAGAATTTACTTTGTGGCCCCTATAATCAACATGTGAAACATAAAAAAATTAAACTTGGTAATCTTATCCTTAAAGATAACCAAAAGAATAAAACAACCAAAAAGAAGCATAAAGGCAAGCTCAAACCTAACTAGGTAGGTCATTTCATCATTTTTATATAATTTTGACACTAGAGCATATAGGCTTGCCACACCAGATGGGGATGAACTTAATGAGTCAATGAACATTATACACCTCAAGAGTTAATACACTTGAGTGATGTTGTGTATTGTCTATGATGAACATTTCAAGTTGTTCCAGATTATCAATATTCTTATTTACACCATATCATTCTATTATTCTATCACTTTGATTTTCTACCATTCCACTCTAACATACCTTTTATATCAACCAAATATGTTTTGACCCTCCCTACCTAGCTCATTTGACCTTGGTTCATCCATTAGTTCCACTTTCAACAAAAAAAATCAAATTAGTTTTAGTAGTTATTTCAAGAATTCTAGAGAGAGGTCATATTTTAGAATAGTATGATAGTAGTTTTGGTAGTTGCATCCTTCATTTCTTATTTCATTATATATCATGACTTATTTATGTGAGCTTGATTGTAACCACCTTTGGGAAAATCAGTGTCTCACCGATCTTGATACTAATTATAACTACTGATGGATAATTTAGTATCATTTATCTGTATCATTGTTCCCTATTTATAATTGCCTATGGGAAAACTAGGATAAACATTTATTTATTGTGCCTTGACATACCAACTTGTCATTCCTATGTTGTATTGTGTGATTAAACCAGCTATGCCTATTTTATTTGAATTGGATTTTACACTAGTCAAATTCCTCCACTGTAAGGTGGAACTAATATGACCCAATGTCATTTTGGTATTATGTGGGTTATGATCATTTCACATTGAGTTTAGCTCAATCCCCCTTATGCCACACTCTCACCATTTTACAAGAATTTTTTAGTTTATATGCTCTCACTATTTTGTGAGCTTGGATCATTTAGTGTCTCATCATTCTCTATTGAGTTGAGACACTTAAAAAATTCCAAAAACATTTGAAAACCATTTAGAAAAACTAGAAACATTGACCATTTCTTTGCCTTAGGGATTCTCAGAACCCTTACTAAGTCCCAAAAAATCACTTATCATTTAGTTTCCCCATCCTTTTTGGCCTTTTCTCCCATGCACTTTTTATTTTGCAAGATCATTCCATATTATTCTACAACATTCATTATGTTTTCTTTCTCATCATTTTTATTCTATCCCATATCCTGGGAGGACTACATTTAACCTAAAGTTTTGTTGGATATTACATCCATATTACTATGTAGGCAACCTCCACTTGCCTAGTGCATCTGGAGACAACTTGACTACCCCCTTTCTTTTATTTTATTCCCCCATCTTGTTTATTTTTTAAGTTATCTCTTATTTTATAGGGGAAATATGCATCATCTTATTTATGTCATGTTATTTGTACTAGCATTTTGACTAACTATTGTGTGTTTGGTTTTTTGTGTGATTTTTTGTTTGATTTCAAAATTATTTCCTTGATTCAGTCTACATGTGTTCGTTAGGTGATTCCTTTCATATTATTATTGAATCAATCCATATTCATACATCAACATTGTCATCATGGTTTTTATCATTGATGCATTATTTTTATTTGAGTATTGGATCAAGAGTTAGTCCTTATGCATATTTAATCCAAGTCCTCATGGTGTTTTATCATGATGCCTACCATCACATTCTATAGAAAAAATCGGATTCAAGGAGTCTACATGGCAAATTCAATGATGATATCTCCTAAGCACTAGCTTCAGCAACATTTCTGACCTAATCCAAATCATATCCCAAATAGAGTAACTAAACAACAAAAGAATTATACTTCTTGTTAGTTTGAAGGAGCATCTTTATCCTCTATATCAATTTGGCATCATCATGTTTGTAATCATCATACTTCATATCATTTTTTCCACTATCAGGGTCTAATGATTATAACCACCTTTGGGCAAATTATTGCACACCATCACACTTGAATTTCTAGTCATTATAGCCACCTTTAAGAAAATCATTGCATTTTAACCAATTTGAGGGTTAATGATTATAACGACCTTTAGGAAAATCGTTCACTTTCTTCGACCTAAATTTGGCTTGTTTGCCATAATAAAGATACTAATGATTATAACTGCCTATGGGAAAATCATTGTATATCATCTCACTTGCATCTTCATATCATGTTTGCCACTATTAGGGTCTAATGGTTATAACCATATTTAGGAAAATCATTTTACATTGTCTCACTTACATTCTCAATGATTATGATCGTGTTTAGATAAATCATTGTGTTTTCATCTATTTGGTCCACTTATTTCCTTCTTTTGATAAACTGATTATTAACCCCTTTGCCAATTGTTCCCCTGAGGGGTCACCCTAAATTTCATCCATTTTTGTTGAATTCGTAAGCACACAAAACTTTTTTATTCTTTGAAAAGATGTTAATATTCATATAGCTTATAATGCCATCCCAAATAGGGGAAAACTATAGACATCTAAAATTGGCCAACAATGGCTTCATATCGGACTTTGGATTAATTCTTACCAACCTTTATGAATGTAGCTTAAGAATTTCTAAATATATCAAATTTGGCTTAAAAAATTACAATTTGTCTTATTAAATAAATAAATGGGACAAATGCACGCACTAAATTAATTCAAATATTCAAAATGTCAAAAGGCCTAAAAATAATTAATCAAAGGCAAAATCAAATCAAACTCCTCAATTGAATTATCCATGAGCAATTCATTGAATTATCAAAAAGGAAATTTAAAAAGCAAAAAATATCATATGAATTCATAATTACCTTTTGTGAGTTGTCACTTTTGGAAAATATCCCATCCATGCCTATTTCATGCTAATCATGAGGTTTGGACACTTTTCAACTCTATTAGGGTTAATTAACTCAAAAAGGTAAAGTTTTAACCCATTACAAGCCCCAACTACACCTTAACTCACCTTTGGCTGAGGTTAGTTTCTAAACCTATAAATACAACCCTAGACCTCTTACTTTTGAGAGCTTGGACATAGTAATGTTATAATGCTAGTTTTATGACTAGAGTGAAATATATAGAGTTATAATGCCAAAATTATGAATCACAAGCCAAGCCATCAAGACATGAAGCTACATCAAGCAAGCATGAGCCAAACCAACATGGTTCTAAGGGGAGAAGGAGCCACACAAATCTATTTTCCAAAGATATCTTGGGCACAAGCCAAGAAATCCAATGAATAAATCTCTTGAAGCATTCAAAGAAGGTAAGAAAGGTAATTTTTCATGCTTTTTAGATGTGTTTTGTCAATTATTTTTATTCACTAATCTCCCCCTTTTGATCTAGGCAAGATAGTGTTATGCATGTTAGTATGCTTCTCTTAAGTTTGATTTCATTGTGAAAACTAACATTTGATATAACCACCCTTTTTAGATTCCTTGATCATATTTTTTAGGGCCAGATAGGTTGTAGAGGCCTAGAATGAGGTTGAATTTGAGGATAAGCCTTTAGACTAGAGTAAAAGTGTGGGTCACCTTCTATTTCTTATTTAGCCTCTTACCTAGGTTAGTTTCAAATGTTGTAGTAAAGGTCTTGGAGCTGATGAGGAGAGCACTTGACTAATTAGAGTAGGCACTAGGAGGGTCACTATTAGAAGTGGTATTATCTTTAAGGCTAAAATCATGCATGTTAAATTTATACCCAAGGGAAGCATCAGGAGAACTAAAAGTTGTAAAATGGAGGGAGAAAAAGGGAATGAAGAGTCAAGAATGCTTATAAGAACAAAGGCCAAAGGCATTTGGTCAAAATATGGAGGGGTAATAATGGTAAATAAAGGAGGCACCACTTGGGAAACTTATGGGTGTGGATTAGGGCTAGAGGTACTAGCACTAAGAGTTATAAAGTGATTAAAGTGAGAGGTAAAAGGGAAACATGAGGATATAGAGCTGTGAGATAGATAACCTATATGGATTCCTATTAGGTGCCTCACTCTAGTATCACCCTAACATTTACATCTACATCAAACCTTATGGTCTATGTGGCCCAGGGTTTAAGTGTCAATGGTTGAGCAGGTTGTACCTAGGCTACTTGGTGTCATGTAGTCTAGGATTGACTCTATTAGCATAATTACTAGAGATAAAAAAGGAGGTAGAGGTGGAGGCAAAGCCAAGGTTCAAGGATCAACTATAGGAGGAAGAAATAGATCCAAAACATGGTGAGTAGTGTTAGGTGAATATTTTGTCACCAGCTAACTGATGAAAAAATGGGTATATCAACCATAGTACAAGGAGACTACTTATATGCTATATATATATACATACATACATACTTACATACATACATACATACATACATACATATGTATGTATACATACATACATACATACATACATACATATATATATATATATATATATATATATATATATAAGCAAAAAATAACACTCAGGGTAGGATAACACCATCCATCTCTTCTTTTTTAGAGATGATGTTCACAAAGCAAAAGAGAAATCCTAGTTGATGACTGAAAGCATTCCTCTTCCTTTAGAAATGATGTTCAACAAATAGCAAAAAATCTTCTCAGGTAGTAGCTAGGTCTACAAGAAACCCACAAAAGCACAAAGTCTTTCACTGCTCCCCTTGCTGATTTGAAACATACATAATAGTAGAGTGAAGTGTAGCTGAAATTCTTCACCTAAAACTACAATAGATTATAAGATCACAAAGGATAAAAGTAGTTTAAAGTCTTTCTAATATCCTTTAAAATGTCTTTAGATAATTTCCACACACACTTTTCTTATTTAATCAAATAGATGAGAGATTTTTAGGAAAAGGAACATGAGAATGATCTCCTAAGTAACACAAATTATTCCAACACAAAGTTTGAAAGTAACCTGCTTCTCATTCATTCAAGAAAATATGATTTACAAGTTGAGATCAAAGTCTCAAGAAGTATCTCAATTTTGGTAGAGTTTTTTCTCTCCATTATCAAAAGATATAGAAAAGAGGCTCCCTCTATATATATAGGGAAAAGCCTTCAAAATTGAGAAAAGACTTAAATATTAAAACCTAGTCAAAGATGAGTCTTCATTGACTTTGGGACCTTTCCATATTTTTACATGTAATTACACATAACAAAGTACATGTGCAAATGTCCCAAGTTAATTACAAAGTGCATGAGAAGAATGGAGAAGAAAGCATAAAAGCATAGTTCAATTTTTGTCGCCAGCCTTCTTTAGATGAGCATCGTACATGGTGATAGTTTCCTATATCTCGATATTGTATAGCATAATAGTATTTTTGAAGACCACCTTAGCCCTGACTATGGTGTCTCTCATTGCTGTGATTGATTTTACATGGCTAACTAATTTGGTTCTCAGATTGTCTAGAGTTAATTGATTATCTAGGATATTGTCCACATAAGCTATTGAGAACACTTTTTCCTCAAATTCCCTTCAAATCATACCCTCAAACTCCTAAATCATTTCCTTTGCTAAAATGAATTGGTTGTATTGAGAGGTAGGTCTGCAAGGAAACTCTTCCAATTTGTGCAGTAGACTGATATCACTTTGTTTAATAGTGTCCTTAAAAGATTTGAGGTCGCTGATTAATTTCTTAAGTACCCAGATCCTATATATTAGTGATTCTTTAGTTTCAATATAATAATCTCTATCAACAATGATGTTGATTAATACTATGGTACATATTTTTAGCTCCTTCATCTCTATCCATTTTCTAAGATATCTATATATGCTTTTGACCTCCGGAGAAATGGTATTGATAAGGTCATCTAATTATGTTATTACTTTCCTCATTTTACCCATCTTCTCAAATAACTCAATGAACAAGGAAATCCCCTGTGCATGCATCTTATCTAGTTATTCTTCAATTACCTTCCCCTTTAGATAAGTCTTTTTAGATTTCTAAATTATGAGATCATCTATGGAGAAAGCCTCTAAAGTCACCGCTTCTAGAGTAAAAGTGAATCTCCTTATCACTATGGTCAATTATTCCACCATTGATTTGTAATGATCCTTCATTTCTCTTTCCCTATCAAATTTTTGAACCATAATATCCATCGTGGATTGTTAGGTTGTGGAGCTAAAATCTTCACAGGATGCAAATAGGAGAAGTTACAGAGGATGTAGAGTTGCAGGGAGTTATAGAATCTATTGCAGGGAAACCAACATCAGTCTGATCAATCGACGTCGGTAAGATAGCAAAGATGAAGCAACGACATCGGTTACCAGTCGGCTAACATCGGTCATGCAGGAGCCGATGTCGACAGCTTGTGCTTGAACAAGCAGTTCACATGTTGATTCGAGAGAGTTTATTTTTGGACTATTTGTTTGCATGTTAAAGGCTAGTCTTAGTCTTGAGTTGCGTGTCTAATTATTGTAATTGGGTTAGTCTACTTATTGTAAGCATGAGATGTATATATGGACTCATGGGCTGTATTGTAAAACTTGTAGCTAGTGAGTAAGAGAGCAATAAGCTCCTTCTGAGAGAGGAGAGCAATGGTGTGTTCCTCCTAGTGCCGCAGTACTAAGGTGGGTACTAGTTTGGAGAATCAACAGGGTTCTTCGTATGTGTATGATCTTGGTCAGCATGTGTGCATGACTTTCTATAGGAGATCTACAATGGTGAGTAAGGTCTAGTTATTTACAGGTAGCAGTAGAGAGCAGGAGATCTACTTGGAGTACGGTTGTGTACTTGGTATACTGGCAGCGTGTTACTGACTGGTTAGAGAGGTGAACATCAATTCTGTATTAGAGTTGATTGTTGTGACCAAGAGAGAGAGGGAAGAAGGTCTTGAGGTGTGGCAAACTTTTGAGGTGGAAGAAGTGGCATCTTCTTTATTGTATATTCTTTTGAGTGATTATAAATATAATTATGTATTGTCTCTCGATTCCTATGTTGTTTCATATTTCTAGTTACTTATTGATTCTGGTTAAATTCTGTGTTTAGTTGCTAATACAATAAGTAATCATATGTGCTCTAATTGGTAGAGCAAGATCCTGACACAGTGGGATCAGAGCATGTTTATTGTTCTAGGTTCCCTGACAAGTGGTATCAGAGCCTTGGTTGTAGGTTCAAGAGCTGATACCAACAAGTGGTATCAGTGCTTTTAGTTGGGTTGACTAATAGGTGGTTTCAGATCTGGTAGTGTTTGTTGATTACAAGTCACTCACAGGTGTTTAAAATTGAGTGGGAGTATAGTAATGGCAGAAGAAAGTAAGCTACAAATGGAGAAATTGAATAGCATGAATGGTCTGATTGATGGAAAGAAAGAGCAGGTAAAAAGAGATTGTTGGTCGATAAAAGATCAGCATGTAGAAGCATACATTGCAGGTAATATTACATAGGATGTTTTGGATAAAGTGGAATCTTTGTTTACAGATTCTTTTGCCTCTTTCCATGCAGCCCAAAATAGAACATCTTTTCATAGGTATGTCTTTGGAGACTTTGGAGAGATTTATTTAGGGGTTGGAGAGCCTTGTCAGATGATTGACAAAGGGGAAGTGAAGCTAAAATTGCAGACGGATGACACACAGTGGTTGAAGGAAGTCATGCAGGTACCAGTCTTGGAGATGAGTCTAATTTCTTCAAGAAATTTAGGTGATAAGAGATGCACTATAACTCTCACAGTAGATACACTTGAATTAGATGGTTGTAAGAAAGTAGGTATCCTTATCTATCTACTTATACTGCTGATTCACCTTCTATTGTAGAGATGTGGCTTTGTAGGCTTAGTCACATATGTAGAAGGAGAATGCAGGTTTTGAAGCAGAAGTCAGATGTCTTTAATAAGCTAAAGAACTGGAAAGCCTCGGTGTTCATGGAGGAGATGACGGACAGAGATCAAGTGAGGAGACTAAATTATTCTGAGTAGAACAGGGTTGATTTGATTAGGATTTTGATCCATGGAGAGCTCATGGGTAAAAATTTATCACTCACAGATGAACATAGGTATCGACGTCAGTCAGATAGTAATTGACGTTGGCAGAATAAAGACTGACATCGGTCATGAAAGAACTAATGTCGGCAGAAAGGACACTGGCGTCAGCCAGGGAAATGATGTCGATAGTTAGGGTCAGTACAGGGAGCTGACATTGGTCAGAAACAGACTGGGAGATGGCCGAGATCAGTCACTGGAACAGATAGTGGGCGGACAACAAGTATCAAATGCTCATGTCAAGGTCAGAAAGGTTAAGTGAACCTCATATTCATTGTTCACCTTCTTTATATTGCTTATTGATGGTTAAGAACTAGGAAGATGCGAAGAGGCAATGTAGGTAGAATCCAGATATAGTGGGAGCTTGGCATGGATGAGGAGTGTGAGTCCTTGAAGAAGAACCAAACAAGTGTTTGTTGGTAGAGTTATTAGCTAGAAGTAAGCACTGAGAGATGGAATGGATTCCCAAGTTAAAGAAGAGAGTGGATAGACACAAGAGACAGAAGGCCAAGGCATATGGTCTTGAGGAAGCTGCAGGACAGTGGTACAGGTTTTGACAGGTGGATGACTAAGCATGGCTTCAGTCAATGTCAGTGTAACTATTGTGTTTATCTTACCAGGTAGATGATGGTCGCAACATCATCTTGTTTCTGTATGTGGGTGATTTACTAGTAGGTTTGTACATACAGGTATTTGCTGAGCTAAGGGTAAGGTTAGTTCAGAGGTGTGCCATGAAGAATTTGGAGCAGCAAAATTCTTTGGCATAAGAGACATGGAGATTTTATCTCCAGTGGGAGCTGATGTGAAGACGGTGTTGGCAGGGTTCATGATGCAGGTTGCAGAATTAGAAAGCACATCAATGGCTGGACAGTTCAAGCTTAGCTTGAAACAGGGTTTGAAATCACATGAGGTCTAGTGTAGACCTAAGTTTTTTCCAAGTAGTGGGAGTTGTCAGAAAGTATGGAGCCAATTCGGGGAAGGAGTACTGGAGGGTAGTTCAGTGGGACTAGCAATAGGGATTCTTGTTATGTAAGGTCAAGTTTTTCACTACATGGATATGTAGGTTCAAATGTGGTAGGTTACTTGAATGACAGGTGCGGCATCACAGATTGTGTGGTGGTTGGTCTTCAGGATGGATCTTGAAGAGGAATACAAGCCAAGGAATAATTTAGATGGTGTACAGGTACAGGTGCAGCTATTTATCTCCAAGTTTGAGATTGTTAGGTTATGGAGCTAAAAGCTTCACCAAGATGTAGAGTTGGGAGTTTTAGAATCTATTGCAGGGAAATTGGCATCGGTCTAATTAACCGATGTCGATAAGATAGCAAAGAAGAAGCAACTAGCATCGATTACTAATCGGCCGACATCGATCATGGAGGAGCCAACGTCGACAGCCTGTGCATGAACAGGTAGTTTGCAAGTTGATCTAAGAGAGTCTATTTTTGGACTGTTTATTTGCATGTCGAAGGCTAGTCTTAGTCTTGAGTTACATGTCTAATTATTATAATTGGGTTAGTCTTTATTGTAAGCATGAGATGTATATATGGACTCATGGGCTGTATTGTAAAACTTGTAGCTAGTGAGTAAGAGAGCAATAAGCTCCTTCTGAGAGAGAAGAGCAATGGTGTGTTCCTCCTAGTGCTACAGTACTAAGGTGGGTACTGGTTTGGAGAATCAGCAGGGTTCTTTTTATGTGTATGATCTTGGTTAGCATGTGTGCATGACTTTCTATAGGAGATCTACAATGGTGAGTAAGGTCTAGTTATTTGCAGGTAGCAGCAGAGAGTAGGAGATCTACTTGGAGTACGGTTGTGTACTTGGTGTACTGGCAGCGTGTTACTGACTGGTTAGAAAGGTGAACATCAATTTTGTATTGGAGTTGATTGTTGTGACCAAGAGAGAGAGGGGAGAAGGTCTTGAGGTGTGGCAAACTTTTGAGGTGGAAGAAGAAGTGGCATCTTCTTTATTGTATATTCTTCTGAGTGATTATTAATACAATTGTGTATTGTCTCTAAATTCCTGTGTTGTTTCATATTTCTAGTTACTTATTGATTTTGGTTAAATTCCGTGTTTAGTTGCTAATACAAGAAGTAATCATATGTGCTCTAATTGGTAGAGCAAGATCCTAACACAGTGGGATCAGAGCATGTTTATTGTTCTAGGTTCCCTGACATGGATTGCAAATCAATCTTAGCACCCTCGTGAGTTATCTTCCCTAACTCAACTCGAGAGATAGAGTAGATGCTCATATCAAAAAATTTAGGAGTCACATCTTGTGGGGGTTTAGCTATCTCTAGAAATTTGTGCCCCTTATCTCCAATCATTTTTGAAAGGATATTTGGCTTTTTGGGGGTCTTAGCTTTCGCTGGCACTATTTTACCAAAGTCAAAGTCATCTGGAGAGATGTCTTGCTTTTTCCTTTTGGGTGTGAAAGTTGGCAAACAAGGTGGGAGAGCAGAAGCACTTATATTAGCAACCGTCTCTATAGTTGGCATCACTGGGGTAGCACCTGTACTACTGGTAGGAACAATGGGTGTAGTGGGCATAGTATTAGATAAAATCACACCTACTATTGAATGGTCAAAGGTGGAACTAACTCTGATGTTAAAAGAAGGAGATGACAGACTGGGGATGGATCTTGATGAATGAAGAACATCTCCAAAAGCACCTTAAGGGTCACCAAAAATAATTTTAGAAGGAGAGGTGGCTCTAGAAGAGGGAATACTAATTGGAGAAATAGGCGAAGGAGTTATAATACATTGAACTTCCATTCCCTATTGACCCACAAGCATGTCATCAATTTCCATCTACTCTATTGCTGGTTCTTTGGTGCTTTATTTCTCAACCCCCATATCTGTTGACTCTAGCTCTTTCTCGGCAACCTTTGATTTCTTTGATACAAAAATGATCCTAGGCTTATGGGGCCTAAAAGGAGAAGGAACATCACTTTTATTCTTCATTCTATTTTCCACTCTCCTTCTTGTCTCTTCTTGAAATTCAGCCTCTAATCCCATGATGAATTCTGTCAGGCACCTAGAACAACAAACATGTTCAGATACCACTTGTTGGGGGATCACAAGAACAAACACCTATTTTTATCCCACTTTGTTAGGATCTTGCTCCTCAGAAAGAGCACAGTATGATTACCAAATATAAGCAATTGTAAATGCAGAAATAACCAAAAACACAAGTAACTAGAATTCACCAATAGCATAGAATATGAGAGACAATACACTATCTTGTATTAACACTTCACAGAAAAGAATAAAACAAAGAGCTGCCACACTCTTTCACCTTATAGAGGTTTGCCACACCTCAAGTGTATAGTAATTCTTCTCACACACACTCTCCTACACAAAAAATGGTCCCAACAACCAACTCACAAATAGAATTGGTGTTCACCTCTCCAACTAGTCAGTAATAACCCTGTCAGTTCACCAAGCACTCTAAAGTACTTCAAGTTGATCTCCCATGAACCTGAAACCTACAATTCAATAGACCATACTCACATGTAGATCCCCTATGAGCTTGCAATAGCTTGCAACTCAATGATCTTACAATGGAAGCAACTAACTTGCCTTCCTTTCTATCTCATACATCTACAATACATGCCAATGGGTCTATAAATAGATCCCTTATTCAAACAATAACTTAGACTCTTAATTTAGACAATTATCCTCGTAGCCAAAGACTCTAACTGGCCTTTACATGCAAACACTTCATTCACTTAACTAACTGTCCGTGTAACGAGCAGTTCTAGAACACACAGGCGACCGACACCGGTCCCTGCTAGTCTGGTTCTGCCGACGTCGGCTGACTTTCTGCCATCACCAGTGGCCTTCTGCACTGGTCATGACTGACGTCAGTCCTACTGCTGATGACAGTGCTCCTGGATCTCAGCAACCTTCTTGTTCCTTCTATTTGCAAGGAGTTGAAGCTTTTAGCTCCACAACTCAACAATCTCCCACTTGGAGATAAACAGCTGCAACCTGTACCTATACCTGTACTCCATCTAGTTTGTTCTCTTGGCTTTGTATCCCTCCTCAAGATCACTCTTGAAGACCAACCACCACAAACCTGTAGTGTAAAACATGTCATCCAAATCACCTGCCACATCCACATCTACAAACCATGTAGAAAATAACCTGAACCTGCATAGCATGTGCACCTGCTGCTAGTCCCTGTAAGAATCCACTAAACTGTCCTCCAATGGTTCTCTCCCGGATTGGCTCCAACTTGTGACAACTCCCACTGCTTGGGAAAACTTAGGTTTAGTACATACCATGCACTCAACCTCATTATGTGAATCAAGACACATGTTCATAGAGTTATCCAACCATCGGCGTGCTAACCGGTTTCACACAATCATCCTAAAACAAAGTCAACATATGACTTACCATGTCTCTAGAGCACACTCATGCCGAAGAATCTTGTTGCTCCCAGATTCTCCATGACAAACACTTGAACTAGCTTTACCTTTAGTTCAGCAATACTCTATATATGTAACCCTGCAACAAACACATCATACAGTAATAGGATAATGTAGCTAATATTATCCAACCTGGTAAAGAGAAACACAATGATCAAACCTCCATTGCCCTGTAGCTAATACAAGACCATATACCCTGATCTTCCATCTCATGTATCCATTTCCACTCTTCTTTATCCTAAACATCCATTCATCTCTCAGTGCTTACTTCCAGCTGACCACTCTACCCAAAACAACTATTTGGTTCTCCTCCAAGGAATCACATCCTCATCCATGCCAAGCTCCCACTATTTCCTAGATCTACCTATTTTGCTTCTTTAATAACTTCCTGGTCCTATGCCATAAGTGAGCAACAAGTAGTGTAAAGAAGGGAAATGACAAATTTAAGAACTTACTTACACCTTCCATCCTCCATATGGGTGCTTGAGACTCCATGACAGCTTGCAGTCCACCCGAAATTTGTCTCAGTGACCGATGCTGATCACATCTCAATCTACAGACGATCGAAGTCAGTTCCCTGTGACTGCCACCTTGCCAACGTCATTCTCCCCTGGCTGACGCTAGTCAATATCTACCTTGAGTCACCGACATCGGTCTGCACATAGCCGACGTCGGTCTCTGTCTGGATGCCGATGCCAGTTTTCCTACCGATGCCAGTCTCTACATTTTTCTAGTGAGACCTAACCTTTTCCCGCGAGCTCTTTTTGGATCAAATCCTTCTCCAAAACACCCTTGCTCTGCTCAAAATTCTTCTGCATCTTGTGCTGAACTCTGTTCATCACCTTCTCCTTATAAACCAAGGCTTTCCTATTCTTGTCACTAACATCAGATTCCTCAAGAAACGTCACCTTCTTCTTCTGCATACAAAAACCACAATCCATACCTTCCAAATCTGAAAGCATATCCTTTGACTCAAGAACAAGCATCTCCTTCTTATCTATGTGACCAAGCCTATCAAGCCACATCTCTGAATCTACAGCTGAAGTAGATAACCCAGAAAGAGAATCAGTAGTACAAGTAGATAGATAAAGCATACCTACTTTGGTAACCTTCCAAGAGTCCACTGTGAGAGTTACTGTGCAACCCTCATCACCCAAACTTCTAACAAAAATTAAATTCTGCTCTAGAACTGGGACATGCATGACCTCCTTTAACACCCATGTGTTACCTATCTGCAGTTTCAGCTTCACTTTCCCTTTGCCAACAATCTGACAAGGCTTACCATCCCCTACATAAATTTCTCCAAAATCTCCCTGGACATACTCATGAAAAAATTCCCTATGTGGGGATGCATGAAAAGAGGCACCAGAATCTAAAACCCAAGATTCTACTTTATCCAAAGAACATACCAGAGTGTCCCGTGCAGCATAATCTGCAACATCTGCTTCTTCTTCATGTCCTTCATGCTGATCTTCACTTGATCTACAATCTCTCTTTAAGCGCCCTTGCTTTCCACACTTCCATCAAGTTATTCTGCCATACCTGGACTTGGATCTTCTGCCTATCTTGGACCTTGATCTCCCATGCTCTATCTTTTCTCTTTGCCTTCCTCTGCCTTCAACACTCAAAGCATTTCCTGATGATTCACCTGTGCTATTCCTGCGTATCTCTTCATTCAAGATCACACTCACAACATCATCCACTTTTAAGACTTTTGAAGGAGACACAGTATTAGAAACTGCCATTACCAAACCTTCCCAACTTTCAGGTAATGAACACAAGATTAAGAGAGCTTTAATTTCATCATCAAATACAATATTGACTGAACTTAGCTGGTTTACCAAACCATGGAAATCACTAAGATGGCTATGAATAGATCCACCTTCCAACATTTGCAAATTAAATAAACATTTCATAAGAAATACCTTATTAGAAGCTGAGGGTTTTTCATATAAATTTACCAAAGATTCCATCAACTCCACCGTTGTCTTACATTGTGATAAGCTGGAAATCACAAAAGATGCAAGACTCAATCTAATAGATCCCAGAGCTTTCCGATCAAGAACCTCCCATTCTTCATCTTTCATATCTGAGGGTTTGCAGTTAACCCCTCCCAACGGTAAGTACAAATATTTTTGATACAGATAATCCTCAATCTACATCCTCCACAATTGGTAGTTCTTGCCATTAAACTTTTCCATCCATAGCTTACTGTTTTTTGTCATTGCTCAACTCCCACTCAAATAGAAACCCTATGAGTAACCTGTAATCAAAACACACTAACCAGATCTAATCCAATCTGTTAGTATCCCAACCAACAACTCTAATACCACTTGTCAGGCACCTAGAACAACAAACATGTTTAGATACCACTTGTTGGGGGATCACAAGAACAAACACCTGTTCTTATCCCACTTTGTTAGGATCTTGCTCCTCAGAAAGAGCACAGTATGATTACCAAATATAAGCAATTGTAAATGCGGAAATAACCAAAAACACAAGTAACTAGAATTCACCAATAGCACAGAATATGAGAGACAATACACTATCTTGTATTAACACTTCACAGAAAAGAATACAACAAAGAGCCGCCACACTCTTTCACCTTATAGAGGTTTGCCACACCTCAAGTGTACAGTAACTCTTCTCACACACACTCTCCTACACAAAAAATGGTCCCAACAACCAACTCACAAACAGAATTGGTGTTCACCTCTCTAACTAGTTAGTAATAACCTTGTCAGTTCACCAAGCACTCTAAAGTACTTCAAGTTGATCTCCCATGAACCTGCAACCTACAATTCAACAGACCATACTCACATGTAGATCCCCTATGAGCTTGCAACAGCCTGCAACTCAATGATCTTACAATGGAAGCAACTAACTTGCCTTCCTTTCTATCTCATACGTCTACAATACATGCCAATGGGTCTATAAATAGATCCCTTATTCAAACAATAACTTAGACTCTTAATTTAGACAATTATCCTCACAGCCAAAGACTCCAACTGGCCTTTACATGCAAACACTTCATTCACTTAACTAACTGTCCATGTAACGAGCAGTTCTGGAACACACAGGTGACTGATGCCGGTCCCTGCTAGTCTAGTTCTGCCAACGTCGGCCGACTTCCTGCCGTTGCCGGTGGCCTTCTACACTGGTCACGACTGACATCGGTCCTGCTACCGACGCCGGTGCTCTTGGATCTCAGCAACCTTCTTGTTCCTTCTATTTGTAAGGAGTTGAAGCTTTTAGCTCCACAACTCAACAACTTGTTTTAAAGTGATCCCCTTATTTGTTAACCAATCATTAGTGTTTGCCAATATTGGTTTGAATCTCATCCTTAAGGAGGTCAACTCTTTTTGAGACAATTAGATCAGAGGAAGAGGAGTGTTAGCGACTTGTTTAGCATGATATCTAGTATTGATCATGTCCCTATCATCTACTAGATTGGTAGGGATATCAGTGAGCCCCAGATACTCTATTTGTTTAAGAGATAGTCTATTGTAGTCCATCTTTATGATATCTTCTACTATCCTTAAATCTACCTAGACGTCCTCGATCATGGTTTCATAGAACTGAGTCATCCTCTTAATCATGTATTTGACACTCTTGTAGTCAAAATTGGGCCTCTTTTTGAAATGCTTCATGGTTAGAATTTGCATTTCGGTCTCCATCTCCCTTGCTTTTATAGCGATCAATACCGAGTAGCTGCCAATTTCAATTAAGAACCTAAAACTAGGTTTTTTGATTTCCATTTGCTTATTATGTACGACAATAATTTGCCTACATAGCTCCATCAAGACCAATTTATCTGAGGGAAATCTTGGGAGCATATAGGGATAGCCTTGGAAAAAGCCAACTTGTAAATAACAAAAAGTAGGGAACTACAAGAACATATAGCCAAAGTCATTCACAATAGTCCAGGCTTCATCTGACACTCTTTTCTATTCTAATTGAGGGTCAAAAAGACATAAAAATACCATGAAAAAGCACTATTTACCCTCCTAAAATGATGGATTGAACCCTTTAATGTCAACTGAGGGTAATATTGATATATCAGGGTGGTTTTCCTATCTCCCTCTGATGTCAAACCTAGAAAGGTTCTCATTGAAGCTGCAATGTCTACCAGGTATGAAGTCATACAGAACTTCAAGGTAGTAGACACCTTTGTCAATTTCTCATGCAGAGCATTGCTAATTTATTCACCTTAGAAAATGACTTGTTCTCCCTAAAGGATTATCTTAATGAAGGGATGCATCCATTCATGAAATTGAGAAGAAGAGGGTAAACCTCATACTCTGCTGAGAAGAGTAATCAAGTCGCCAACTTCTTCTATAAAATCACTCCTCAAAAAGTTCTGTGGCCATCTGGACAAGTTTGCTCTAGGAGTTTTGAGCCATCTATTGTTGATTACCTTCTTCACCTTCTCAAGATATTTATCATATTCCTTTTGTGCTTTAATGAAGTCAATCTTCAACACTTTAATAGCAGGAGGACACATGAATAATTTGTCGATGAATTTAAGATCTAGTCAAATTACTATGTTGCCATTAGCATCTGACACAACCCTGGTATCTTTGTTATAGAATTGGGTGCACTGGAGAACAAACTCTATGTGATGATCCACCATAGGAAAAGAGGAGACTAGATGGATATTGCTCTCAATTATCCTCTTCATTTTAGAGCTAAGATTATTTGCTTTGGTTCTCTCTACGAACTCGGCCATATCTATGTGGTTGATTTTTGTATCCCTAATATCATCGATATTAGAAGCAACTGAGGTGATTGGGAAAACACCTTGATAATATTACTTCAACGTCTTCAACTTCTTTGGAGAAACCTCAGTCATTGAGATGAGCCTTTTTCAAAAGTATGTTGACGAAGAAGGATCTTGAGGAGAAACTGTGATAAGAGTCATGATCACACAATTAGGGGAAATATTGGTAATCTGGGAAAATTACACATTGGGTGATCATGACCAAGGAAATGCACTTGAAAGGGCTGAGGTGTAAGCAGGTTAGAAAGTGAAAGGGAAGCGGGCTCGAAAGATAGGAAAAATGAAATTTTTTAGAGTTAGTCAAAATGGAGGGAAGCAATGCATGGGCGGCAAAAATTGCTGCCCTTGCATGTTGAGGATTGTTATTTGTGCATAGGTAGAAAAAATTTCCACTTGTGCACATCAGGGTGGAAAGATGCATCAATGTAAATTTTTTCCACTTATACATGTGGAAACAAAATTGAATGTGCATCAGCAGTGAAAATCATTGCCTATGCAAATGGATGAACAGTCAAATGTGCAAGGGTGGATAAATTTGCTGCCTTTACACATGGTTAGAAATTTTTCATGTAAGGGTAGAAAAAATTGCTTCCCTTGCACATATTGGATAAGAACTATGTTAGGGAGGTGATTCTTGCCACCCTTACATAGGGAAAGACAAAAGGCAGTATTGGTAGCAAAAATTGCCGCCCTAACATGGAAAGGGTGGAGAATGTGTATGGGTGGCAATTTTCACTGCCATTACATGAAAAGAGTGGCTGATGCGTGTCAAGGGAAGAGGTTCAAGGCATGGTTAGGTTGCCTCTTTTGTGGGAGAAAGGATAGAAGAGAAGACAAAAAGGAGAAAATCTAGACAAGAAAGGAAAGAAAGAAAAACAACTATGGAAAAGAGAAGGAAAATGAAAACAAAACAAAAACCAAAACCCTACTTGATAAAATCATGAAATTATGCTTGAATCTAAGGAAAAATTGACCACACTTGCTTGCTAGATCACCTAGATGCAAGGAAGAGGAGATGCAAAGAGGAATAGATCAAAATGAGGAGGAAATGGGGTTAAATGGGGTGAAAACCACCCCCAACCACTCGACGCGCATGGCCATAAATGCCATGCATGAAAATTGAGACCATGTAGGGGCAAAAAATTTTACCACCTCTACATGTGAGGTTACCAAAGGGATGTAGGGGTGGCAAAATTTGTCACTCCTGCATGGGAGAAATGAAAAGAGATGCAAGGCGGTAAATTTTGCCACTCCTACATGAAGGATGCAAGGGCGGTAAATTTTTCCACTTTTGCATGCAAAACTAAAAACTACATGTAGTGGCGGCAAAAATTTCTACCCATGC
Organism: Torreya grandis; assembly: GCA_037957365.1. Lineage (NCBI taxonomy): Eukaryota > Viridiplantae > Streptophyta > Pinopsida > Cupressales > Taxaceae > Torreya > Torreya grandis. The sequence continues at coordinate 125,581 of JARHVA010004653.1, forward strand.
ATGCAAACACAAGAAAACATCTAACTCTGAGAAATGACAATTTGTCATCTGGCCACATCAAGATCGTAACGATTTTCACATTTTTGGGAAAATGCAACAAGGGAATGTCTTGAACTTTGAATGATGCAAGTTGAGAAAACACAAGAACAAGAAAAACTTACCTCAAAAGATGAACTTAGAGTGAAAAACATGAAACAGATAAGTTTCATAGGGGTTTTTCCAAAAATGAGTGTAGCTGATTTTGGGAACAACAAGTAGGAGCTACTGGTAGAAGTGGACATGGACTTGGAGCTTGAGGAGGAGAAGGTCACTAGATGCCTTGTTGGATATTTTGAGAGATGATTAGATATTTTGGAGCTGGGTCTTCTATAGATTAAGTAAGTTTAAGAGGCATAAAGGGGCATGATTGAGCCTTCTTTCCATTATTATTCTTGGTTTTTATCCATGATAGTACCTTATGATTATTGATAACATTCAAATAGAATTCATCATCATCTTCAACCTGATGTCTATAGTTGATTTTGAGGTGAATTGAGTACCATGCCAAATGAGATCAAATTACCCACTCAAGGTCCTATTACTAGACATTACACTTTTCAAGGGTGAAGGAGTCTCACCCAACTACCATATTTTGAATCAAGGGGAAGGTCTTGTATGCATAGTGTTGTTTAGTGATCGAGAGTTATGAGCATTCCTTTCTATAATTCTATACACAAAATGTAAAGATTCCTTCCACCAATTAATAGGTAATCTCTTATTCTACTAGGTAGTTAAGAACATAATTTAGAAAGAGAAAGGGGTCCTTGAGGAAACCTATGATCCAAATCATAGTGTCATCCTTATGTATCTAGTAGTCCCTAATGGTTGTGATAGAATATTTGATCACCCTCGAGAGTTAGGGCATTAGAGCCTTATTAATGGATTAATAGACCACCAAGTAGAAATGGTTGTAAATGTCCTATATGTGATGTTGAAAATGGTGGCCATGTAGCTTATAAAATACCACATGGACCACTGAGCCACTGAGAACCCACCCAAAAAAGGTTAAAGGATTAAAAGAGAGTATTCCATAGATTATGTCTAATAGGTATCTCATCATATAAAAGTTGCCTCCAAATTGGGCATCTGTTATGATATGGACTAATTTGAAGTTGATCAATCCTCTTATGTCTAAGATGTCTAAGTGCGTAAGGATCATGTGTAGGAGAGGCACCCATAGATCATTGATGTGATAGTAGTCTTGGCCCCTAAATCACTAGTTCAGTAGGATAATGCCTTCCCAAACCTCCTCTTATAAGTTATGAAATATGTAAGAATTGATTTCCTCTTTTTTGACCCACTTAGAATCTAGGTTCTCAGCCTAGTCATGGAGGACATCATATATTTTATAGGTCCCCATCTAGATCATTACCATTATTACATCGTAGGAGAAATAAAAGTTGAGGATGAAGTAGTATGCCTTAAAGGTATTCCCAAAGATATAGACAACCTAGTTCTGAGAGTTGGGTGGGCATACCTAGTCATTAACCTCATATTGCATGAAGTTGGCATTATGAAGGATGTTACTCAGTAGGTTGGCATAAGGGAATGCATCTAGTTTGGTAGTAGCTCTATGGATTATAAACTTCTTGTAGGATCAAATGGCATCCTCATACTCTACCTATTGGTCATCATCTGAGCTTGAATCTTTGGGTAATTACTTGACCACTTTGAATATATCATTGTAATGATTTAACTTGGTCAATCTAATAGGTAATGTGGTATCCCTATATTCAATTTTTACCTTTGGTTTTGAGGATGAAGTAACCATTAGAGTGGGATAGATGGGTAATTAGGAATATTTGAGTGAAAAAATCATAAGATACATGGAGCTCTTCATAATTTTGAAAACAATCAGTTAATAATTTTTTCAAAGTTAGTAATGGTAATAATGAGTGAGCTTCTCCTAGGTTTTTTATAGATGCATGCATATAATCCTCCTATATTAATGGAATTTGGTAGCTCACTTGTTATGAATTTGAATTTGAGTTGGTGGTTAGATTTTCTCTTTATTTTTAAATCTAGAATTGAATTTGGAGCCCTTGATCATATGCTTCCATCTAGATATAATAATGATGATGGGATGTTGTTAAAACTATGAAATTGGGCCTAGCTTCCAATTCTATTAATACATAACATGTGGTAGGCATGTGGTCACATCTTTTAGAGGATACTTAGATAATTATTGATTTTTAACATGTGTCATTTGTTCATTATTCTTCCAAATAATGGTTGAAACCTAGGCACAACTTCGTACTCCATGTCATTACCCTACGCTGAGTGATGTGTCACCTAGGGACATGTGGCACATCCTACTTGGATTTGTGATTTCATCTATACTTTATTTAGTTATTCTCAAGGCCTTAGGAGACTACTAGTTCATTTTCATACTAGAGATGTGGTACCTTCCCCTTTGATTAAGATCTTCAAGGATCTGACATATCTGATAGGTTCAGGGGACTGGCCACTCTAACTCATAGCGATGTGGCACTTTCTCATTTAGCTGGGATCTCCTAAGATCTGATATCCCTAATAGGTTTGGGGGACTATTTAATTTGACTCATGGTGATGTGGTGCCTTCTCACTTAGCTAAGATCTCTCAAGCTCTAATAGGTCTAAGGAAATGGTTTATCTGACACTTGAAAACATGTAACCTTCTCATTCAAATGGGTTCTTCTAAAATTTGTCATCTCTGATAGGTTCGAGGGACTGGACACTATGACACTTGGTGACATGGTGCCTTATAATTTAACTTGGATCTCATAGTATCTAACATATCTAATAGGTTTATGGGATTGTCCAATTTGACACTTGGACATGTGACACCTTCTCATTTGGTTAGGCTCTCCCAAGATATGGCATCTATAATAGGTTTGGTGGACTAACCACTCTGACACTTGGCAATGTGGTACCTTCTCATTCAGTTGATATGTCTCAAGCTCTGACATCTTTGATAGGTCTAGGGGATTGGTTGTTTTGACACTTGATGATGTGGTGCCTTCTCATTTTGTTGGGATCTATGAAATTCACCAAATGACTAAGTAATAAAATAAAGGGAACATGATACATTAAAACTTACTTATCAATTATGGAGATCTTAATTGGCCATGGGGAAATAAGTAAGTTACTCTATAAAGGGAATGAGACTTTGGAAGATTTTATTGAAAGCCAACCTACAACATTAGTGTCATGATTTCATAAAAAGAATAGACACTCCTTAGTTATAAAAAATAAAATAAAGGAAACATCTTACTACCTAGGGAAGTCAAAATGATATATATATATATATATATATATATATATATATATATATATATATATATATATATATATATATATTTGAAGGATTTGAGTAGGTATTGTTGATGAAAATAAAATAAAGGACCCCAAATCTTTGGTTCATGATATTTTTAAGAGGGGTCCCCCATTTTGAATAAAATGGGTTTTGTTGGCTACACAAAATGGTGACTTTCATGGGGAAAGTGATGAGAAAAACTTAGAACCTGACTAGTTTATTCTTCTTTCCATATTCAACAAAGAAATTATAAGAGGTATATTTATTGACCAAAAAAATAATGAGGCACTAAAGTATCAGAATATAAAGTGTCATACTAATATTCTACCTTGTAGATGGCCATCAGTGTGTGTAAGAAGTGATTTTAATTTTCCATTTCAACTCAAATTTTTTAAGTGAGTAATCAAGGCTAAATTGATTATCAGAATTCATTTTGGGTGATATTATCTTGATGGCTTGGGGGTAAGGAAATGGTTGGGTCATTGATCTTCTACCAAATGGGTATCAATAGCCCCAATAGAGATGTCTCTAGTCCTATTCATGGCCTTACTCCACTTCCAATTAGGTTAGAAAGCCTATGATGGAGATTAACTATATAGCCCTTTAGAGGTAGACCCAAAATTTATATTCTACATGCTTTATTTATTATTTTACAAGATTCTTAAGAAAATATCATCATTTATCAGTTTTATCCATTAAGGGTTTAGGACCAAGCCAAGGGTGAATGGATAAGGAGGGAGTCTTGAATAGCTAGCCAATCTTTGATTAGTTCGAGTAATGTGGTTTTTTCTTATGATATTATTTTAAGTGTATCTTGGTGGCTCTATTGGGGCGTAGCCTATTCTAAAATCTTCCCATTTCTATTAGAATCATTGGCCTCTCATAGCTAAGATGTCAAAATTTGTCATTACTATCCCAAAATCACTTAGATCAAAGGTTCCAACCTGGTCTTCCTAATTTCATTCAATCATTCTAGGCTTCTATTATCACCTATAACATTTACTAACAAGGGTTGAGTATCAGAGGAACACTTCAAAACAAGGAGTGAATAAGATGGGTAGAACACAAAATAAAATTAAAAAGCACAACAAAAATAAACACATAATGAAAGAAAACCTATCTAATATATGCATTATCACCTCCTACTTGCACTACTCAGAAACTACATCGATGGGATAATCAATAAATAGTGCTTCAAGAAATACCTATTTACTAGGAGTGGTAATTCATTTCCCTCATTATATTTGAGACAAGAGGCATTCTAGCCTAAGATTTTAACTATCTAGTATGAGCCAATCCAGAGGGGATAAAATGTTGAATGTTGGCCTTTATTTTTGTGGGACTTTCTCATATTAGAATTAGGTCAAATATTATGAAGGTATTGATAGTTTCCCTCTTATCAAACCATATTTTTACAATATATTAATTTTTGATGAAGCTAAATAGAACTTCATTCTAGGATTCCTCTAACTAAATCAGGTCTAGGAGCCTAGAATTCACCTTGTCATCTAGATCCATGAATTGATGCATGAATGTATAAGTTGACAACTTGAGAGTGATAAGCATGATTACCTAAAATCCATAGACTATAAGGAAAGGATGTATTTTGAGGGATTATTTATACCCGATGTATTCTACCCATATGGAAAACTTTATCAATAAGTGTCATTCATAGGGCTTCTCTCTAGATAATTTCTTGATGGCATCAATCAGATTTATATTAGTGGACTCTAACAATCTATTCCCCTATATGTATTTATTAGATGAGAGTTTCAACATGATCCCATTATCATAGGCACATTATTTAAAATCTATGGATTGAAAGGTGGGGCTATTATCACATAATAAATAAATGAGGACCCCAAAATGGGTGGTTATGATGGTCTCTAGAAACTTGATGACTTAAATAATGGTTCTCCTTTTGGTTGTAACTATCTCAAACCATCTGGTGTATTAGTCTATACCTATATGGAAAAACATATGACCATCTGATGAATTGGGTTTAATCACCCTTACAAAATATAGTCCCCATTGTGTAGTTGATGTAAATTCTATAATAGATTATAGTGGCAATGCCCCATGCATTTACCTCTTCACAAAGGTCTAACATTGGTGGTAGAAATGAACATGAGCATAAACATATTTGAATAGTGTGAGCTAATAGTAACCTATCTAGAAAACATTATGAGCCATGGAATTTTTCTATGACATGGCCAATTCCTAATTTTTTTAATAAAAACTTTCCCTTATATCTTTGGCCTCTTCTTGTGATATACATCAGAGGTAGATTACTTTGTGGTTTATTCTAAATAAAACTCCCTTATTCATCATATATTATGTGGCCTTCAATTAGAGAGCTCTTCTCTATGTGTAGTTGAGTTCCAAGGGTGCACTTCCATAGAGTAGAAATGCCTAACCAAGGTGTACAAATATGATTGTAGTACCATTTATTGTTACACTTGGTACATCATGATCCTTAGGTCTATCTTCATTATTAGTTGAGTAAGTCCTTGTCTTCTAACCAGTTTGGCTAGCTTGATTTTCAAGTCATGCTCTTTTAATTTTATCATCCATTAACCTCTCCTTTTACCTAGCTCATTCTACCCCAACACTTGATTTATAGTCAAGTTTGGGATAATGGCATGTAATCTATTTTAGAAGATGTAATACCTAAATTTATTCACTACCTTGACTAGGGCATAGTTGTGATTGCCTAGGATTGAATATCTGAGCTCAAAAACTTTAAAATTAGTGATCATAAAATCCATATGGTGTTCTTCACCTTCTAACCTTTAGGTGAGGCAAGAAAAAATGGTCTGATTGAATCAAAGGGATAGATATAGAAGTCTAATGTATAGTGTAGGCTGATGAGGACTGGGCATTGCATGATTTTGTCTATGATATCCTAGAAAGCTTTATTTGATTCCATGTGCCATTTTACTTTAGCATCTTATTTTAATATTACATTCAAGGGATTCACTATTCCAACAAATACATAAATAAATTTACACACAAATTTACTTTTCCAAAATAAATATTTTAACTATTAGGTGAAGGTAGTTTAGAAGTTACACTCGCCCTTAAAGGGTCAATAATAATACCTTCTTTTATGACAATTTGATTGAGAAGCTTACCTCTGGTGAAACCAAACATGATTTTATATAGGTTTAATGAAATTTCATACCTTATACATCTTTTAAATACCCTTTCCAAGTGGTGCACATGGTTTGAATTATATTTTGAAAACATAGTTAGGTCATCCATATATATTTTTACACACTTACATATCAAGCCCTCAAAAGTGAAGTAAATTTCCCTTTGGAAATTGGCACTAGTGTTGATTAACCTAAAAGGCATCTATTTATAAGTAATTATGCTCTACTTGGTGGTAAAAGTAGTATTAGTTTTGTCTGTAGGGTTGACCAAAACTTGGTTATATCCCAAAAATCCATCCAAGAAGGACATTATTTGAGATCCGATCACCATTTGGATCACATCATATAGAGAGGAAAATGGTTAGTTATATTTATTTAAGGCTTGGTTTAAGTTACATAAGCCCATGAATAGATAAATTTATCCATTCTTATTTCACACTAGGACCAAGGTAGTCACTCAAGTGGAGTGGCATAATGGGAAAATTATCTATGTCAATAGTAGATTATGGACTTCCTTGTGTATCAAGGGTTTTAGGATTGGCTCCACTGACCTCAGCCTTTTCTCGAAGGGTTTTTGGCTGGGTTTTAAGGGGATAACATGAGTGATTACTCTCGAGTCAACTATTTTAAGGCATCAATAGGCCTAATAAATCATATAATTATATCTTAGTAGTAACCTTCATAATTTATCTAATTCATGGTCTATCCAATCTAAACCCATATTAACTATCTAGGGATTCTATACAAAGCCAAGTTTAGTGGGTCAATAATTTTGATCCTCAAACTTGAGTTTTTTCCCTGAAAAGTAGGGTATAGTGCATCAAATGTTATTTCCAAGGATATCATCCCCTTTGGGATTAGGTTCCTAAGAATATTCTATATCCCATCATTGTTAGGTTGTCTTTATCTTTCCCATCTATGATTTGGGAATTGAATAATCCATCATTATCAAGGAACTGGATGATTTGATTATCATCTTCTAATACTTGGAAGTTTGTCACATTGTCTAAGATGGAGGGGCATGGGACTAGTTATATAGATAGTTTTTTTAATTCTATGTCATTTAGAGGGGTTAAGTTTGTTGTTGTGGATGCTATCAATTTTTCTAATTGATTTACCTCATGGGTAATAGTAATAATATTGAACATGTTGAACATTTCGCTTAGGTCCCAAGCTTTGTGTTTATACCTTCTAAGGTATGGTAATTTACACTAAAACTTAGTCTTGATTTGGTTGAATACCAGTTCAGAGTTACTAAATACTCTTCATTCATTTTTCTTTTGCCTTAATTCAAATTTTAATCCTAGGATTATAACTTCATACTCCACCAAGTTATTCATGCAAGGAAATTATAACCTATATGATGGTATATATTTCCTTCCTAAGGATTATATGATCATAACATAAGATCCACTAGCTTTTCTAGAGTAAGCTCTATCTATATGAATAGTCCACATGATGAGCAAACCCTAGATATGAATAGTTTGGTTTTTGGGAGGCTTTTTGCTTAATATGTAGATGCCTAGGTCTAAAGAAACCAAGTTTATATTCTCATTCATGGCATTGTATTTGGTTATCATATGATTCATGCATGTTTTTATGTCTACCCTTATTTGGTTAGATACTAATATCCATAGAAACCACATATGGTATAAATTTATGGCCATATACCCATTCAAGTCTTTGGACCAATCTCTAATGAGGAGCATGTCATAAGATTTTGGGATATCCACCACTTGGATTTATATAAATTATTGAATCCTAAGATTAAATTATAACTATATGTGAACTTTTATAAACTTGCCTATTAATGTCACCTCTAACTCATATATATATATACTACTACCTTGTTTGAATTTATGGGGGCTAGGTGAATTTTCTCATATATGTTGGCTAGCATTACATTGGTTGAGGCTCATGAATCTACTAAGCATTTATGGAAATAATATCCAAATAACTAGATGGTTAAAATGAAATGAGGGGCCTCCATATTATTCTTATGAATGAGTACATTAGTGTGTGTTTCCCTTAGTCTTACCTAGGCTTTTGAGGTCAGCTTTTGGGTCAAAGACTTTAGTAAGAGATCTTGTTACTTTGTGATTTGATCAATCTTTTAAAGGGAAATGTTAGCCTTGATATTTTTTCATATATTCAACTATGTTCTAACTTCATTTAATTTGTATTTGTGGGGTTTATATAGGTGATTTAGGTTCTTGAGGTCTTAGAGGTTGGGGATCATTCCTAACATTTTGGTCTGGTGGGGTTACACCATAATTGGGGGTGTTGAGGTAGTGAGGGACTATTATTATTGCCTATTCATAAGGGTATAGTTGGTTATTTAGAACTATTGAAACACTTGCACTTTAATAATACCTTTTTATAGCTTATTTTATTCTTGGATAGGGAAATATATGGTTTCTAACACCATAACAATATTAATGGCCTTACCCGAGTTAGAGGATTCTAGATGATTGAGGCCCACCTCATATTCTTCCATTTAATTTTAGAAGTTATTGAAAGTAAATTCAAACTTCGTGCAATCTAATTCCCCATATGATTTCATGTTATATACATAACACCAATTAGGTAAGGCTACCTCAAAATTATTGATCTTTGGTAGCCTATTGGATGAAGGTTTTAGGGGATTGTGAGGATGGTTATAGCTCACATTTGGCCTTTGATATATGAAATTTTTGTTGGAGATTTCTAAGTTAGAGTTACTCACCTTTATCTATAGCCCTAAGAAGTCATTTATAAGTTTTTATACCATCTACTAAATGGAATATATATTAATTTTAGTGGACTCTTAAGGTGAGGTTTGAGTATTATTAGTCATGGCTAATGTCACTTGAGGTTAAGTCTATAAAATAAATTATTGGCTTCCTAGGTTTAGGAAACCCAATTATTGGTTTGAAGTGGGATGACTCAGTAGGATTTGATGTATTTTGGGGAGTGGCTAAGTCATAGGCACATTATAATTAAGATTGAAAATACCTTCAACACAAACATTTGTGGTAGCATACCAGGAGTGGGGGTCATTATGTGACCTTGGGGATTTAATTGACTATCCAATTTGATGTCCCTTGTATAACCTAAAGATAGGTTTATTATTATTATTATTATTATTATTATTATTATTATTATTATTATTATTATTATTATTATTATTATAATTATTATTATTATTATTATATACCTCTTTAGGAACATGGTTGTCTAAGGCTTTAGTGCATTTGATACATTCCAAGTGATAATTGAGGGTTGGGTTGATAAAAAATGGTTACTTGACTATACATCTTCTAAAATCTAGAATCGAATATTTTAATGGGCTCATTAGGCTCTGTCTTGATACAAAAAAAAACTACTGGTATAGGAAACTAGGGTATCACTTACCCAAATTGGGTAAGGAAAGTAAAACTAAAATGGTCTTGACTCAGGATAGAGTCTCTAGGGAGGATTAGAAACCAATCATAGGCAAAGTCCATTAAGGTAAAGGGGAAAATCCTATAAACCAAATCCTCATGTTATACATTTATGAGTCTCAAGGTGGTCTTGTAGGAGGTTATGTGTTCTTTTGTGGTTCATCCCACACCAAGTGTGAACAAGGAAGATACCTCTCAATCATAGATGACTCCTAAGATGTTAATGGTTGATCTAGTTGAGTTAGTTAGCTTGGGATATAAATTTAGCATAGGTTGTAGAGATGAACTGATAAGAATCTTGGTAGGTCTAGGTTTTTTTGACCTAAGTTTTCTATGGAAAATTAGGGGAGAATTACCAATTAGCCTATGAGGGAATGAGCCCTGGTAACAAGAGAACTAATCTCTAGGATGATTCACAATCTAATAGTAGTTAGCACATTATTACCAGTAAACCAAACTCAACATATTCATGAAAATAATAAATAAAAAGCATGAAGTAATTTTGATAATACCTCCTTCTAGGACTAGTTATTAATCACTCCAATTTGCTCCTTCTCATGAGATGCCCATGAGGTTGTGAATTTATTAAAAAGGGGAAGTTGGGAATAACTATAGACTTTCATCTTCCATTTTATGGTTGATGTAGGATTATCCTAGGGCATGACTATGGGTATTGAACTTCACAAGTGGAGTCTACATGAATAGTCTCCAAGATATGCATTATCACTACTAAAAGTTTAATCCAATGTCTTTTACATAGGTCAAAGATTGTTATGAAAACTTAAGTATTGGGCTTATTATTTATAAACAAAATGGGAAAGGGTATTTTAATTCCAAAAAATGAACACAAAATAGAGGGAAAGGTAAGGTAAAAAATGGGAGCCTCCAGGTCTAAACCAAATTCAATGTGATAGTCATTGAACCAAGTGACTCTACCATAATTATAGCATTATAGACCAAGTTTCACTAGAGTTCTTCCTCTAATAATGTATAGTGGGAGGATTTTGAGGGAACCATGAGTATGAATTCAATGTGATCTATCACCAATGATGAATACTAAGGGTTTATTGTCAAAAGCACATAAACAACATATGAGAATTTATATATTGACACACAAATTGTCAACACTACCAAAGCGGAAAAAAATAACTCACATAGTGATTATAATAGCTAAGTAAATCATAACCATGGTATACATAAAGCAAAAAATGTGTTAATCAAATTAACCTATCATTGATGATCATTCAAACATGAAGATGAAATAAAATTGGAATGCTGGATAAACCCTCTTGTAGAAAAACAAAGATTGTATTCATTAAAAGAGTGAATGTTGTTACAATAAACAATTTGGGTTAATTTTTATAGTCTAGAGTGATGAAGGAAAATAAGGTGAAATATTAGATATAATATAACATCACTTTTGAGAATTTTTATTCAACCTTATAATACAATACAGATTTTTGTTATATATAACAAGATTGGGGCTCACCTCCAAATAGCATGAGGATTGTATCCTGAACCTTGATGGATGCTCATTAAAGTTCTAAGCATATTTCAAAATTTAAAAAAAATCCCTAAAAATCCATAAAACACCTATGAGGGGACCACTCAAATGACATAAGGAGGTGGTAAAAAAGGACTGGATCCTAACTGATTTGACTAGGCATTCCTAGATTTCAATCTAGATACCATGAGGTCATACTCTTTATCTAACTTAGTTCAATTCATTAGGGGATACCTCAATATCACCTTGGCTTGAGATACCAGTATCTATGAGATGTGTAAGGGTGATTCCATTAATGCTTGGACTCTAAAGCCCAAGTTGATGCTCATCTTGGACTAAGTTGACAGATCAAACACTACTTGGGCCCTTTCTTAGTTTACCTTGGCCACTCTCTCCCTCATAGCCTAGTCAAATTAACATTGGTGGACTCCAAATTCCCCTTGGTAAAGTAAGGTTACATATAATTGGAATACCATGAAGATATTGACCTATTTCAAGTTAGTCAATATCTTCCTTTTTCCCTCTTCCAAGGGTCACATTATAGTGTGAGCCAAGGCCAACCACTCCTCCATTATGGTTCTCATGTTTCTAATGTATGTTTTATATAACCCCAAATCTAAATTTGGAATAATTTTATGTTTTGGTAACATTCCCTTATTAACCATAACCTATAGCTTTTGGCATTTCCCATCAATCTTTGTAATCCTCTCCATGTAAGCTTGAGTCCATTGGATAAGCATGTTGGTCTCAACCAATGTCTCCACCACTTTCCCAATGATCCAAAAAAGTAGTAGGAGGGCATCCTTGACCTTCCTAGTTATTTTTACTAGAAAAATACTCTTCACTTGGGCTTCTAAAGTTTAGACTTAGTTTTGTATGTCCTCAAGGAAATTCTTGAACATATCGTGGGTAGCTCAGAGGATAGAAAGTGGGTCCTTAATCATCCTCTCCTCCCTAGTGGACATTATTATCTTAGTGAGGGATAATATATATTGGTGGGTCTACCATATCACTAGGTTCCCCTCCTTGACAAGCCTCTCTATGAGTATTTTCTTCATGCTCCCATAGTCATGGTCAAAACTCCACTACATGTTTGGCTCACCATAGATAGTCATCTATGATGCCTATGACTCTAAAACCATCCCTCAGGTTATGGGGGTGTACCATGTGTGCATGAAATGGTGGTTAAGGGTAGAGGATGAGGTGGAGAGGATATGAATGAAGTGGAAGGAGTGAAAGAGGAAAGGAGTGGATGTAAAAGGGGGCATGGGAGAGAAAAGAGTTAGAATGAAAGGAAAGGCCCAAGGGAACATTTGTGGCCACCATTGATTATAATTTAAGTCCACATGAGAATTCATTTCCCAAAGAATATGTCATTAAATAATATAGAGGAGATGGAGTTTTTGAAAGCTAGTCCCGTGGCACCTTAGGTTATGGATAGAGGGGGATGAGGAATTAGGCACCAAGATGATGATATTAAGGTTAGAGGAGACATTGAGGCATAAAGAGGAGGTTGAATTGGAGAATAAATAATTTGGATTAGAGTTGGATTGTGGGTCACCTTCTATTTAATCTTCAACCTCTTCCCCAAGTTAGCTCTAGATGTTGTAGTAGATGGTTTGACCAAGAGGAAAGGAGCTACAAGGGCTAGTGGTAAAGGACTTAGAGATACTGAGGGGAGCACCAAAATAACTAAATTATGAATTAGGAAGGTCCCTAATGGAATTTGTATTCTCTTCAAGGCCCTATAATTCTTACTACTAAAGGTTAACCTATGTGAGGCATTGGGAAGACTCTAGGTTATGAAATGGAGGGAGCATAAGGGAATAAGGAGGTAAGGATGAAAAAAATAATTGAGGCCAAAAATACTTGGGTGAAATATGGAGGGGGGAAATGGTAAATAAAGGAGGCACTACTTAGGAAACTTATGGGGGGAAATAGGGTTAGTGGGTACTAACATTAGGATTTGGAAAGTGGTGGGAGTGAGTGGTGTAATGGAAATGGGAGGAGACAGAGGTATGATATGGGGAACCTAGATGGGTGCATGTTGGGTGACTCACTTTGAATTCACCTTTAGGATAATGACTAAATCAAACTTTAGTGTCTATGTAGCATAGGGTTGAGGTATTTTTGGCTGAGTAGGTTGTACTTAGACTACTTGACATCATGTAGTTTGGGGTTGAATCTAACACAACCTAGTTATTAGAGCTACTAGAGGAGGTGAAGGTGGATATGAATCATGAGGATAAACTAGAGGATGTGGAAGTAGAGTTTAAGTATGGGGAGAAAGAGACACTAGCATAAGTGAAGCTAGACTTAGAGTTTAAGGATGATAAGGTGGTGGGACACCTTGTAGGATCCTCTAAGAGATGGTTATAGATATTGGAGTTAGGTCCTTTATAAACCAAGTAGGAGTAGGAGGCATGGAGGGTCCTACTTGATACTTCTTTCCCTTTTTATTCCTCTTGGATAATATATAGGATAATACCTCTTAGTTATTTGTAATATTCAAATAGAGTTCATCATCATATTTAGATTTATGGCCATAGTTGATGTTTAAGTAGGTTGAGTACCATGCCAAATGAGCTCAAATTACCCATTTAGGGAACCATTTCTATACATCATAGTTTATAAGGACAAAATAGTTTCCCTTGACCATTATATTTTTAATTTAGGGTAAGGTGATGTATACATGGTGTCGTATGGTGATCAAGAGTTTTAAGCATACCTTATTCTAACATTTTAGAAAAAACCCAAAGTTGCCTTCCACCAATTCATAGGTGATGTCTTATTGTGTTAGTTAGTCAGGAACAAAATATGGTAGGTGGAGGGGGTCCTTGATAAAACCTATGATCTAGATCACAGTGTCACATTTTTATAGTTATTAGTCCTTGGTGGTTATGATAAAATCCTTGATCTCCCTTGAGAATCTAGGCATCAGAGCTTTATTGATGTCTTGTTAGACTACCAGGTATAAATGGTCACAAATGTACTAGATGTGATGGAACTAGTGGCCATACAACTTATAAAATACCATGTGGACTATTGAGCCCTTGGGAACCCATGTAAGAAAGGTTAAAGGTTTGAAAGAACATCCTATAGATCAAATATATCAAGTATCTCATCATGTAAAAGTTGCCTCTAGATCAAGTGTCTATTATGACATGAACCAAATTTAAGTTAATCAATCTTCCCATGTTCAATACATCTAAGCATGTAAGGATCATGTGTAGGAGAGTCACCCATAGCTCATTGATGTGTTAGTACTCTTGGCCCTCAAATATCTAATTCAGTAAGATCATGCCTACCTAAACCTCCTCCTAGAAGATGTAGACTATGTAAGAATTTATGTCATCTTTATTAACCCATTTAGAATCTAGGTTCTTAGCCTAGTCATGGAGGACATCATATATTTGATAGGTCACCATCCAGACTATTAAGACTACTACATTTTAGGAGAAATAGAAGTTTGGGAGGGAGTATTACACATTTAAGGTGTTCTTAGAGATATCAACAACCTAGTGTTAAATGTTGGGTGAGCATACCTAGTTATTAACCCCATCTTGCACATAAATGGCATTATGGAGGATATCACTTAGTAGGTTAGTGAAAGGGAATGCCTTTAGTTTAAAAATGTCTATATAGAGTCACACTTCTTGTAGGACCTAAGGGCATCCTCATACTCTTCCTATTTGTCATCATTTTATCTTGAATCTTTATGGACTTACTCGACCACTTTGAATATATTGTTATAATGTTTGAACTTGGATAAGCCAACTGAGAATGTGGTGTCCATGTATTTAGGTTTTAACTTTTGGTTGGAGGATAAACCAACCATTAGAGTAGGATAGAGGGGTAATTAGAAATATTGGAGTGAAGAAATCATGGGATACAAGGGGATCTATGGAATTTTGAAAGAAAAGAGTTAGGTATTTATTCAAATTTAGCAATTGTAACTATTAGTGAGCTTTTCCTAGGTTTTTTATAGATACATGCATATAACCCTCCTATATTAGAGGAATTTGGTATCTCAATTTATACAAATTAAAATTTGAGTTGGTGAATATATTTTCTATCTTTATTTTGAAATCCATAATTTAATTTGGAGCCCATGATCATCTACCAATAGTTAAATATAGCAATGGTGATGGGATGTTTTTGAAACTATCCAATCGATCCCAACTTCCCATTTTATTAATATAAAACATGTGTTAGGTAGATGATAAAATCTCTTAAAGGCTACTTAGATAAATCCTAATTTTTGACACGTGTTATTTTCTCATTAGTCTTTTTAATGATAGTCATCACCTAGGCATAGCTCCATAATCCATGTCATTCCCGTAGGCCAAGTGATGTATCACTTAGGGACACATGGGACATATTAATTGGGTCTTTGGTTTCATCTATACTTTATTTAGATATTCTCAAGGTCTTAGGTGGCTACTAGTTCATTTCCATATTAGGTGACGTGGTGCCTTCCCCTTTGATTAGGCTCTTTCAGACTCTAACATCTCTAACAAGTCTAAGGGATTGGCCATTTTGACTCATGGTAACATGGTGCCTTCCCCTTAAAATGATATATCCTAGGCTATGACATCTCTAACAAGTCTAAGGGACTGGCCACTCCCACTTGTGGTAATGTTGTACCTTCTCATTCAGTCAGGCTCTCTTAAGATTTGATATCTTTGATAGGTCTAAGGGACTATCCACTCTAACTCTTGTTAACTCGTTTCCTTCTCATTCATTTGGGATCTCCTATATTTTGAAACTATGATAGGTCTAAGCGATTATCCACTATAACACTTGTAAATTTGGTTCCTTCTCAATTGGCTGGGCTCTCCTAGTCTCTGATATCTCTAGTAGGTCTAGGAGACTAGTTGCTTTGATACTTGGAAACATAGAACCTTCTCTTTTGGCTAGGATATCTCAGTTGTTGACATCTCTAATATGTCTATGGGACTATATGCTTTAACACTTAGTGATGTGGTAACTTCTTATATGAGAAAGCTCTTTCAGGATGTGACATCTCTGATAAGTCTAGGGAATTAGATGTTTTGACACTTGGTGATGTGGTGCCTTCCCACTTGACTAGGTTATCCTAGACTCTAACATCTTTGACAAGTTTTTGTGACTGACCACTCTAAAACTTGGTGCATGGCACGTTCTCATTCATTCAAGCTTTGTGAAATTCACCAAATAACTAGGTAATAAAATAAAAGGAACATGATACATTGAAAATTACTTATCAGTTACAGACATCTCAATTTTCCATGGGGGGAAATGGGTATGTTTCCCTAGGAAGAGGGAATGAGACTCTAGGATATTTTAGAGAAAGAAAACCTACAACATTAGCACCATGATTTCATAAAAAGAAAAAACACTACTTATTTCTAAAAAATAAAATAAAATAAACCTATTACTACTTAGAAAAATCAAAGTGATATATATATATATTTATATATATATATATATATATATATATATATATATATATATATATATATATTCCAAGGATATGAGTAAGTATTACCAATGAAAACAAAAGAAAGGACCCTAAATCTTTGGTTCATGATATTTTTTAGAGGGGTCCCCCATTTTGAAGAAAAGGGGGCATATTGGCCATAATAATGTATTGGTATAAATAACATGTCACATTACTATGAAACCCCATACATTACCTAGTTTATAACAAGTAATGCCAAATGATTTGAATTATAACATAATTTTAGGATGACCTTGGATACATGAAATGTATGCAATCCCATCTAATTTATATGGATCCCTAAAATTTAAAAATAAGGGATTTATTTATAATGTCCAATGGCTACTACTCCTTTCAAATATTGTAGAAGGTACAGCAAATGATTATTCCTAAACCATCATCTTAAACTTCTAATTTTGTCTACTGATATTTTTTTTAAAACATAGATATGAAGGATAAGAACTAGGCAAAACTAAACAAGATATAACCCAACCTATTTCCCTTACTCATATACAAATAAACATGGATTGTGTTTTTTCAAAAAAATATGCAAGGCACAAATAAGCTTCTTGCAATAAATTATGTTTTGTATGACCTAAAAAATAATGCATGCATATACCTACCTCTAAATCTGTTGTAAATTGGTCAACCATCATTTGATTAATGAAAATACCTCACCAAAAATCTATACATTAGATGAGTTCTCAAATGATAAGTTATTTCTAGAGTATTTGGGGTATATGAGGATATTCCTTCCTTCTATCATAAGAATAATTTTCCTCATGACACATATACTAATTCTTAATTTAGTGAGTGATCATACTAATATCTAACACAATGCACCTCCCATTATTCCTACTACACCATACATTGTAGAATATTGCACTTTGTTAAATGAAGAAACAATATAATATAACTATGAAAACAATAAAGATCCTCAACTAGTATTACTCATTTATATGATGCATGAAGATAAAGGTAAAACCTATCCTAGATTATACATTATTACCTATAATTATTTTATTGGGCTTATTCAAATATGTCTGGGATTGACCCATCAATAGAAATGCACAATATATTACTATATCTAGATGAAAAATAGTTTTAAAAAATCACAAAATCCATCCCAAGGTGGCATTAAAACTAAAGGATGAAATTCGAATAATTTTATATATGGGCTTCATAATATTCATGGCACACTCTTATTAGGTTTATAACATTGTATCCATCACTAAAACTAATGGTGAGATTCATTATTTCATTGATCATCATGACTTAACAAATATTGTCCAAAATATTAATTTCCTCTACCTAACATCACCATGATTTTTGAATATATAGCTAAATATGAGACATTTTCATTCATGGATGGTTTTTTTGGATATAACTAGTAGATAAAAATTAACCTAGTAGATTAAGAAAAACTATAATTTACTACCCCATGAGGAACATTTTTTTATATTGTCATGCCCTTTGTATAAAAAAATTATAGAGAAACATATCAAAGGGAAATGACACATATTTTACATGATTTCATCCACAAGGTTATTGAGGATTATGTTTGTGATTTACTCACAAAATCCAAAAATAGACAAAATCATGTTGTAGAGTTATGATAAATATTTAAAGGTTGACAAATTTTCAATGTGTGATTAAATCCAAATAAATGTGTTTTTAGAATATCTTATGGAAACATTATCTCCTAGATAGGCATAAAGGTTTATCCAAAAAAGGTAAAATCTATTGTTTAGATGTACCACCCACTAATTAAAAAAAGTTATGATGTTTACAATAAAGAATTTAGGTAATTTAAAGCTTCATTGTTCATTTGGGTGATAAATAAATGCCTTTCATGTGATTACTAAGAAAGGATACAAAATTTATATGGGATGATTTTTTTCATAAGTGTTTTGATAAAATCAAGGAATATTTAGAATTTCCACCAGTTCTTATGCCTCTTATTTCAGATAGATAATTACTCTTTTATATATTAGCAATTCATGAGGCCTTGGGGGACCTATTAGCATAAAATGATGATCATGGAGAATGTGAAATATATTATATAAGCCATAAATTTGTTTATTATGAATGAAAATATACCACAATGCAAAAATTATGTCTATCATTAATATTTGTTATGCAAAAATTATGACACTACTTACTCCACAATGAGATCCATGTTATAGTTAGAGAAGATCCCTTGAATTTTCTCATAAACAAAACCCACCTCACTCAAAAAATATATAAATGGGTGATTTCACTCACATAAATTAATCTCAAGTTTCTATCTCAAAAAGAAGTAAAAGGCCAAGTTGTATTCGATCAACTAGCAACAACCCCATTACTAGATCTATTCATAATTATCAAGGCTTTCCATGATGAGTTCATAGCATATAATATATCCAATAACCCATGGATAATGTTCTTTGATGGATCCAAATGTATGATGAGTGTTGGTTTGAGTATCATATTTCATACCTTCAAGGGAGAATACATGTCATTCTCTTATAAATTAGACTTTTCTTACACCAATAATATATCCAAATATGAAGCCTTAATAATTGGATTGTCTATAGCCCAAAAACTTCATATTAAGGATATCCATGTTTTTGGTGACTCTTAGTTGGTCATTAATCAAAGTACCAATCATTACCAAATAAAACAAGAATACTTAAGTCTATATAAAGACATGGTGTATAGATTGAAAGAAACATTTGATACATTTTTTATTGATAGTATCCCACATAAGGATAATTGTCACGTAGATGTAATGGAAAACATGTCATCCTTAATGCCCTTAAATATAAGTGATGATTACATAAATTTTAAAATACAATAGTTATGACCGTTGTCCATTATATGGACCAAAATGGATGCCTTAGTAGTGCTTTCTATCACATGCAATTCTATAAATACCTAATGGTACAATGACATTTGCAACTTCCTATATTAGGCTTATATACCAAATAACTTTATATAAAATGAAAAATGTAGACTGCAATGAGAGGTGATTTATTATGTTATCATTGGAGAATATTTATTTAAAAAAATATTTGATGGGAAATTAATTTTATACTTAAACAAAGATGAATCATGAACCACACTCTTAAAAATGCATGATATTGAGTGTGTAAGACAATTCAGTGGCTTGGTAATGTCGTAGAAATTATTATTCCAAGCTTGTTACAATCCTAAAATAGAATAAGAATCCATTGAAAAAGCCAAATTATGTTTACAATGAAAGGAATACAATAGCTTAAATAATGATCCATCTCATGAGTTACAACAAATTATCTCACCATGGCTCTTCTCTTTATGGGGTTTTGATTTGATTGAGAAAATAAATCTTGTATCCACAAATGTCAAAAATTCATAATCACATCTACATAATTTTTTTATCAAATGGGTGGAGGCCATTCCACTTGAATCTACCATTGGATATGACATAAATAGATTTTTAATGACTAATATTATCTCCTATTTTGGCATACTTTCAATGATAATTACTTAAAATGGGTCATAATTTTAAATTAAAATAGTAAAGTTATTTTTTAATAAACACAAAATAAAACAAACATTTTGTATACCTTATCACCCACAAGGTAATGGTCAAACAAAAGCAAAAAATAAAGCCATTGTTAAAATTTTTGGAAAAATAATTGAATGATATAGTAAAGATTGGAAATAATAAATGTTGTATACTTTATGGTTATACCACACTAGTGTTCTCACACCTACTTAGGTTTCACCTTACTCATTGGTTTACAATACAGAGGCAATCCTAGCTATTGAACCCAAAATACCATCTTTGCAATTTTCTCTCAAGGATATTACAAAAGATAATGATAATCAAGAAAAATGATTGCACTAGTTAAAATAATTGATTACAATATGGACACATACTATTGAACATTTATGAGTTTAATCATATCATGTCAAATATGCATATAACAAAAAAATTCAACCACGTGATTTTTTTTAAAGGTGAACTGGTAATAAAATAAAATCAAAATAATACTATATAAAAAGGCAAGATATGAAATTTAAACCCAAATTGGTTGGGCCAATTTACAGTAACACAAAATTTGGGAAAAGGCATACACTGCCTAGCTAAACTTGAAGGAAAACCTCTCAATAACCCAATGAACATTATGCACTTGAAAAAATATTATACCTAAATATTCCAAATAAGTAATGATACAAAAAAATAAATATTACAACCATAAAAATATTCAAATAATTCAAAAATACCAAAAATATTCATCAAACTTGAGCAAAGGTGGTCAAACCCTAATGTGTATCCTTAATCTTATCAAATTATTTAAATTTGTAATTGATTATACATGTTTGATGGTAATGAAAAGTTTGTAACATATAATAGTACATATCGATGAATAGGATTTTAGGGTTGAAATGTTATAGAAAGAGAGACTATAATAGTAACCATAGATGAATAAAAATTTATAAAACTAATTGTTATTACAAATGACAAAGTGGCAAACATATTATCAAAGTAAGAATATATCTAGAGTAGAGGATGATTGCCTTTAATAGATTAACTATAATGAAATGTTAACATATAATAAATAAGGATTCCTGGAAGAGGATGAGGTGTAAAGTTTTTTTATTAATTTTAGGTTTGTCTTACCTCTACCTAATAGGTAGTTGTTGGGCTTCGTGACTTATTGGGAAGTGGTTAGACTCTATGAATAGTTGGGCATCCATTAGACTCCATGTCTACTCATGATTTTATTTATGATTTATTATATTTAAAAATAAAAAATAAAAAAAATATCTCACTCATTGAAAAATATTATATTTATCACAACTCGCTATAGGTAATAAAAAATACTAGATTTTAAGTAAAATTAATTGATTAAATCCTCCAAAAATTATAAATAGTCTGGTCTATTTTTTACATAAATACACTTACAAAACCCTATTAAATTAAGAGTTTCAAACACCTTATTTATTTATTCCTTATAATGGATTTTATCTAAAAATGGTACAATCAAATAAAATTGTAAATTAATTTACTATGAAACATTGAAATCCTCATGTTATTTTTTCATATAAGTTTAGAAAGGATAAGATGTTATAATATATATATATATATATATATATATATATATATATATATATATATATATATATATATATATGCATAACAAAAAGAACTTAGATAATACATCCATGAAAGGAGATTTCTATTTATCATCTTATTAAATATTATTTATGCATCTACTAGATTTATATTTTGTGAGAGCCATGAAATCAATGCATTCTAGCAAACCCCATTATACACTATTTTTTTTCAAAAGTAATAAATTAAATGTCTCTATATACACATAATATTTTCAAACTTTATCAATTACTAATATTTTCTCTCTTTCATGAACCCATTGATTCTCAATCACTCTAAGTGCATGCCTTAAAAGGTGCATCGAGAAGTGGTGGGCAGACCATTAGTGCTTCA
The DNA here is from genome assembly GCA_037957365.1 of Torreya grandis. NCBI lineage: Eukaryota > Viridiplantae > Streptophyta > Pinopsida > Cupressales > Taxaceae > Torreya > Torreya grandis. The sequence continues at coordinate 147,954 of JARHVA010004653.1, forward strand.
CATGATTGTTGTCCCCTATACCACCACTTTCTATCTACATAACCTTCTCTAAAACACTTCCCTAAGCCTTATCTCCTCTCTTTCACACTCCTCCAAGCATTAACCACCTTCATTATCCCCTTACTAATCTTAAAACCCTTTTTAATAGTTGATGTTACATTGTCAGTCCCATCGATCCTGTACTCAAATTAATAAAACTCATTTAAGGTTTAGGTCAGCCCTTGACCAAGATACACTAAGACCTAATTTTTTTTATCAATAGTGATACAGAGTTGATTAGTCCAACCCAATTAGTGAAAATTTTGGAAAGGTTTAGGGATAGATTCAACAATATATACACATCCATCTCTATTATTTATGAAAAAGAGAAGAAGAACAATATTATATTGTGCATCTACTTATACACCATTATAATTGAGGAGCATAACATAAGGTTTCAATACTTTCTATAGAGATACAAAGCTTGTATTGTGGAGAAATATTTTGGATGCATAGATAAGTTGTGTAGCCTAGCGCTGACTTATCCTTGTTATCCTTACATACCAAGACAACCTCATGAAAAATACCTTGGCCAAGGGAGAGATTCAGATCATAACATTCATATTCAAAAGTAAGTATTCATAAAAAATTTCTTCCTTTGTAAGAGTAGATAAATTTGCATTTATACTTATCTCCCATACATTTGTATTTCCTATACATTAACATCAATAAACATCTTCTATGTATGTTTAATTTTTATGTTTATTACCCCTATTTTGTGCCATAAGCTTTGGTGAGCACTAGATTAGATTTTTATTTACTTGTCCTTTCTTAGTGAATATGAAAACATAGGACCTAGATAGGGTTATTACATGGTGTTTATTTACTAAAGGATTTAGAACCCTCTTTAGTGATTTTATTTTGGTAAGATATCCCTCAGTTAGGTCTAATAGATCTATATTGGTCATGACATTGAATATTTAATGTATGGACAATCGAAAGTGTAAGTAGGATTTATCTTATTTGAGATAAGATTTATTAATAGATTAGCTAGGTTTCCCTTTTTCATACATTCTAGTGAACCTAATGTGAACCAAACCCTTGTAAGTTTTATTTTATGCTCTCATTTTTTCATGATATTATATTTCTCTATTTTTTAAATACTATATCAAACCAATAAATATAGTTATAACATGTTATGTGTAGGTTTAACACATAGTCTCTCCAAAACAACTCTATTCTATCTGTGTGGGTCTTCCCCAAATATAGGTTACTCTATTGATCAATTTAACATAGTATTTTTTTTTAGCCCTAGATTTGCATACATAGTCTAACTAGTTGACTTTGTTTGCCATTCTATTTTATCAATATACAGGTCTGCAAACATAGTTAAGCTAGTCGACTATGTTCGTAACTTCTTTTTCAATGGACAAGGTTTGAAAAAATTGTTGAACCAGTCAACCTAGTTAGTAGTATTTTGAATTAGAATTTAAACATCATAGCATAAAAATTTACAATTTAAACATCTTAAATCCCATCAAGATTCTTTCTTTCTCTCTCTATCATTTTTATTTTCTTCTTTCAATACTATTTTTCACAAGTTTACAGTCTATAAAACTGTATCCCTTTAACAAACTAGGTCAACTTGTTCAACATAGTTTTGTAGTTTGTCTTCCATATAGAAGACATAGTTGGCTTATTTGACTATGTTCTTATAGATCTTGCTTTTATATAATAATATCAACTAAATAAACTTTTTTTTGCATTGTTTGCATATAGTGTCACCTGAACCAACATTGTATTCTTCTCAATCAAGTAATTAACCTCTATTTGTTAGTAATTAATTCACCTTTCCTTTTCAATTTATTTCATGTTTAGAGTAATAAACACAGATTAAATAGGTGGTTTTTATAATTAAATATTTAGTCACACTATTTTTTTCTCTTTTGAACACACTTCCAAATCAATTTACATTCAAAAATCATTAACCATTTTTCTTCCCAAGGTTTACCTACTTGGATATTATCACCAAGGGGAAGCCAACTTGGTTTTCTAGCTAAGTATAAACACATGGTTGATAGTATATGTTATCAAATCACCTCACACTCTTATCTTTGTGGGATTGTGAAGTGAGGCGGTACCCCCAATACCAAGCTAGTACCATCACCAATACATATCCCTTTTAGCCTAAATGTCCTGAAACTAGTCATAGATTACTTTTATAGTTCTTATAGCTAAATTCCCATCACATTAAAATTAAGCTTCATTATAACTTAATGAAACTTAGGATGACCAATTATTTATCATTTAAGTTATTGATTTTTCTTTAATCATTTTATGTTGTATTGCAAAACTTACATTAGCCAACATTGGTGTAATGTTTATGCTATGTGTTACAATTAGATTATTCATATTGATCTAATTACTTGTGTGCTTAATTTCATTTTGCTTCAAAATTATCTTGTAAAACCTTTCTCTATTTTATAAAACTATCATTTCTATTGACACAGTCTCTTATACATTGTTTAGACTATATGCTTACAATACACAATCAACATGTCTAATTATGTCTCCTTATCTTCCTATTCATCCCTTGTTTAAGTAGTACATAGTTGACTTGTCTAATAGTGTCTTATTATTTCTTGTTTTGTTCCCTATATAGTTGATATATATGATTGTGTTTTCTTTTTCTTTATCACATTCCCTAGTTTATAGAACACAGTCGACTAATTCAACTATGTATCCTATTTTTTGATTTTATCTTTACATCACCCTTTTAGCCTCCTTTTTTCATCATGAACTTATTGTTTGAGGATAATACAGAATTGAATCAAAAAAACATTATGAACTTACTAACCCTAATAGGTTTCCTCAAAAATAGCTTGTGGCTTCCACTTTAGGTGAAAGTAATGTGCATGTTTCCACTCGCACTACCAATTATGGGACTCCTCCTCATTCATCATCAATTTTTAATCATTTTTTTTTAGAATATGCTCCTTAATTAGATTACACACCTAAAAAAAAATTCTTCATTAATGAGTTTCCTTAACATAGAGGAAAGTACCCTTCAACTATTTACAATCTCATGATAAGTGTTCAATTATAAGAACCCCATTCACCCTCCCCTACATTCTTTCATGGATTTGGGGTGACACCTTATTTACTTCTTAACTTTCCTTTCTATTTTGAGTCCTTCTCACACTATGACCTATTCTTCTATGATATTTTCAACCTCCATGCTAAGTATCTCTACTAACATGGTAGGCTTGACATCCAGTGGGCCTTTTCCAAGGCCCCTCCTCCTCCATCAAGCCATTGGTACATCATTTTCTACTAATACCATTCATGTTACTAGTGATTCTTTTTTTCCCAATGTCAATCCCTACATTAATGCATCATTTGATACTAATGTTAATCATGCTACTAGTTCCTCTTTTTATACCAATGCTTATTACACCAATAGTGCCACACATGTCACTACTCATAGTACAACCCAAGACACTAATATCAATGTCAATACTTCACCTGCTTCACAAACTAATCAAATTACCACTCAAACCCATCAACTCTTATTTCATACTCTTAATCAAATGAATAATTTTCAAACCAATAATGCCAATCAAATGGCGTAAATGCAAATTCACCTCATTCACCTTCAAAAGAAACCCTAATAAGGTCCATGGGGAGCACAAAATTAAAATTCTCGCACCCCCCTTAGGGATTCCCATGGCAACCTCATTACTAAATCACCCCTTGTAAATATAATAATCAAGCATCTCCAAAATTAATCTCTTCTACCTCAAATTACCAATATATAAATAGGAGGAATCACACCTACCATTATTTATAACGGGTCAACTAATCCCGCATTACATTTTAAAAAGTTTGGTAATCTCTAAAAAGATTGGGTCAAACTTAATACCTTTGATTCTACCAAGATATTTGATAAAACACTCTCTAGAGATGATTTAGATTAGTACATTCAACTCAAATCCCATTCTATCACTAGCTTGGAATATCTAGTTAACTCCTTAGTACAAGAGTTTCAAATTAGTGATCTCCCTACGATTTTTTTTCTTAATTTATCAATTATAAGAAACTTAAAACCAAATAAACATAAGATTTCATAAAATGATGGAAGACCTTATCTAATAATTGTGAGCATAACATGGTAGACAATAATCTCTTTCATCCATTCACTCATGATCTCTAGCCCAAATTACAATATTGGGTTAGGACTCCATCTCCAAGAAATTTGGAAGAAACCCTTGACCAAGCTAAATTCCAAGATTTTCTCATGCACCAATTTAAACAAACCCAACCTCCCATGGGCACTCCCATGCTCGTTAAAAATAAAAAATGTCATGATACTAATGATGGTGTCATCGATTCTTATGACACTATTCACAATATTCAAGTGATTACTTCCAATAATGTTGTGGAACATGCTCCCCTTCTAAACAACACCCCTAATCCAACTTTTTTCTCAAATGAATAACATTAATGTTCATAAACCAGTATATTTATCTACTCTTCAAAATCATTTACAAAGGCCTCTACCATAAGAGCTTGACCCCACTCATCTTATTATATCATGGTATGATCCCAATAAATTTTGTTGGTTTCATGTAAGTTGGGGCCACTTTCATGAGACTTATAGACAATTACGTGATCTAGCTATGGATTTTCTCCTTGGCTCAAACATTAATCACAATTCACTCATTTTCAAACACCAACATGCATATGATATAACATTTAAAGATCATGAAACACAAAACAAAATTCAATATTTAAACTAAGCTAATGTTTATATTTCCATATATAAAGATCCTCTTCTAGATCATCAAGATAATAATAACAAGCCTACTCCTTGCACTAATAATGTTGAATGTATTATAGACCAAAATACTAAAGAAAATGTGGTAAATATGACAATAATTTTAAGGGTAGTTATTGTTGATGGTTAAAAATGTGCTTGTTTCTAACACCATTAATGGGAAGTTTCAAGATGTGGGACTTGTGACTTGAAACAACCTCCATATTTCTAAGAAGCTGGTCTCATCTTTATATCAAGTGTATACTAAGAAAAGGGATAGGAATTTTAACAGAAACACAAGTATAAGAAAGAAAATCTAACTATGGTGATGCACCTGAATGTAATTCAACCCTTAATCCTAAGCACATTGAGACTATATGTAAGATTCAATTACATTTAAGAGCAAACAAGCAATGATCAATGTAAAAGATGAAAATAATAGAAATAGAGGCTCATAGCTTAGACTACTTTTGCAGTGACATAGAAAACATCAACAAAGGCACATGATTCAATCTTCTTGTCTAGTCACATAAGAGGCACAGAAACATGCACAGTTACATAAACTTTCCAACTCAAGAAAATAGAACAAAGGCAAATGATATTCCTAATCACAGCTCTAGAAAGTCTAAAACTCTTGACAACACAGCTTAGACTACTTTTGCAATGACATAGAATATATCAACAAAGGCACAGGATTCAATCTTCTTATTAATTCTCTAGTCACATAAGAGGCATAGAAACATGCACAGTTTCATAAACTTTCCAACTTAATAAAATAGAACAAAGGCAAATGAGATTCCTAGTCACAGCTCTAAAAAGTCTAAAAATCTTGACAATTTCTCTCAAAAAATTCTCTCTAGTATATGATTCTTCTTTTTTGGTGATCTTTCCACCCCTATTTATAGCCTTGGATTCACTCCAAATTGTCTGCATGTTCCCAATCTAACAGCCCAACTAAAATCTAACCAAATTAGAAGTGTCTAATAGAAGATATTTCTTAGATTCTAAAATGCTCTGTCTTTCAGTAGTTCATTAGCTGAAACAGATCATAGGACGCTCCCTTCTAATAAATAGAAGAGGGCACCTGGCCAATTCCTTGAAAACCTTCTTATTACTTAGGAAACACTAGAGAATGACACTTGGCAGGTTTTGCAACCTTATCGAGGACACATGGCGCTCTCTACTTTACCTTATATTCTTACTATATCTTTGCTCAGGAACGTTCCACCTTTGACACTTATCATAATCCACTTCTTCAAAACTTTAATGACTTAATAGAAATAAGACCCACATCATTTCTTGCCTAAGTAACTTTAAAAAGGGGCATAGGGATAGGTGGCAATATCTGCTTGCCTCAATAAAGGACACGTGGTAATCTCTACTTTACTTAACTAGGGATATGTGGCAATCTCTGCTACTTTTAGCCACCGTTTGAGAAACCTATGGAAGGTGACACATGTTGGTCTCTGCATCACTCTATTTATATTATAGAAACAATCGGGCTTCATTTCATATTTACACAGACAGTGACACTTGGTGGCTTCTGCTTGCTTCAAAAATAAAAGTTGAGACCCACCATAATCTTTACTATATCAGTGAAGCAAAATGAAGATAATTCAGATCTTGACACATGGTGGCTTCCGCTCTCTTTAGCTAGGATATGTGGTGTCTTTTGTCACTTTTAGAAAAGCAAATTGAAACCTTCTATAATTACCACTTAACACTTTCCACCTGATCATGATACTTAGCTTATTGAAACCTTCTACTAAAAAGAGATTTGAAATGCAGATGCTAATATGAAATGTAGATGCCGACACTTGTCATGTCTACTGAGTTGCTATGAGATACGTGGCATGTCCCGACCAATCTTATAAAAATTATGAAAGGTGCCTCGGCCGATGACACTTGGTAACTTCCATTCGATTTTAACACTTAGACAAAAATGAATTAAAAGGAAATCAAGCCCACTCTCTATTTCAAAACTTCACTGTCACAAACCAAAGTATGCAGGAACAAAATTTTGTAGTGCACAATTGAAAATTAGAATGAAACATAGAGTATTTTTTACTCTATAGTTATTTGTGACCCCAAGGACTTTTGAGCCTGCTAAAAAAGAAACCACAACTCGCACTAGATCAAAATTTTAAAATTATAGCTTCAACAATGTTATTTGGTAGGTAGACCACTCATCATTAGATAACCCCTGTTTATTCTATAATTCATTAAAGGATAAATCAAGGTTAATAATGTCCTTGTGTGAAATTTTTTGCAAAATCTAAATCGTATCCTTCAATTTAAATTTGAGCTAAGAAATAGGAACCAAGATAGCTTCTACTTTAGGGACTAATGAATCATCCCTTAAATCCTAAAAAACTGTCTGATCATTCTATTTGGCCAATAGCAAAGGTTTAATTTCATCAACCATTAGCACCATGTTATCATCAAGAAATGGAGAAGGAAGACCTAATTGCACTAGATCTTCAATATGCTAATAAATTTCACTAATTCCTTCTTTCATGACATCTAGGAGCTCTCTACAATTGATGGCTATGGAATTACAACTAAGAACCTCATTCACTCACTTAGAAGTGACCATTCTATTCTCAATTCCTGTTGCTGACAAAATTACATCCATTACATCATAAAGCTTTTGCAGCAACATTTCAGAGTCCATTACTCTCCCAAAAAATGTAGCCAAAGTGTTTGCAACTAAATTCTCCACCTTTTCGCACAATTTCTATGCATTTAGTAGGAATGTGAGAGAAGGCCTACGTTGAATAATCTCTGAGGAGATTCTTTTCCACATGGATTCATATAGCTCCTTCACCAGACTTAACACTCTAACATTCTTTGGCCTATTGGCCAGCTTTAGTGTCAATTGTGTTGCTCTCTGTTACTCAGCTTGAAATTGGGATTGTATAGCCATGGTATTATTCTATTCACTTAACAACTTTTGTTGCAATTAGGTAACCTGTAGTAGGTGTTCCTCACATTTTTCTTGTAATGCTACTTTTTCCTACCTTAGGGTCATCACCGCATCTTTTACCTATGTTAGCCTTGATTTTAAGGAATCATTTTGGGCCTGGACTACCCAGTGATTCTGAAGATAAATAATATCTTGAAATTGTTTATTTAGATTCTCTATTTCATTATCTTTTCTATTGATCTATGGGGTCAAACTATTATAGTTTGCCTTTTCCTTGGCTAAATCAGCCTCCATCTTCTGTAACCTCCTAGATGTCTTCAAGTAGTCTTTAGCAACTGCAAAAGTGGATTTAGTTAGTATCTCAATTTTGTCTTGTGGCTTGAAGAGAGACATGTCGATGGCCATTGCATTCATCATGTAGTCTTTCGACTGCATCTGCTCACTTGGCTTGATTACATTTGGTGACAAATGAGTCACCGTTAGTTGTTGCTAAATTGGGTCAAATTGCAACCATAGATGGGGTGTATCCAAGGATTTATTTTCCTTGATCTTCTTTTTCTCTCTTCAAGCTTCCCTTGCTTTCCTAGCATCATCTGCTTGGGTCTGGAAGGTAGAAGGAGAGACAATGTGCCCACCTGTAAAAGGATGTCCCTGTGGCAAACCATATTGAATAGCCAATTATTGGCTATGGGCAATTTGAGGGGAAAGTTTCTTGGGAATAGAAGGGGAAAAGTGAGGTAATGTTAAAGCTTGAGGTGGCATAGATGGGGCAAAGTGAGAAATGGGAATGGCAGAGGTGGTAGGGGATGTCATCTGGCTAGATGGAATCATCATGCCAATAGGAGAAGAAAGAGATTGAGAAGGAGAAAGAGGAATAATACTTACTTGAGGATAAATTATACTACTCTGTAATTGGCACTATGGGGGGTCTACCTCCTCTTCTGAATCAAATTGAAACTACACCCTCTTTTACTTCTTGGGTGTCTCTTTTTTTGGCTGTGTTTCTTTTCCTTTCACATATACTACTGCCATCAATTTGCTTGTGGAGAACTGGGAATTTCAGTAACCAATGTCGATGAGGAATATTTTGGTGGTGAGGACACCACACTCTTTTCCTTTTCCATAACACTGAGAGATTGGGGCCAAACTGATGCAGTTATTGCAGCTACAGTTTGTTATGAGGCCTGTGACTCTTGGCTTGATCCTGATATGGCTTCTGTCTCTACACCCTATGTTATCAAATTGCTTGTGTCAAGGATAGATACAGGGGACATATGGCACTCATCCCATAGTTCTTCCCATCTCTCATATGTGTCTATGTTCCCAAAAGAATGAGTTGTCTAACAAATTTCTTGCCTATATTTCTAATAGGCTTTAATTTTCTCAACATCCTAATCTTTATTTTTTAATGCCCTTCTTAAGCTAAAAGTCATTATGAATTTAGAGTTAAAATCCCTCTAATTAACATAGAATGTTTCCTAGGGTCTATTTTGTGGAAGGGGCAAATTTGTTAATTCAACATAAAATCCAGGAGCATCTTCTCTAAATTTTTTCTTGTTTTCTCAAAAAGGGCGGCCTTCATGTGCAATTATGGTTGCAACCCTATTAGTCCTTATCTAGGAAGCTATGAAACCATTTGGGTCATATACCCATTTGTTTACTATTAGAAGGAAACCCAGAAAGGCTAGCTTTTTGAGTAACACAACTTTGACATCTCTGGTTTTTAGTACCATACTATTTGTCATCCATGGGAGGTCATACATTTTTCTTTTCCTCTTCCCAAAGCCATAATCATAGTCAACTATAGATACCTCCCTGGTGACCTCTAAAATGCTAACCTAAGAGTCAAAATCTTAGGTAGCAACATTGGTTCCCCACAAAAACCATGGACTCTTATAATTGTATGGTGGGATCCAAAATAGAAATCACAAAGAATTGGGCAACTAGCCAGATTGTTTGAAACACTTGGAAATAGTCTATTCATAACTGGTTCGGGGTTGAGGTGACAAAAATTAGGGGTAATAAATAATTCCTAGAATTCATATGGGTCACTAGTTTTTGACAAAATATGTGTCCATGCAGACACAGGAGTGGTCCTTTGGAGATCAAAACTTGGGTCATACATATCAAGATGCATATGTTGGGCAAAGAGGTTAGAGTTCTGATACAACATGAGGTGAAACAAATAAGAGGAGTACCTAAAATCTCCTTTTGATTTGAAATGGACCAGTTGCTCCACCATTGAGTACATAATTTGTTTAAAAAAGTCAAGCCAATACTCCTGAGTTTTGTCGATAGTTTTTAGCCTAAAGAGGATAGCCATTTGTTCTCCATAGACTACCATATCATCCTTCATTCTGAAGATTAAAGCCATCATAGACAGTGCGTCTTGGCTAGCTTATGCGAACTGTGCTCTTGCTATAGGGAGTGTAGGTATAGTAGTATCATCATCGCCCATTTTCAACTCAGATCTTAAGAATCTCAACTAAGTATTGATGTTTGCCCACATTCTTTGCATTTTAGCAATAGTGGGAAATGTAGCTATCTTATCATGATATAGGGCTAACATGTCCCTGATAGCCTATGATGTGATTTTCACTATGAATGGATCCTGTTGTATAGTGTTTAAGGGTGCATGAAACAAGTTTGCACATAATTTGACCAAGTCAAGGCATGGATGTATAGCTGAGACAATGAATTGTGCCAGTTGTGAAGTCCATATCTTCATGGCAAATGTCTCATATTGCCCTACTCTGGCCCTCTGAAGGCACCTTTGATGTGCCCCTTCTCTAAGAGTTTTGCTACTTGCTCTTTGAAGAATTGGGTCCATGACTCCATCTGCATAATCTTTTATCTTTATTGGATCACTTGCTTGACCAACTTCAGGGATTTTGGTCCATGGATAGGTCTTCAATGGTTGTGTGGGAGCTGAAGCATATGACTTGCTCGCATGAAACTTGTCAAGGGATTCATACATCCTAGCTCCTTGTTGTGAAGACTATACTCCCTCCATCTCTATATCTATTTTGTGACAACTGGTATGAAATTTTGCAAAATAGAAACACTTTCACTGAAGCAAGTTTACTAGGAACTAAAAATGCATGTAGCAAGATATTTTCTCACAGATGTAGGAATATTTGAGAACTTGTATGCTTTAACTCTTGCTAAGAGGTATTTATTAACCTATCAAGTCTCAAAATGGCATTAAACTCAGATAACCATTAATAAATCTTACTTAATCTTTATGTGACAGTGAGATAGACATGTTATGCAAGTGGCAGCACAAGGTACCTTGGGGATTTCTAAAGATTTGGAAGATATTCAATGTATTGAGAAATTTTGAAAATTTTGAAAATTCTAAGTTTTTGTATACGTGTTCAAAGAAAACTTATTTAAAAGAAAAGTAGGAAAGAAAAATAGGAAAACAAAGTAACAAAGAAAAGGAAACTATCTAACTATGATACAGCTAACTAGGTATATTTGCCTACCTCCCAAATCAAAGGGAAGATTTCTGAAGTATCCTTTATGACACAAAAACTTATGATGCCAAACAAGTGATTGAATGGTATGAAACTTTGATGACTTGCTCTTCTTGTTTGCCACCTTAATTTGCCTGCATCAGAATGAATCAAAGTCAAACATGTCCCCAACATATACATATTCTTCATGTTCTTTAAAGCTTATTGAATGCTAATTATTTATGCTATCGTGTCTCATTAAGAAATCAATGTATGTTGGCTCTCCACCCTGTGTCTTTTGATATACATCATTTTTTGGCTTATCTCCTACTGCCTCATGCTTGGGTCCCATTGCATTATCATCCTATTTAATGACTTCAAAAATATCATCTTTAATTTTATGTATTTATCTGAGTCTCAATGCTACCTTCTCCACCGGAAGCCAGCTCACAGCCTTCTTGAAGAATAGTGTAACGTGTCCCAATGACTTCAAACAAGTCATTCAAAACATGATAAAAAATTATCTCTTTTTCATCAGAGATAGAGGCAAAAGCTTGTGACTTGTCCTTTGGTTCATCAAAGGGTGTACCTATGGTGATTTCTTCTTCATCTGCACTCATGAAATCTTCCTGACTAGCCATGAACTGAGTATACTTCTCTTTACTTGCTTCCTCCAAAATATATTCCTCTTTGAAAAGGGATGAAGAAGAAGACTAATACCTATACATATTGGAAAGAGGAGATAATTCTTGAGCTAGAATCGAATGATTCTCTTCTTTCCATTTATCCATCACTTCATTTATATCAAATGTAGCTTGATAGCTCTCTTGGAGGGGTGTAGATGGGATGTGTTCAAATGTAGGATCTTCTGATTGATTATCACCATGAGTAAGAGTAGCCTTGACTTCTTCAGGGTTTTGAGAAAAACTTTTCTCTTCTTCCCTTCTTCCCCATGATTCCATTGTTTGTTTCCAACTCATGACCTTAGGTCTAGAACTTTTCTCTTGGAAAGAGTTAGCAATTTTATCTTCTGAAAGGTTTTTAGCTAGTTCATGATTTTATTTCTTCCAACTTGGAATCTTGTCATCATGCTGAAGGACCTGAGGATTGGTATAAGAGGTATCTTTTGGTGTAGGCTCCTTTCACTAAGCAATCTCATTTTTTCCTCTAATTCCTCAATTTGCTTAGCTAGATTTTCTTGAAAGAGTCTTTCTTGGAGCTCATAGGAATCATCAGATAAATGGGGAGTGCATGAAGGTTGCCATGAAAAACAAGAAGATTCTTGAGGAAGGGTGGGAGAGACTTGAAAGGGACTAGCCTCATTTTGTATCTCACACTCTTGGACAATGTCTTTCTCCTTCTTTCTACCCCATGATTCCATTGTTTGTTCCCAACTCATGACCTTAAGTCTAGAAATTTTATCTTGGGAAGATGGGGTTGCAAGGTGAAGGGGAAGTGAAGGTTTGCATTCCAAATCCCTTGCTTCCAACATAGATTGCTATTTTTGAAGATTTGTCAATTCAATCTGTTTATCAAGATTGGCCTTAAATGCCAAATTTATTGTTTCAAAACTTTCCTCAACATGATTGGGGAAAGAACCATGATAGGCTTGACTCAGCTCCTAATCAAGGATTGAGTATGTCTGATATGAAACTTGGGGCAGTGGATATGTAGGTTTATAGACTTGGTAAGGCTGCCTCTAATGAATACTCAACTTCTCTTCCAAAGATGCAATTAAGCCACTCACATCCAACATCTCATATGTAAGCCTTTTCCAATTTGCTCTTTCGATGGGAGCCCATTCTCTTTTAACCAGATCTACTATATTTCTTACTTGATGGATGACATGATTAGGAATTTCTTGGCCGCATCCCCTTCTGTTGTCAAGCTCTAATACATGTTTTTTATATCCCAACAATGCTTGTTTGAAGGTGGAAATGAGATTAGGTTGAGTATGAGATGTAACATATTGGGAAGACTGGGCATAAGAATGATATAGCTCATGATAGGGCTGAGGCTGGTCATATTAGACCTGTGAAGGGCAAAATTCATAACCATATGCATCCTTATTGCTTGATGTGATTCCACAAGCAACCTGATCTTGATTAAAAATATATGAAGGGGCATAACACCCATAGCTATGAGTTACAAAATTATACATAACAAATGGTGATTTCTTCTTGACTTTGATTCTTTGAGGTAATCAGTGATGATAGAAGATTTAGATCTTATTACTGATCCATAACTCTGACTCCTTATAACTCTCTAGTTCATACGGTCTTCAAAGCAACTTCAAGATGGTGTCTCACCGGGCGTGCCAAAAACTATTGATGGTTAAAATTGCACTTGTTTCTAACACCAATAATGGGAAGTTTCAAGATGTGGGACTTACGACTTGAAATAACCTCCAATTTTTTAAGAAGCTGGTCTCTTCTTTATATCAAGCATATACTATGAAAAGGGATAGGAATTTTAACAGAAACACAAGTGCAAGAAAGAAAATCTAACTATGGCAATTCACTTGAATGTAATTTGACCCTTAATCCCAAGCACAGTGAGACTATATGGAAGATTCAATTACATTTAAGAGCAAACAAGGAATGATCAATGCAAAAGATGAAAATAATAGAAATAGAGGCTCACAACTTAGACTGATTTTGTAGTGACACCAAAAATATCAATAAAGGCACATGATTCAATCTTCTTATTAATTCTCTAGTCACATAAGAGGCACATAAACATGCACAGTTGCATAAACTTTCCAACTCAAGAAAATAGAACAAAGGCAAATGACATTCCTAATCACAGCTCTAGAAAGTCTAAAACTCTTGACAACACAGATTAGACTACTTTTGCAATGACATAGAAAATATCAACAAAGGCACAAGATTCAATCTTCTTATTAATTCTCCAGTCACATAAGAGGCATAGAAACATGCACAGTTACATAAAATTTCCAACTTAAAAAAATAGAACAAAGGCAAATGATATTCTTAGTCACAACTCTAAAAAGTATAAAACTCTTGAGAATTTCTCTCAAAAAATTCTCTCTAGTATTTGATCCTTCTTTTTTGGTGATCTCTACACCCCTATTTATAGCCTTAGATTCACTCTAAATGTTTTGCATGTTCCCAATCTAATGGCCCAACTGAAATCTAACTGAACTGGAAGTGTCTAATAGAAGATATTTCTTAGATTTTGAAACGCTCTATCTTCTGGCAGTTCATTGGCTGAAATAGATCGCAAGACACTCCCTTCTATTAAACAGAAGAGGGTACCTAGCCAATTCCTTGAAAACCTTATTATTACTTAAGAGACATTGGAGAACAACACTTGGCGGGTTCCGCAACCTTATCGAGGACACACGGTGCTCTTTGCTTTACCTTATACTCTTACTATATCTTTTCTCAAGAATGTTTTGCCTTTGACACCTATCACAATCTACTTCTTTGAAACTTTAATGACTTAACAAAAATAAGACCCATAGCATTTCTTTCCTGAGCAACTTTAAAAAGGGTCATAGGGATAGGTGGCAATCTCTGCTTGCCTCAACAAAGGACACGTGGTGATCTTTGCTTTACTTAACTAGGGATATGTGGCAATCTCCGCTACTTTTAGCCACCTTTTGAGAAACCTATGGAAGGTGACACATGCTAGTCTTCTCATTGCTCTATTTATATTATAGAAATAATTGGGCCTCATTTCATATTTACATAGACAATGACACTTGGTTGCTTCTTTCACTTGCTTCAGAAACAAAACCTGAGACCCACCATAGTGTTTACTATATCGGTGAAGCAAAATGAAGATAATTTAGATCTCAACACATGGTGGCTTCTGCTCTCTTCAGTTGGGATACGTGGCATCTTCCATCACTTTTAGAAAAGCAAATTGAAACCTTTCATGATTTCCACTTGGCACTTTCTGCCTGATCCTGATACTTAGCTTATTGAAACCTTCCACTGAAAAGAGTTTTGAAATGTGGATACCGATATCAAATGTGGATGCTGACACTTGTTGTGTTCCACTGAGTTTCTATGAGATACATGGCACGTCTTGACCAATCTTATAAAAATTATGAAAGGTGCCTTGGCTAATGACACTTGGTAGCTTCTGCTCAATTTTAACACTTAGACAAAAATGAATCAAAAGGAAATCAAGCCCGCGCTCTATTTCAAAACTTCGTCATCACAAACCAAAGTATGTGGGAACAAAATTTTGCAATGTGCAACTAAAAACTAGAATGAAATTTAGATTATTTTTTACTCTATAGTTACTTTCATTGATTCTAATCCAACCCACATGCACCAAACCTCCCAACCATTCCACATCATTAAAGATTTTTCCCTATCTCATCTAATAGAATTGGGGCAAGAGGACCTTAATTCTTTCCAAGAACCAATTCTAACACATCAATTGGCTAATACATCTCATACTATCTCTACTAATCCCCCAACATATACACCCATTAATAACATTCCCCAACCTTCCCATAGTATTTATTCAACTCAATCATAAGAAATACCTCAATCTCCTATCCCATCATCTAAAAACAATCAACCAATTTATTCTCAAAGTAAACAAACATCTTATCAACACAAGTTTTGACACACTTCTAATAATCCATCCTAGGATCTCTTACAACACTATGCACATCTATTTATAATCCCCCCATGGGTTATGATTAATGGGACCCCATAATAGAACTTTTTCATCTCCTATATCAAATGCCCTTTCTTGAACTCATGAAAAAATTTCCCCTCATCATCACAATTGTCTGATGTAATTACTATTTCAAATGAACATCCCTCATCCTCCCATAGTAGGATGTGAAGCTATATTATATGGGTCTGAATATAGTATCTTAAAATAATGCAAAGAGATGTCTATACATGTTGATGAGAGAATAGACATTTCTCTTTCCCTAAAATTACTTATTAGTTCTATGATTCTAGATGATATTATACTTTGTGAAGATGATCCTCCACTATTTATTAGTGTTTAAATTGGTGATATCCTAGTTAAGTGTGTGTTGATTGATGAGGTTTCATTAAATTGCATCACCTCCATTGATTTCATTAAAACTCTTAGATATTTTGAGTGTAATATTAATTCTACATGAATTACATGTCAAGGTTATGATAAAAGGAAAATACCTCCTTTAGGTTGCATATGGTTTCCTATTACCGTCCCTCCTATCACTATTCAAGTGAAATTTATGATATTTAACTTTCCCCTTTCCTATAACATATTTCCTGGTAGACTTTGGACTCATTGAATGAATATCATTGCCTCATTTGCCTACCAATGTGTAAAATTTATCCATAATGGTTCTATTTATAGGATTCAAGGAGACACAAACCCTTAAAATTTTGGAAAATTTCAAGAATGTGGTGCCTTTAAATTTTTAAACCTTGAACCTTTACCTAGTAACATGTTTTGGTAATCTAAATATTTAAATTATCCTATCAAATCTACCTAAGGTTATCATGGTCACCCCAAACTCATTGGGAACATAAAACCTAACCTCTTAGATTCTAATGATGATGAACCAAACAAGATCAGCAACAAGATCAAAGCTTCAGATATCTTCCCTCATCTCTTTTCCCATCTTACACCATCCTTGAAGCCATGTTCCTATCAACCCTCTATCGATGAAATACCTATGGTATTAACCAAGACTCAACATTTTATTTAGCATACCACTTTTGATGAAAATTTCATACCTACATGTACAATTGAACTTCATAAACCCAATTATGATGATGGTTATACTTTAGAAAATAAATTTATAAGAGGTATTGTCCATGATAAAGATGTTGAGATTCTTTGATATCATATTTATTTACTTTAGTCTATCCATTCATCTTATTATGTTCTATTTCATAGAAAATAATTATAGTATTATTCTTATTTTTTGTAGGGTATAAATGGAGAAATCACATGGTACACCTCTAGTTTTTTAGAACCTCTTAGGATCATGCTTATGGATCATACTATCATTGGTACTTATCATTTTTCTAGATATCAAGATCCTTATATTTTTCTTCTGTTGGGGGATCAAACCAACAATAGATTACAATTATGACAGCAATAAACGTGGAATTAAACCAGATTGACAAGTAATTAGAATGATAATAGTAAGAACAAGAGATACAAGAAAACACCCTGAAAACTTGTATTAACAAACTCTTTACAAAAGGAATACAATTGAAGAAAGCTTCTTTCTTCCACACCTCTCCTAGATGTATAGATCTCTCAATAGATCTCTATTCCTCAAGAGCTATCTCTCTCAAGAACAATCAACTCCAACAAGCCTGGATTGATTCAATTCTATACTGTTCTTCTCATACAATGAATTACAATAATTCACTATAAACTACTACAAAGCTAAGAAGATCTAATTCTACATATAGAATTAGGAGATTTGAGCATGTACAACCAACAAGCAGTTAAGCCACTTGAACAAGGGCTCTAAAAATAGTAATGCCAATAATAGAGACGTGAGCTTAAGTCTACAGCTCAAACTTATCATGTAAACACTCGCTTCTGTCCATGGAAATAGCTTTCTAGACACGCAGGTAACCGACGTCGGTTCCTGCTGCATGTCTGTGACCGTCGTCAGCCAACCACCTGCCGACGTCAGCTGCTCCTGACCGACGCCGGTGTCTGTGTAGACTTGAACATGATAATGAATGCTCCTTGGTGAAGTTTTTAGCTCCACACCCTAACAATCTCCCACTTGGAGATAAACAGCTGCACCAGTACCTGTACAGCAACATCTTCTAGCTCCTCCATCTTCAACTCAATCATGAAGACCAACAGAAGTTGAATGAAGATTCAACTTCTCCTTTGTAACTGGCTTGGTTAACATATCAGCAGGATTCCTATCTGTATGGATCTTCTCCAGCTTTAGCTCACCATCTTCCAATACCTGTCGTATGAAGTGATACCTTAGCTGTATGTGCTTTGTTCTTGAATGAAAGGCTAAATTCTTAGCCAAATGGATTGCACTCTGACTGTCACTATACAATCTGCAACTCTTATGCTCCCTACCAAGCTCATCCATGAACCGTGTCATCCATATCATCTCCTTGCTAGCTTATGTGGCTGCAATATACTCTGCTTCTGTAGTTGACAAGGCAACAACCTTCTGCAACTTAGATATCCAGCTAACCGCCATTCCACCTATAGTAAAAACATAACCTGTAGTGCTCCTCCTACCATCCAAATCACCTGCCATATCTAAATCTACATAACCATGTAGAGAAGTATCTGAACCTCCATAGCACAAGTGCCTACTGCTGGTTCCTCTCAGATATTTAAGGACCCACTGAACTGCTTTCCAATGTTCCTTACCTGGATTGGCCATATACTTACTTACAACTCCCACTGCTTGGGCAATATCTGGTCTAGTACACACCATTGCATACATCAAACTCCCTACTGTGGAAGAATATGGAACCTTACTCATGTACTCTACCTCATCATATGAATTAGGACATTGTTCTTTACTCAACTTAAAATGTCCAGCCAAAGGTGTGCTTACTGGTTTAGCATCCTGCATATTGAACCGTTTTAACACCTTGTCCACATAATCTTCTTGAGACAATATCAACCTGTGATTTTTCCTGTCTCTCTTAATGCTCATGCCAAGGATTTTCTTTGCTACTCCCAAATCCTTCATAGCAAACGTTTGAACTAATTTTACCTTAAGCTCTGAGATATCCTGCATGTGAGACCCTGCAACTAGCATGCCATCTACATACAACAATAGAATAATATATCTACCATTATCAAATCTCTTGAAATACACACAATGGTCTGATTGACACCTACTGTAGCTGTGCTCAGTCATAAACCTGTCAAATTTTAAGTACCATTGCCTAGGAGCTTGCTTGAGGCCATACAAGCTTTTCTTCAACCTGCACACAAACTTCTCCTTACCCTTGACCTCAAATCCTTCTGGTTGTTCCATATAAATTTCCTCATCCAAATCTCCATGAAGAAATGTTGTCTTAACATCTAGCTGCTCAAGATGCAAATCCTCAAAAGCAACCAAAGACAATACAACCCTCATTGAAGTCATTTTAACAATAGGAGAAAAATCTCACCAAAGTCAATACCTGGCTTTTGTACAAATCCTTTTACCACTAATTTGGCCTTGTATCTCATCTGTCCATTCTCACCTTCCTTCAACCTGTAGGTCCATCTGTTCTTAAGTGTTCTCTTACCAGCTGGCAATTCAACCAAATCCCATGTTTGGTTTTCTCTTAAGGACTCCAACTCCTCAACCATGCCATGCTCCCACTCACTCTTGGACTCCACCTGTATTGCTTCTTCAAAACTCTCTGATTCTCCACCATCAGTTAGCAATAAATAAAATAAAGAAGGAGAATATCTAATTGGAGGCTTACTCACCCTTTTTGACCTCTTGATGGGTGTCTGAGACTCATCCACAACACGCTGTCCACCCAAATTCTCTGACAGTGACCGACCTCGGTCACCTCCAGACCTATTACTGGCCGATGTCGGTTCTGCCTGACCGACCTCGGTACCTGTACGGCCGACGTCGGTCTCTGTATGGCCGATGCCGATTTCTGTCCTGTTGACGCCGGTTCCTAACCTACCGACGTCGGTCTCTGTGTTTTCCTGTAAGTGATTATTTCTTTTTCCCGCGAGCTCATCTTGGACTTTCACCTCATCCAATTCACCATTGCTCTACTCAGATTGATTCAACTTACTTAGTTGATCACAATACAACACTCTTTCATTGAAAACAACATCACGGCTCTTGATTACCTTGTTAGTTTCTAGATTCCACAATCTGTAACCAAAATCATCTGAGCCATAGCCAATAAACGTGCATCTCATAGACTTAGCATCAAGCTTCTTTCTATTTTCCTTATCTATATGCACAAAGGATTCACAACCAAAAACTTTGAGATATGAGAGATCAACCTTTTTACCTGTCCATGCCTCTTCTGGAATACCACCATCTAGAGCTGTAGAGGGTCCTCTATTAATCAGGTACACTGCAGTGTCAACAACTTGTGCCCAAAACTGTAGGGGCAAGCTGGCATGCAATCTCATACATCTTGCACGCTCCATTATTGTCCTATTCATCCTTTCAGCAATTTTGTTCTGCTGAGGTGTCCTTGGAACCATCCTTTGCCTACGGATTCCATGCATGTAACAATAATCTCTGAACTTATGACTGCAAAACTCACCACCATTGTCTGATCTCATGCACTCTAATCTTTTACCTATTTCATTCTAAACCATAGCTTTCCAAACTTTAAAAGTATCAAATACATCAGATTTATTTCTAATACAATAGATCCATACCTTCCTTGTGGCATCATCTATGAAAGATACATAGTACTGTGATCCTCCAATGGAAGCAACCTGAGCCGGTCCCCACACGTCTGTGTGAACAAGCTCCAACTTGTGCCTCTTCTTAGTAGACCCAGTTTTGAGAAAACTAACCCTTTTCTGTTTTCCAAATACACAATGCTCACAAAACTCTAGATCTATGCCTTTTAAATCTGAAAGCATACCTTTAGACTTAAGAATTGACATCCCCTTCTCACTCATGTGGCCAAGCCTTGAGTGCCACAATTTAGCGTCCACATCTGAAGTAGATAATATAGAAGGAGATTTGTTAGTAACACAATTACACAAATAGAGAGTACCTTCTCTCTTACCTCTGGCCATAATAAGTGCACCCTTGGTCACCTTCCAAGATTCTGCTGTGAGAGTTACTGTACAACCCTCATCCCCTAACTTTCCTGTAGAGATCAAATTTCTCTTCAAGCTAGGTACATGCATCACATCTCTCAACACCCATGTGTTGCTATTTTGCATCTTCAGCTACACTTTACCTTTGCCAATTATTTTACAGGGCTCATCATCCCCTAGATACACTATTCCAAAATCTCCATGGATATAGTCACTAAAATATTCCCTGTTAGGAGTAGCATGAAAAGATGCACCAGAATCTAGTACCCAAGATTCTATATTATTATGCAGAGAGAAAATTAAAGCATCTTGTGCAATACCTGAAATCTTGGTTTCTTCCTTTCCTTCATGCTGGTTGTCCTCCTTAGGCTTTGACCAACAATCTCTGCTTATGTGCCCCATCTTTCCACAATTCCAGCATTGTGGCCTTCTGCCATTTCTAGATTTAGATCTGCCTTTCCCCTTTGATTTGGATCTTGCTCTGCCTTTCTTGCTCTTCTCTGTCTGCCTTCCCCTGCTCTCAAAACTTAAAGCATTCCTAGATGCCTCTTCTGTGCTTTTCTTGCGTATTTCCTCATTCAAGATAACACTAACAACATCCTCTACTTTCAAAATATTTGATGCAGACGCAGTATTACTTACTACCATTACAAAGCCATGCCAGCTTTCAGGCAAAGAACATAATATCAAAAGAGCTTTTATCTCATCATCAAACACTATATTCACTGAACTTAATTGATTCACAATACCATTGAAATCATTCAGATGAGTAGAAACAGATCCACCTTCATTCATATGCAAATTAAATAACTGCTTCATAAGATATACCTTATTGGAAGCTGAGGGTTTTTCATACAAATTTGCTAACGTAGTCATCAACTCTACCGTAGACTTTGCCTGTGATAAATTGGATATCACAGTGGATGCTAGACTCAGTCTTATTGAACCCAGAGCCTTTTTGTCAAGAACTTCCCATTCTTCATCCTCCATGTCTTTGGGCTTCTTTGCAATACCTCCTAATGGTAAGTAGAGATCTTTCTGATACAGATAGTCCTCTATCTGCATTCTCCAGTGTTGGTAATTTTTGCCATTGAACTTTTCCATTCTCAATTTACTTTCATCTGCCATTGCTTCTCTCACTCAAATAGAAATCCCTGTAGAAACTCTTGTGAGAACCTGTAATCAATACACACTACACAGATTTGAACCACCTGTTAGTGAACCTGAACTTTGATACCAATTATCAAGCTCTGAACCTGTAACCAAGGCTCTGATACCACTTGTTGGGGGATCAAACCAATAATAGATTACAATTGTGACAGTAATAAACGCAGAATTAAACCAGATTGACAAGTAATTAGAATGATAATAGTAAAAACAAGAGATACAAGAAAACACCCTGAAAACTTGTATTAACAAACTCTTTACAAAAGGAATACAATTGAAGAAAGCTTCTTTCTTCCACACCTCTCCTAGATGTATAGATCTCTCAATAGATCTCTATTCCTCAAGAGCTATCTCTTTCAAGAACAATCAACTCTAACAAGCCTGGATTGATTCAATTCTATACTGTTCTTCTCATACAATGAATTACAATAATTCACTACAAACTACTACAAAGCTAATAAGATCTCATTCTACATATAGAATTAGGAGACTTGAGCATGTACAACCAATAAGCAGTTAAGCCACTTGGACAAGGGCTCTAAAAATAGTAATGCCAATAATAGAGACGCGAGCTTAAGTCTACAACTCAAACTTATCATGCAAACACTCGCTTCTGTCCACGAAAATAGCCTTCTGGACACGCAGGTAACCGACGTCGGTTCCTGCTGCATGTCTGTGACCATCGTCGACCGACCACCTGTCGACATCGGCATCTCTGCAACTGCCTGTGACCGACGTCGATCACTCCTGACCGACACCGGTGTCTGTGTAGACCCAACCTGATAATGAATGCTCCTTGGTGAAGTTTTTAGCTCCACACCCTAACATCTTCCCCTAGATATTGTAGCCACTCCTCTGAAACACTTTGTGCATCTTGATTCACCCTCAATTGAGCTTAGTCAGGTTCCTACTCCCACTCTACCTTGAGCTGAGCCTTGTCCTACATCTAATTCTTCTTCTCTTCTAGACAAGCCCAACCTAGTCTCTACACAATCCCCACCTTCCCTTGGTGATGACCTTCTTCTTTTGTGACAACTTGATCATTTTCTTTCCCAATAGGATGATCAACCTTACTATGATATTAATAAAGTTGTTAGTCATTATACTAGAGACTTCTAGTTATATCAACCTTCGTTAGATTTTGATTCTACCTCTTCCATTAGTATACCCCTAAAGTCTACTAACAAACATATCTATTTCATTCACAGTACAGATAATCACTCTTCTATCAATTGTCAAAAACTTTGGAAATATATTGACACATTGCATCTTACCCTTTCCTCATCCCAAAGATAAGGCCATACCTCCTCCCAAGTTGTTACCTAAGTATATTCCAAAATATGGAGAGGTATATTTTCTTTATCATTAGTGTAGTACCCATCATACCAACAATTTCCACATTCTTTAATAGCATCTTCATGATGAAATTATGACCATTCTTATGCCAGTTATTCCTCCTCCCATAGGTCAACCATGTAAGAAGGCTCCTCATTCTTCACCTATGGTTCCCTCTTCACATGCATCTTCTCCCCCACCCATGGTTCTTTATCCATTGGTGGTGCTACCTTCATGTCACATAGATGCCATTATTCTTCCAACATCTATTCCCCTCCTTGGGTATTCTATGCATAAGATCCCTCATGAGCATGATATTTTAGCTACACCTACATTTTTTTAAGGAGATTTGATAAGAGACCTTTTCCATACTTTCTGTGAGGATAGATGAGACTCTTGATGCCATTCAAAACCAGCTTCATAGAGATATATCAAATTCCATAGATAATATATGTGAATATATTTATTAGTATTTGTGAACATAACATGGTGTTATTTCACTTTCTTCTTCATTATGATTTTGGATTGGACTTGTGATCCACTTTTATATATCTTATATCATTTGAATATGTATCAAATTTAGTTTCACTTATCTATTTCACATGGATATTTATATTATGTATTTTTTGTTGTATACATTTTTTTTGAACCTCTATTATGGCTCAGTTTCATGCTTTTCATGATTACATGCTTATATGTATGAGTTCATTTCTTTTCATGGATATCTTTATATTTTTTCATGATTGTTTTCTACCTTTTCTCAATAACATGAACAATTATTATTTTGACATGGTTAAATAAAAATTTCTCCCCTTAGTAATCCTTCTTTACCATGTGATCAAATGGCAAAAAATTCATCTCATTATAATCCAATCTTACTAGTCCACTTTAGATCTCCCTTTACTCCCTTATCTCCTTTTACAAACTAAACATATACATGGTTGAAACTTGAGATAACTTACTTATTCATAGGCAAGCCTAAGTGTTTAGTCAGTCATGTCTTTGGATATTTAGCTCCCATTAAACAAAGGTTTAATCTCATTCATGTGTATCACTTCTATCAATCATGTTCATTATTCCAAATTCGTAAGGAGGAATCATAAAACAACAAATTTTAAAAGTCAAAGCATGATAAAATACATGATTCATAGTACATATCCTTTTAATAATTGCAGTTCAAACTCCATAGTTGACCTCATGATAGAGTCGAGGTCCATTAGGGTGTGGTAGGCTAGTAGATTGAGAAAGGAGAATAAAAATCTCTCAGTGATACCTAATTTCTCACACAAGTACCCAATATTCATAGTGGACTGACGACTCTATAATAGGTCCTAGGGAATGGTTAACATGTTGTGGAAAGGTAGTTCAATTTTAATTTTTATTGTTCATATAAACAACATGAGTCGATCTTAGTATCTCACTTATTTGCCTATATAGTTTTGTGATTATTGTGAATGGGTATCCTTTGTATTTTGATGGTCACTAGACTGTTAGTGTCTTTTTTTGGTACTTAGTTTGACCAATTTTTCCTAAGGTATTCTCATAGATGCCTACATCATGATTTTTACATTACCACTTTCATTTAAAACATTAATAATATTTCCCCTTGAGAAATATTATTTTTTTAATTGATCATTACTCCTAGGGATTCCATTGGTGAGTTACAGTATAAGACCATGGATAAGACTAAGCCTTCCTCACAAATTACCACATTAAAAACATTCTTTTAAAATCATTCCCATAGTTTTTTCACCTCATTGATGTTCCCTTTGTGAGTTGTAGTGTAAGACCATGGATAATATAAAATCTTCCTCACAAAATATTCCAATACCCAAGTCACAACAAAATTACATATGTCAAATTTGAGATAAGTAGTGTTCAATTATGAGTTACACGTCATTGACATGCTTCCAATCTTAATTTAGTATATTTTATGCTTACTTAACCTCAATTTTATCTTCTGATTTTATGATTACATGTATGCTTACAACCATTTTATTAATTTTTTCATACTTCCTAGCTTGAATTAGTGTGATCAATTTAATTTCATTTTCCAAGTTTGTCTCTTTTTTTATACTTCCCAACGTGATTTAGTATGATTGACTAACTTAATTGTTTTTTTTTACACCATTGGTTTTTTATGTGCTTTCAATTTTATTACATATTTTCATACTTCCCAACATGATATAGTGTGATTTTTATTTGTTTTAACTTGGTGAAAATATTTTACATGGTTTAAAAACATTTGTTACCCATTTTACCATCTTTGGTTTATTATATTTAATCATATTTTGTTTTTACACATTTCCCATTGTGATATAGTGTGTAGTGCATTTATTTTTTATTACTTATATTTTTTCAAATCATTTTTGCCCTTTGATTGTTAACCATGCATGTGTATCACATAATGCTAGAAAAGAAAACACCCAACATATATTTCCCATAGAATATACAACAAAAACTAAATACATGTGCTAGAAAGAAATATATCCATGCATCAACATCCATGTCCAAGTATAAACCATGATATAAATACAAATAGTCAACATTTATGTGGGTGTATCATGTGTTTTATTCAGAATAAAAAATACAATAGCTCTAGCTCTAGGGATGGGCTCCATCATGTCTATCATGTGTCCTAACCATTCTACCCATAGATGCTTGTGACTACCCCTATAAATAGTATGTTTTAATGAGGCAATCCATGATCTCAATCTAACTACTTATCCCTATAGATTGCCACCCAGGCCTGTACTTATTTGATATGGATGGTGGTTACTATGTGTGCCATTCTCTCCTAAGTTAGATCCTTTTAGGACTATGCCTCTCCATCTTCGACCCCTGATGATGGATGTATCACATCCTTACATTCTTAAATCTACATCTTAGCCTCTCCCATCAGTCTAAACTATCCCACCTAGGCTAGGATAGGTAGAACCACAAGATCATTTAATGTGGTGGGGTTGTATGGATCCAACACCCCATCTAAAATGTCATGGTGTGTATCCATAACCAAGGATCCCCATATGTTCTCCTCCCTCACAGGATCTATAAAACCAAAACCAAATAGGCATTAGATCACACACACACACACACACACACACACACACACACACACACACACACACACACATCTCAAAATAATCTATCTACCATAATCAAAATGAAACTAGTATCCTATATAAAAAATTAAATCAAAATTAACACATTTCTCACCAGTGCTAGTATCACCAACCATGGTCTCTCCATCCACTCACTCATTAAGAAACTCCTCTATAGGTCACCTCTGCACTAGTGAAAACCTAGGTGTCACCACTCAAACATGCCTCAATCCTCTCTTCAGGGGTGCCTTTATTGACCAACTATGTCCTAAAATGGTTGTTGGGTCCCCCTATGCTATATATCTTACCTACATCTCCTCTCACTAATTGTGATTCTATCTCTGATGTGAATGTGGTTGTCATTATTGCCTCTCTTATGGTGCCTATTGTGCACCTACATCCACATCCTTTACTTCTCCCCCTACTAGCTCTATTTCCACTTGCTATCATGTTTAACCAATCTATGGTATATCATGCCTAAGCTTGATCATTGGTATCTCTATAGGTACCCATCCTTATCCCTCCCTCTCAGCTATCTATCATGTCATGCTCCATAATTAGGCACTACTAGAGGGACCATTAGGTGGGGGAGCCCAAACTATCTATGTAAATGTGCCACTAAATTTGACTCCACCTAAGATGTGTAGTGACCCATGATCTACACCCATGTTGACCCTATTGCAATAGTTGACCAAATAGGCCATATAATAGCAATGTGTATATAAGGCTACCAAAATATCTCCCCTTATGTGATAGTTTTTAAGATAGGCACATGGGACATGGCCCATTCTACATGTTCTTATCTCTACCTCAAGACTCAAGGCAACCTATCATCAACCACATGGGGAAACCCAACTAGCCAATACATGGGTAACCTCTCATATACCCATGTGATCAACAAAACCATATGCCCCATGGTCATCTACCCTCTAGACAACAGTCCATACATACAGTGCATGAGATAGACCTAGATGACAACCTCAAAATTATAGAGTGCTCCATGATCTAATATCAACTGACACAAAGCTATCATATATAGTGATACCTTACCATCTAAATTGTGACATAATAATCATGTTATCACAAGCTTTATCACCAACTTCTAGATGTTTGTAATGGCTATAATTTAAAAATAAAATAAACACACCATCAAATGAGGATAAATCTTATTTGAGCATGTTTCCCACTAGGCTAGTACTCATCTCTCATCTAAATCCTCTAGTGTATTAGTGATCATCAGTGTCCTAATTATAAGAAGTCCAAAAAATGCATGGACATCCTCCAAAGTGATACCCAACTCAATGGTGTCCCCATCCACATCCCATCAAAAAGTGTTGGTCAACCATTCCCATGCTCTTAGGAACATGATAATGAGATCAACACTTAATGTGATCCATCTCATATCCGTAATGCCTCTGAAACCCAGGTCAACCATTCACTAATATCAGGCACCAATATCTCTAGTGTCTTTGTAAAACATCAAACAAAAAAGGATGTATTAGATTTCCATGTGATAAATAATCAAAATAAATTCTTCAAAATTTAAAAATTAACTACATTAGCTAATTTGATTTAGTTTCTTATGTTTTCTAATTTTCCTACATAATCAGCCTATTTGATACTAAATCAACCCTCTACATCATGTTATACTAAATCAGCCCTATACCCATCCTGTTATATAAAATCATACCTTGAAATTTCCAACTAAATTAACTTATTTAATCCTAAATCTACCCTTTTCCTTCCACTAACATACTATATTAGTCTAGTGATACATAGTCAACCCTCTTTTATAGACTATATTGACCCTTTTATACCAAATAAATCATTCCTTTGGTATACAATCAACCTTCTTTTGCTTAAAACTATGTTGGCCTAATGCTACATAGTTGAACACCCTTAGAATACTATTTCAGCCCACTACTACAAAGTCATCCCCTATCTTCTGCTCTCCTTATAAACTAAGTAGACTAGGTTGACTATGTTCTTTCATAGTGGTGACTTTTTGACTATTTACCATAATTGTCTTAATCTTTGTCTAGCTTATTCCTACCTAGTACCCCATTCTGTCCCATCTAATTAAAAATTTCCTAAGGTTAATTTTAGTGCATAGATTTTGCCTACCAATAAATTTTCCATATCTATCTCAATTTCAAATAAAATTACTTAAAAAAAAAAAAAAAATCATGATTGATTACCTATGTTGCACTTGCTATGGCCACTAAGAATGTTCCCTATCTTAGATGTTGTCTCCTCACCATGATGGTTCTCTAGTCTCAAACTAGGTCTCTCATATCTCTATTTTCTTAGAATAGTAAAAATAAAAAATAAAATATTTTTCATCCTATTTATATTTACTATTCAAATTTATTTATTTGTCAAATATTTACCACCAGATTCTATCTTTTGATCATGTATTTGTTTATACTATATCTTCTTCCAACTATAATATGTTATGCAATCCTACAATTGTAGATAATCTTTTCACAAATTACATGTATATTTTGTAAAAATTTCAATTTTTTGCTCTTTTTCACTAATTTATACAAGTTCACCTAATGTTCCCTATATTTCACATATTCACATTTATTATATCTCATTCATTATCTACAACACTAAATTAAATAAAGGTATGTATTTTTAAATTCTATCATTTCATTTATCTTAATTGCATCTTACTACAATTTATTTAGCTTTAGCATTGTGTGTTGCTATGTTCTTTTCTTGAAGCACCATCCTATGTTGCACCTATGTGACATATGATGAGCTTATAAATGAGAATATGTATACACATAATATTTTCAAACTTTATCAATTATTGATGTTTTCTCTCTTACAAGAACCCATCAAGTTTCAATCTCTTTGAGTGCATGCCTTAAATTTTATAACAAAAAAGGGGTGGGAAGACCATTGGTGCTTTGTAAGATTGTTGTCCCTTATACCATCACTTAATATCTACACAACCATCTCTTAGTCACTTCCCTAATCCTTATCTCCTCTCTTCAACAATCCTTCAAGAATTTACCACCTTCATCATCCCCTTCTTAATCCTAAAACCCTTTTTGATAGATTACATTACACTATCAGCCCCATCGACCCTGTATTCAAATTGATAATACTCATTTACGGTCTAGGTCGACCCTTAGTTGAACTACACCAACACCTAATTTATTTTTATCAATAGTGATATAGAGATAATTACATTGACCTTGTCATCTAAACTTTCAAAAAGGTTTAGGGTTATATTCAACTATATATACACATCCATTTTTTCCATTTATGAGAAAGAGAAGAAGAAGAATATTATATTATGAATTTTCTTATTCACCATTCTACTTGAGGAGCATATCTTAGGGTTTTAATATTTTATTTGGAGATATAGATCTTGTCTTGTGTAGAGGTATTTTGAATCATAGATAAGTTGTGTATCCTAGAGCTAGCTTATCCTTATTATCCTTATATACTACAATAACCTCTTGGAAAGCACCTTTCCCAAGGGAGAGATTAAGGCTCAATGAGCTTATCTTAAAAGGTAAGTATTCCTAACTTTGGTCCTACTTTGTAAGAGTAGATAGATTTGGATTTGTACTTCTCTCCTAGAATTAGGATTTTTTATAGATTGATGTGAGTATAGGTATTCTATGAATGTTTACTTTTTTATGTTTATTACCCTCATTTTATGCCACAAACTTTGGTAAACACTAGATTATATTTTAATGTACTTATCATTTACTTAGTGAAAATGAAACATAGGACATAGGTAGGGTTATTGCATGGTTTTTCTTAACTAGAGTCTTTGTAACACTCTCTAGTGATGTTATTATGGTAAGATATCCATTGGCTAAGTCTAGAAGATCCATCTTGGTAATTACCCCAAATATCTAATGTCTCAACAATTAGAAGTGTGAGTATGATTTATCTTCTTTGATCTAGGATTGATTAATAAATCAGTTGCATTTCCCTTCACATATAATCTCTTTTACCAATGTTGCATGAAATTATCCTTTTCAAAACACAAAGATGTAGCTAAAATCATATATTGAAGATTTTACAATATTAGAAACATAAATTCCATGTTTAACCAACCTAATAGTCATCTATTAATGCTTCAATCAACTATTTAAGCTTTGAAAAATTAAAAAACTTTAAAATTGTAGGGCTTCACTTTTGTATATTGCTTTCAATTAGAATACTAAATGAAAGTGATATTAACCATTTTAAATCTTGACTCCATATGAAATCCCCACATGTAACATGAATTGAGTAATTTACTCAATGCCTTAAATTTTGTCCACCAACTTTGGTAGTCCATCAATATTTATTAAGTTGGATAGGTCTCAAACTATGTTATTTATCATACTAAAGATGTTCCAAATGAATCACAGGTTATTTTAAAACATGACAAGTTAGTAATACCACTAAATTTATCCATTTTCTTCCAAAATTTCCTACCTTTAATCACTAAGCAAGAACAAGGTCATTGAATATAAAATGACCATAATCTATCAAGCATATCACCAAAATATGATGTGTGTTCAATGGATTATTGTATTCAATCCAAGTCACATGTATGGAAATCCATATTGTTTGAATGAAAATTATTAACCAATAATAACTAATTCAAACTTTCAATTAAAAGTGGTTCAACAATAATGTATTTTCTTAACCTTTACAAGTTATTCAAATTTAAAAATTATTATTCATGTTTGATGGTAATGCAAATTTTATAATGCCCAATATTTTATATAAATATATAATATTATATAATGTGAGATTATAATGCCTATAAGATATATTATATCAAAAAAATAACAAAACTTAACTATAAATCCTTGGTGTAAAAGAAGTGAGACAATAAATAACTAGTATAAATAAGGAGAGAACAAGGGGCACATCCAAAGACCATACTATATGAGAGATAAACTAGAAAAGCTAAAAATTATAGAGAAACTAAGATGATATCCCAAATCTAGTCAATCATAAAGACAAATAAGGACTCAACCTCCTCTATACCAATAATATGTGCCCCAACAATGCCCACATTAATCTTCACAATCAAATTTATAGGGGTTAACACCTTAATATATTGAAAATAAATATCACATCAAAATTCCCTAGCCAAAGCTACCACCTAAAAAAACCATATTCACTTGTTACTTCATGAAAGATATGGCTAACATTGGCTTAAAAAATAGATGCATCGAGAGAGAGAGAGAGAGAGAGAGAGAGAGAGAGAGAGAGAGAGAGAGAGAGAGAGAGAGAGAGAGAGAGAGAGAGAGAGAGAGAGAGAGAGAGAGAGAGATGAGGATGATGACCACTATGTGAATTGTGTCTAATTTTTAATCTATTACCCCAACCACACACTACCAATCATTAAATTCTATAATAATTCCTTCTACAAGATAAGTTAAATACAATACTACACCCACAACCCTTTCCATAAAAACTTGAAGGCAACCTTAAAGTATTTTAATTAAGTATCCAATACAATCTCAAGCTCTCCCCTAAATTCAGGATGGAAAATGATTCACTATTTCAAAAACCAAAGCCTTATCCACAAATATTTTAATTAATTTGATAGTGAAGATAGAGGGTAAATCAGAGTTGACCATGTTATATAGGTTAAGTTGTTCATATTATACACTCATAATGATCCAAATGGCATCAAATACTTTCTCGTTAGGTATCTAAAAAAACTTATTAAATATATTCATTGTGATAGATCCTTATAAATTCATTTCCCTTTTGGTTACTTATCAAACTAGTGAAATATTTAAGGGAAGAGCAACAAAGGTGAAAGAGAGTGTAGAAATGAAAAAATGATAAGAAATGCTTCACACGTTGTGCATTACTTAGTCTAATTATTAATAATCATAATAGATAATCATGCCATAATTAAATTATAATAGCACAACCAAGTCACAAGTAAATTGTGATCATTATAAATAATGTATTATCCCCTAAATAATATATTACACTACATAGATAATCAGATAATCATGCCACAGTTAAATTTTAATCATTATACATTATAATCATTATAATTTGAGTGAAGGGTCTCATTTAAATTTTGATAATATAAAACTTAATTAGAGGTGATGTTGAAACCACCCAATCTAACCATTTTTTCTCTAACTTTAACGCATTTAAATTAGATGTTTAATCTATGTCCTAAAATTAATGTTACAACTCTTAAATCCTCATATCATACTATTAAATCACATGTTAGTGAGTTCACTTGATTGAATAGAGGATGGGGTGTCTGCTTCTAATTATTGTTTACCATGATAAAAGTGACTATAAAATTGAATGAATGAAACTCATAGTAATACAGTCATTCATGGAGATATCCATAACACAAAATCAAGTGAAAATATTTTTTTCTTATTTTTTGGAAGTGATACAAATTATTCTTCCATTATCTTTCTTTCTTGACAAAATTTCTCTGTTTGTCAAAAAAATGCTTCATAAAGGGAATAACTTGTATTTATAATGAAATCATAATAAATAATATGTAACCACCTCACAAAAACTTTTAATTTAAATATTTTATTTTGACTTTAAATTTTTTCATATTGTAATTCACAAAAATTTAATATAATATATTTTAAGTTACAATATTAAAAGGAAAAAGTAGAATAAGAAAATACAAGAAAATGGTAGATAGTGTTATGAAGTCTTAGGAAGATGAAGAAGATATGTCTATTTTAGAGTCCATTTGTTCTAAAACTTCAACCTAATATATCCTTCAACTTGTAATTATTTTATTTTAAGTGCTTTTAATAATTGTACTTCTGAAATTAACCCTTTCTTTTTCCTGATAAATGTGTTCATTATACAAACTAGCCATGCCCTCATTGTTTCATTTATTTATTTCCTATGCTTAAAAATATTTGGCAAGTCCTAATTACATTAAACAAGGGAATAAAAAATATTATTTAGCTTACCCATATCTTCAAGATTGAAAACATTTGAGTTAAATAGTATTTGGAGGTGTCTTGGTCTCAAAATTATTTATTAGTTCCTCATCAGAATTTTTCTTTGGAATTTACATCTTTCTTGGATCATCATCATCATCATCATCATCATCATCATCATCATCATCATCATCATCACCACCTCCACCTCCTTGACTTATATTTTTCAATAGGATATTTGAATAAAAAATAAATCTAAGTTGAGATGGAACACAAGTGATTTTTTGATAATTTTTCCTTGAAGGGTCTTTTTTTTTGATACTCTAACACCAATGTATTCAAAACATTTCTTTCAGAACCATAAATTTGATCTTGGTATAATGATATGTGCTTTTTATTTAAGATTAGACAATTCTCAAATAGAAAAATAAATTGGTGGTAGTGTAATAAATTGAAAATTTTAAATGAAGATCAGATCATACATATCATCATCATCATCATCATCATATATATATATATATATATTACTATAGATGATATAAAGGCATCCTCATGTAGTCTCTTTTTATGACTTCAAAATCATTTTCACAATCCTCCAAATCATATTAAATTCTATGTTGATGAAATAATCTTGAGTAAAGGTTGAAGTTGTTTTATACATATTTATTACTATCAAAAGAAAACCTATTGGTGTGGAAATACAATGTGAAGTCTGATATATTATTTTCAACATTTGTTGCATTATTTTTAGTCTTAAAAATTTAGTAGATTAAGATAGCATGGAAGTGAATACCAACTAATTATTTCTCTTTACATTTCTTATGCACTTCACTCAACTATCTACAATATTCAAATATAACCATATTGTCACTTGTATAGCTAGGCAATCTATTTGGGAAACCTTCAAATCCACCAACCTTGATATAAGTTAACTATGAAAATTTAATGCAATGACTACCATAATGTGTAACCAATGAAACAACCTCATTATATATATGCATAATAGTATTTCCATCTAGTGGTATTACTTGTTATCATGGTGAAAGCATCATTGAATCTCCTAAAATGTATTTTCCTTCCTTCATTAGTAATATA
Organism: Torreya grandis; assembly: GCA_037957365.1. NCBI lineage: Eukaryota > Viridiplantae > Streptophyta > Pinopsida > Cupressales > Taxaceae > Torreya > Torreya grandis. The sequence goes on from JARHVA010004653.1 coordinate 182,489, forward strand.
TGGAAGATAATCATGAGTCATTATGAAATACATCATCATTATTTTGTCAAATTTAACAAATATGAATTCATATAAAACTATTCCATGGACTCCAAATTCATCAATATTCATAAAGATTATCACCAATTATCTAACCCTAATAAATGGAACATCATTTATGGTAGATTATGTTAATGAATATGCACATCCAGTAGTGGAATTTACCAGTGTCATCATGACTCATTACTTTGTTCAAGAGTGATTATATTTTAAAATTATTCTCCAGAGCCAAACATGTGAAATGTTTTGGGTACCAGATGGCCCTTTCCTTTTAGTAGATAATCAATATTGGTTAATCATGTTTAAACACTTTTGATCATTGTTATTGTATAAATTATTCCCAATTTAATTTTTCATGTTTGTGGTACCATTATGTTATGTTAACTATAAAAAATAATTCAAATATGTGCCATCCATTTATGTAATTATCATGTCATTAGAGACCTTGATATACATAGTCTCTTTGTTTTAGTAATTAGCAAATGTATGTATTAAATATTACATTGTGCACTGATATTGGGAAAATGAATTCATATAAATAACACTCAAATAGAATTATGCAATGCCATTTCATTTATACTCTTGAATTTTATCCCAAAATTACTCTATAGAATCATAAATTTTAGTGAGATCTATTTTAAGAGCAGTCATTTTCTCATATCCCATCTATTTATATTTCATTTTTTTAATTTGATAGAGAAAAAAGTTTTTATAAAAAGGATTTATAAGTTTTTTTTAATTAGATCAATAGGAAAGAAATTTTTTTGAGGGAAAATAATTTGACCAATAAATTTCATTAATATAATTAAAAAATTATTTGGAAAATAAAACACAAGGTTTGTTAAACACAACATTGCAAAAAAAATAAAAGGTTTGAGAGAAAGAATAACAATACAACAAAAAGGAAATAAGGATACATGGTTTAATGGTGAAACCACTCTATATTGTGATAATTTGGATTGATATAGCATTGTATTAAAGACATCAACCACTGGAGAAGTTATTAGAGTGTGTCAGTATATTTGGTGAGAGTGGCCAATTTCAATAATTTTTTATAATATTGGAACATATTTCCATGAATAAAATTATATTTAGATTATTTTTTAGGTCCATCAATCAATTTTAGGGTAGTTTAACTTTTATATTTTTCATTTTATGCTTTCTATTGACCCCAACTAGCCTATCAGGCTCATTGGGTACCTTGATTACCTGTGATACCTAGTTTACTCAAACCCACTTGAGTCCATCAAGTATTAATGGCACATTGAGCACAATTTAAATAATTATTATTTTATTTCCTTAATTTTAAGGGTTTATTAGGTACTTCAAGTACTCTTTCAACCCATGGAACCCTAATCCTATTAGGTCTATCCATGTTAAAATCCACCAATAGAACCTAACATTATTTAAAATAGAAAGTATCTTCCTTATTATTCCTATCTAGCATATCAAGAACTTTGTGTACTCGTAACACCCATGGAATAAGATTTAATTATCTCTATCAACTTATTATAGCACTTCAAGTACTTGTAAAATTAAGAAGACCTTATCGACTCCATATGAAGTATTAAGAACTTTAGGAACTTGAATAACTTGGAGAAATAAGACTTCATCCATGCTATCAGTCCTTCTTGGCATCCTTGGACCTTAGACTAAATCAAGTATTTTTCCCTAGTAGGAAGCTACATTTTTAGGCACAAAAACAAATTTATAAACTAAGTTCTTGTTGATTTTTATTCAACCCACCCAACACAATGAAGAGTTTAAACCATTTAATTTTAAAGTCACATAATTTAATCAAGGCATGACTTGAAGGTATGTGGTTCTAACTTAACTAATTTGGTTGAATAAAAGTTGAGTGAAAATGGTAAATGTATTACTTATATATTCTCTAATAAAATACCTAATATAATAGACCTACATAAGTAAAATATGAATATTAACAATGATGTATATGTACATAATTAAATCATATCAAAAATTAAAATTGAGAGAAAGGTAACACCTATTATAGCTCAAATTTTCACCCTTGAGAGGGTGATTCAAGACCTATCAACTTAGCCTATATAATGGGATCGATCCTAGGTTGTGGGTGACCTTCAAGTGGACAAACCATGTATATCATAGGGCTAGTTCTCTTTGATATATCAATAAAGCCTACTAAACTACTAACTTGTAAGGAAAAGGGAGAAGGATAACATAAAAGCAAACTAACTAAGGGGATGATAAACTAAATTATTTGATCACTAAAAAATAGCTTCATGTGCACATCTAGACCATGAGACTAACCTTAACATACACTATTCCTAATCCTAATCTCTTACATTAGTATTTCAATGTGAAGGTTGTGATAAATACTTAGGATAGGAGGAATAATCAAGATGTCTTAAATGACACTAATGAATAGAAAAACTCACTCAACATTTGTACTACACTTAAACACTTCACCTGACTTGTAAAAGAATATTTCAAAATATATAGAGGTATTAGAATAGGACAACATAACAAGGAAGCTAACCAAATCACTTAACAAGATTAACTACCCATGCACACATAATAAATAAACTTAGGAGGTAAAACTAGTAGTATTTCATTGATAAAAGGCATAAAAATGGGTTGGGATTCACCATACCTAGGTGGAGGATAAATAGAAATCCAAACAAGGCCACATTTATAAAAAATGAGAGGAGAGAGAGAAGAGGCATAGAAGAGAGCCATTTATAAGTGTCAAGCATGAGAAAATAAGTTACAATTAAGGAACTATTAGAGAGCAGTCTTAGAAACTCTTTCAACATGTGTCATCTTTGCATAATCATGGATTTTAAGAGAGTTGTCATTGGAGACTTCATTTATTCAATGATTTATCATCCATTCAAAAAATTCCCATCTTATCTTGTGAGGAATGACAAATGGCATTCTTTGTTTCACTCTCATTAAACTACCCTCTGCCTTCCTCTTTGACACTTTACACACCTTTGAGAGATATCTTATACTAATATTTCAATGATGATCACACCTTATTATATATCTTGAAACCTAATTGATCTTACTACACCTCTCTCACTCAAAATACTTAAATCTTGATTCTATCCTTATGAATGCAATTCTTCTCCATGAGAGAACTTTCCATGTCTTGACAAACTTGAATCAACTCCTTTAGATGCATCAAGCACTCTCCAACACTTCATTTGGAACCTATAGCCCATACTTATCCTAAATTACTTGTATCCCTCAAAACACACAAATATCCTTGTATATAACAATCTAAAGATGATATTACAAAATAAACATAGTTTTGAGTACCTAGTATGCTCTTATAGCTTTGTGTAAAATTTCAAGACTAGACATTAAATGCAAGTATAATTTCTTCACCTAATTCTCTCTCCAATTAGGCCTCTAGGCCTAGAGACAAATATTTATCCTTATTGGCCTCTCACACATGCGAAAATAAAAAAATAAATTTTATTCATTTCAAATACCTCCTAATCAAGCTTTAGGTCTAATTTAAAGGTTTGACATAATTTTCCATGATCTCAAGTAGCTTGAAGTAATAATTTTAGACTTTTTAATAAATTTTACCTCTAAAAAATGCCAACCAATGGATTTAAAAGGTTATTAGGAGTGATATGGATGTTTTTCAGTTCATTTTAGGCACTTAGGAAGCCAATTTCTCCAATCAAGGCATTTATAGTCTTTTTGGCAACTTGAAACATGCTTATCATATTAATAATGATTCATAAATCCTAGGGCCTTAATAAACCAAATAATTACACAAAAAACAAGTATAATAATTACCATAAACTCTATAATTATATTGGGATCCCATTAAAATCCTTCATATAGTTTTAAGCTTAAGAAGATCCCTCTTGAGCTAGTAACCATGCAATTGTGAAGTCGAGAGAGAAGCAAATGAGTGAAAAGGGGGGAAAAGAGATTAGATTTGACTTTAAAAACATAATGTAAGTATATATAACCTAGTTTAACCTATTATAATTTTCTTATTTACCATTATTCCTATATATACCTTTTGCAACATCCATTAGCTCATGCTAGGGTTTATAAGGCTTATTTCACTCTTGACCCTAACAACTTACCTAAGCATTTATTTTATTTCCCAATTAGTTCAAGTTACTTAAATAAATTTAAAACATATTTATCATCCTCCTTAGGATTTAAGTCTTAAAACTCTCTTTAAAATATGTAACCTTCTACAATTGTCATACACATGCCTCTATAGTCTTCACTATATATTTTGACTAAACTCCTAAGAGTTATTTGTTTTGCATGGTTTTATCATTATATAAAATTTTCAAAGATTACATAATTTAATTAATGAAATATATTTCTATATAATATACATTCCTACTACAATAACCCATACTCTCTTACAACACTATGTACAATCTTCCAATTTGCTCATGGAGATGTTGTAGTAGGTGAATCATCAATACTACCTGCTCTTTCTTCACTATGAGGTCTGAGATAAGTTTGTGTCACTTGTAGGTCCTTGCATAATTTTTTTTCAAGCACATATATAATAATTTAATTTTATTAGGACTTTCCAAGGATAGGTAAGTCTCTTCTAATGGATATTTTCACTCTTTTGCTTATGAGTGTGGATCTACAGGTCTGAAGACATGTAGGTCCACATTTAGACCATGAAGAGAAAATATATTGGTTTATTATACTATTAAATCCCCATCAATGATATTTAATATCTACTAATGAAATTAAAATATTCTTTGGACATCAAAATTCCACTCCAATTGATCTTTTCTTCACTAAAGCCTATACTGACCTGTATGTGATAGTGAAGTGAATGACTACAATCTTAAAGTGGATCAATTATATTGCCATAAATCACCTTGTGAGGTATTTATCACTATAAGAGGGTGTTTTAAATTAGTAATGATCTTTATTATACCTCCCATGGCTTCTCTCCATGAACCCCAACTTTATTTTGTTTTTCTATATGCCTTTTTGTTAATACTACCTAGAAACAAGCATGTAGATGATGGGATAAGTTTTTTAATGTGAAATATTGAAAAATAAGTATATTGGTGATATTAAAATTACATACCTATTATCCATATCCCTTAAACCTTGTAAATGTTCTTAACATTCATTCTAACCCATACAATTAATGCTCTTTTCACTTAGGTTTATGACAGGCCTAATTGTAGGTTTCATGGAATGATTCCTCTTAGGGTTCCATTAAATAATGGTGAAATAAAGTGGGTATATGGAGTATTAATTTATATACTTTCAATTTAATTTATCTATATTTAGGTATCATAAAAAAAATTTGATCTTTTATTGCCCTTTTTTAAACTCACACAATCATCACTTTGTCATATACTTCATTAAGTAATCATGACTTCATATATCTCTTTGACTATTAACCAAATAGAGAACACTAGAACCCATGATATCTAGGTTCTATCACTTTAAAACTCACCAATTAGATCTTCAAAATTAAACCTCTTAATATACATTTCATTACATTCCTCATGGAAAAGAGACCTATAGGTTTGTAGACTTGTAGGTCTACATTTTTGCCACTTTAGTATCCTTTATCATGCATATAATACCATTTTAGTACTGGAAACAACCTTACATTTTATCTTGACCTATTTCATGAGCTTATGACCTTTAAACAACACATGGAAATGAAATAATATCACCCTTTTGATTCACCTCTGTATATGCAGGCTTATAATACATTCCTTAGGATAGAAACATGAGTTCTACTTGGAAGATCTAGTATGGAGTGGCCAATAATGTTGGAGATATTTTAATGAAGTGAGAAGATTATGAAAAATTCTAGAAAACCACTTGTATGCATTGAACCCTACAATAACCTGAAAACTTTAAGTACAAAACTACAACCTATCTCTCTTAGAGGTTCCTCTTAATACTTGACTATTCACATTTGTGAACTTAATGGATAATATGTAATATTGTTATGTATACCCATGTACACCATTAAAAAATGATCTTGTTTTAATGAGTTCAAAATTGCATGAAACTTGTGACAAACTAAGACTAGGGGTTTTCTAGGGTTTAAGACCACCTAATGGTATTAAAGATTGTTCATAAATAAGGGGGAACAAATATTAGAACCAATTCCAAAAATCTAAATTCAATTATACCCCCTTCCTTTTCCCATAATATTAGGTCATCACTCTCTCTCCTTTATTGATACCAAGTACATGAAGTGACCATTGTTAGTCTGACAAGAAACCAATAGAGTTTCTAATGCAAATTTGAGTTTTTTAAGTCCTAAAAAAGATTTTTATCCATGTAAATAACTTTGGTAAGGTTAAGAGACAATCTAAAAACGTTTTTATCTGAATATGGATCTTCCAAGACTATACAAGTGCCTAAAACTACCTACCAAAGAGTGATTGTCTCTTTTTTTGTACATTAATCCTATAAAAATTATTTGAAATAACATTCCTAACATGTATGTAAGTTAGATAACTCCTTCACAATATTTTACAAGTGTTTTTGTATGGAAATTTCATTTTGGTTAGATTTTGAATGCATTGGACTTGACTACGTGCACTTTTTCTTACCTTACATTTACCTTAAACTTCAAAAAATAAACTTAACTTATCTAAACATGTATCAAATGCTCATTCAAGGTGGTAAAATATTGAGATGAATTTGAGATACACTTAATAACCTTTGACATAATTTTGCTCCAACTTTTCATATCATGGTATGGATAAACTATAAGACAAACATATGTCATTACTTTAAACTTGACAAATTTACCTTAAACTATGCTAATAATACCTCAACAAGACCATTTGAATACCTCACAAGGTATATAAATTCTATGAAAAATATTTAGTATGAGATAAAAAGTAAGTTTTTTTTTAACGTCACTAATGGTATCCAAAATTTGTTTAACATCTTTGGTAGTCTCCTAGGAATGCTTATTCGTTAAGTATATTAGAATGGTTGCCTTATCCATCCATTAGGATATGGAGTCTCTTGAACTTACTACCTTGAAAAATATTACAAAATAAAAATACCTCCATCACAAAACACACAAAATACAACACACAAACCTGTGTTAATAAAGTACTTAGGTAAAATAAAGTATAAAACACCTATTATTTACAAATAACCTCAACATTTATTCCTCCTCTAGGATAAAATTGGAATATATTGAGGTCACCATACTCCCATGAAATTATATTATCCCAATATGAATGAAGTCTAGTCAAGTACTACTCATCGAGTGATAGCTTCCACTTCCATTTGGAGATGTTAACATGCTCATGGTTTCAATGACTAGACATCAAACCTTCTTGATTCATTCCCTTATTCATGAATTGAATATGTAAGTAAAATAATAAATCATAATCATTCCAAACATGGCTAATTGGCACAAAAAATCTCATTTCTCTCTCATCAAAAGGTTGTTCCTGATCAAGATGAACTATCTTAGATGGATCTCATAACATGCTTGTAAGGTTGGCTTCAAGGAAAAGTATATATTAATTATTTAAATATTGAGGCCAATTAAACTTAGTTTCATTTTCAAATAATTAATAATCAATTTAAAATGGATTTAGATGTTGATAACCTTATTTAAGAACATCAAACAAGTCATCTCCAAATGAAATAGCCTCTTGGAGTGGTAAGCTTGCAGAGTTGCCTTTTTCTTTCTTAGTTCCTTTCTTGACACAAATTCATTAATATGAATCAGACCATAACATGTCTCTAAAAAATTTTAACCTACTCTTAGGGCTTTAAATATGTCCTCCAATCAAACTTCAACTAGCTCTATTTCACTTAGACCTTCTTATAGCTTGATAGGAGCCGATATAGAGGTAGTCACAACACAATTTGAGAAGGAATTATAGGCTTGTAAATATTTGAGCATAATATTGGAACTCAAAACCATTTTTTAATATTTTTAGTGGATATTTAGGAGCTTATTCTTCTACTTTAATAACTTGATCATCACTTGGTTCATACCGGGAAAGATAATCTCCCTCAAGATCTACTATCACTTTATCAACTTATACCCCATCAAGGTTGCCTTCCTCTTCAACTTCAAATGTTTATTTGCACATATCTTCACCAAGAGGTGTTATAATAATGATTTAATCCTATTTTTCACTTGAATTATCCTATTCATATCCTTCTTGGGAGTGATCTTTAGATGTAAATTGACTTTTTTCCTCAAGGAGGGGTTGTTCAACCTTACAAACCAATTTTGAGATCTCATGATCAATGATCTTGTCTCTTTTTTCTCTCCATTCACCAATTAATCCATAAAACTTTGGAATATTTTTTATTTAAACCTTATCTACAAGGGATTCATTCTTCATTTGAATTCTTTTTTGAGTTTGGTAATTTATTAGGTTTTTCAATATTCTCCATAAGGATTTATTATTTGACTTAGATTACTTCTTGAATTTATTTCCAATATAGGAAGGATTTGGGTTCTTGAAGAGGGATGGATGGGGATTGAATAGGTTAAAATTCTTCCTTGGTTTTAACTCCCTAATTTAGGCTTGATCCACTTTGTTTATCCCATAATTTCACCACTAGACTGTAACTTGGAATCTTAAAAGACTTATTGAGGGGTTATTGATTAAGAGGAATGGAGTTTTGTGCCAATATAGCTTATTTAGTTTCCATCCAAGTATCAATAAGTCTCTCTAATTATATATATATATATACATATATATATATACATATATATATATATATATATATATATATATATATCTTTAATAATAAGTTGCTCAACAATAACCCCGTTCTTCTTTTGGATGTTCTTTTGGATTGATTTCAATGATGGGAAAGTTGGAGGGGTATGTGAAGGACTTGGGAAACCTTTAAACTCACTTTAATTGATATTTTGAGGTAAAATGGGTGGTACAAAAGAGGGATGAGGTGGTATATGAGAATGTGTATGAGGCTAATAACATTGAACCTATTTTCCTTCATGAACTATCAACTTGTCCTCTATGTATTGAATTAGGCCATATATGTCCATCATGTCACCAGTGAATCTTTTCTAATTTTCCCTCACAATAGGTTCCCATTATCTCTTTATCAGCTAAAATGAGTCCCTCACATTTTGAATGAGATGACTAGGAATACTTTAACCATACTCCCATTGTGTGTTTACCCCAAAAATATACCTATCATAACTCAAGAGGGTTTGCTTGAAACTTGAGATGGAATCATTTGAAATGTGTCTATGTTGACTAGGGTTAGTAAGGTCTTGAAAATGATGATTAGAGGGATGAAAATGCTGCCAAAGAGTTGAACTATCTTGGTATGACTATTGAGGAAAATAAGGAGGGTAATAATCTTGATAAAAAGGCTAATAAGAATCAACATAATGTTGATAAGGGTCAATAAAATAATGAAAATTATCAACATGATTTGATATAGCTCATCAAATTGTATAAAACAAACTTCAACGTCAAACTTAGCCATGAAACATCATGAGAAATGAAAATATGAAAGAACACCTATTTAAAATGGTACATGGGATGCTACAATTAGCTAAATAGTTCTGGAGTTGCCATTGTTGTTTGTTGAAATGCCTCCAAAGGCTAGTGTATTGAAGATCAACACCCAAAACTCTTCAATTGATTGTCAATCTTGTCCAAAACTATTGTAACTCAAATTTGCACCCTTGAGAGGGTCATTAAGCCATCTCAACTTGAAATATGAAATGGAATTGATCTTAGGTTATGGGTGACTTTCAAGAGGACCAAACCTAAAGATTATAGGGCTAGCTCCCTTTGATGTATCACCTAAACCTACTACACTACTCACTTGAAAGGAAAAGGGAGAAGGATAACATGAAAGAAAACTAAGGGGGTGATACACCAAATCAGATGATCACTACCAACCAATTAAATGTGCACATGTATATCATGAGACTAACCTTAACATACACTACTCCTAATCTAAATCTCTCACTTTAGGATTTCAATGTGAAGGTTGTAATAAATACTTAGGCTAGGAAGACTAATCAAGAGGTCTTGGATAACACTAATGAATAGAAAAAGTCACTCAACCTTTTCACTACACTTACACACGTCACATGACCTATAAAATAAGATTTCAAACTACATATAAGTGTTATAATAAGAAAACATACCAAGGAAGTTAAGTAAATCACTTGATAAGATCAACTATCCATGCACACACACTAAATATAGTCATATAAGGAGCTAAAATAAATAGCATTATAGTGATAAAAGGCATATAAATGGGTATGGATTCTCCATACCTAGGTGGAGGATTCATACAAATCCAAACAAGGTTGCATTTATAGAGAATGAGAGAAGGAGAGAGAGAAGGGGCATAGAAGAGAGTCATTAAAAAATATCAATCATGAGAAAATAAGTTAAAATCAAGGATCTATTAGCGATAATTAATATAAACTTATTCAACATGTGTCATATTTTCCTAATAATGGTTTTCAAGAGAGTTGGCATAGGAGACTTCATTTCTTCAATGATTAATCATCCATTCAAAAATTTCCCATCTTGGATTGTGAGGAATTAAAAATGGTATTCTTGGTTTCACTCTCCTTGAACTCCCTCTACCTTCCTCTTTTAAACATTACATACCTTTGAGATATCTCTTATAATGACATTTTAATGATGATCATACCTTCTTAGGTGTCTTGAAACCCAGTTGTTCTTACGACGCCTCTCTCACTCAAAAGACTTAAATCTTGATTATATCCTTATGAAAGCAATTATTCTCCATGATATACCTTTCCATGTCTTAAAAAACTTGATTCAACTCCTTTTGATGAATCAAACACTCTCTAACACTTCATTTTGCACTTAGAGCCCATACTTGCCTCAATTACCTATAACCCTTAAAACACACAAAGTTCTTTATGTAGAAAAATCTATAGACCATATTTGTAAACTAAACATAGTTTTGAGTACCGATTATAATCTTATAGATTTGTGTAAAATTTCATGACCATACATTAATATAAGTACACTTTATTCACTTGATTCACTCTCTAATTTGGCCCTAATTAGGCCTCTAGGCATAAATATTGGGATTTGGATCCATTGACCTCTCACATGTTTGAAATTCCAAATAAGAATTTTATTCACTTAAAATACCTCCTAATAAATCTATAGGTCCAATTTTAAGGTCTGATAAAATTTTCCATGCTCTCAAATAGCTTGAAATTGATCATTTTAGACCTATTCCTTACATTGTAACTCCCACATGTGCCAATTAATGGATTGATAAGGTGTTTAGGATAGTTATGCATGTTTATAATATCATTCTAAAAGTCATCTGAATAATTTTAGGAACTTAGGAATCTAATTTCTCTAGTTGGGTCATTTTTAGTCTTCTTGGCAACTTGAAACATGCTTACCATATTAATGATGATTCATAAAGCCTATGGAATTAATCAATGAAATAATGCAACAAAAAATAACTATAAAATTTCACCTAACATACCTAATGATATTGGTATTCCATTCAAACCCTCCATATAACTTGGAGCTTAAGAATATCCCCCTCGGGCTAGTAACCCTGTAATTTTGAGGTCAAGAGAGAAGCAATTGAGTGAAAAGGGGAGGAAAGTGCTTGGTTTTGACTTTATAAACCTCAATGGGGTATATATCACCTGAATTTATCTATTTAAATGGTATTATTTACCATTATTCTTCTCTATAACTTTTGTAACATCCATTAACTCATGTTAGGGTTTATAAGCCTTCTTGCACTCTTGACCCTAATAACTTACCTAAGCATTTCCTTTCTTGCCTAGTGAGTTCAAGCTCATGAAATAAATTTATTACATTTTTCTCATCCTAATTATGCTTTTATTATTTCAAAATATCTTCAAAAAATTAAACCTTATACAATTCTCATACACAAGCCTCTATAGTCTTCACTAGATCTTTTGATAGAACTCTAAAGAGTTGTCTATTTTGCATGGATTTTTAATTATAACACATGTGTAATCTCTTAAAATATTCCCTTAGGGACTTCATGAAATATATTTATATCTAATATCCATTCTAGTACAATAACCCATACTCTCTTCCAACTCTATGTATAGTCTACTAATTTGCTCATGGAGGCACTATTGTAAATGAATTATCAAAGCTACCTACACTTTCTTCACTTTGCGGTATGAGACAATTTTGCGGCACTTATATGTCATTTAATAAAAAAATTTCAATAAACTATATAATTATTATATGGTGATAGGACTTCCCAAGGCTAGGCAAGTCTCTTCTAATGAATATTTTCACTCTTTTGCTTATGAGTGTGGACCTACATGTCTATAGACTAGTAGGTCCACATTTAGACCTTATTTAAACAATGTAGAGAAAATATATTGGTTTATTATACTATTAAATCCTCCTCAATAATATATTATATTTTTTAATAAATTAAAAATCTTCTTTGGACATCAAAATGCCACTACAATTGAATGTTTCTTCATTAAGGCCTAGATTGACTTGTAGGTGACAATGGAGTGAATGACTGCAAGATCCTCTATATTACCATCAGTCATATTGTGAGATATTTTATCACTATAGGAGTAATTTTTTTAAAAATTATTTATGATCTTTATTATATCTCCCATGGCTTCTCTCCATGACTCCCAACTTCATCTTGTTTCACCATATGCCTCTTTACTCATATTGCCCAGAAACATGCCTGTAGATGCTAGGATAAGTTTTTGAATGTTAGGTATTGAAAATGAAGTATATTTTTGATATTTTAAATTATATACCTATTATCCATATCTATTAAACCTTGGAAACATTCTTAACATTCATTCCAACCCATAAAACTAATGTTCTTTTTAATTAGGTTTGTGATAAGCTTGATTGTAGGTTTCATGGAATGAGTCCTTTCAGGGTTCCATCAATTAATGGTGAAAGAAATTGAAGATATGGAGATTTAATTTAGATAATTTACCTTCACCTTATATATATTTATGTCTCATAAAACAAAGCTTATCTTTCATTTCCTTTTTTGAAACTCACACAATCACCTCTTTGTCATAAAGTCTATTAAGCAATCATGACTTCATATATCTCTTTGAATATTAACTAGATAGATAACACTATAAAACCTAATCTCTATGGTCTATAAATTGAAAAATCAACTCTTATATCTTCAAAATTCAACCTCTTAAAACACATTTCATTACATTCCTCATGAAAAAGAGACCTACATGTATGTATACATGCATGTCTACTTCTTTATCACTTTAGGCTCATTTATCATGTATTTAGGACAATGTTAGTATTGGGTGTAGACACCACAAATGTGTCTGCACCTTGGTTCTCCCCCCTTGTCCATCTCAAACCCCTATCCTAACCCGTGGCCTTAGTCCCCTCCATTCATTTGATTAAAATAACTTAAATATTTTAATTAAGTGGCCCCCTTTCCACCTCACCCTTGCCACCTTGCCACCTTGGATCCTCTCTTGAATCCCTCCACCTTCCCCCTAGCATTTATTATGCCAAATATCCTCATTATCTTCCCCCCATGCCCATTTAAGCACCCTCATGACCGTTCTTCCCACAATCCCTCCCCCGGCGGCGTGTAAGAATGCGCAGAGGCTATTTTTAGCCTCTGTCCCCATTCTGCCACCGCCGACGTCGGCGACCCTTCGGCCGACGTCGGTGAAACTGCCGGTGTCGGTAGCCTTTAATACCCCTTTCTGCATCTATTGCAGCCCCTGGACCCTTGAGCTCGCAAATAGAATCCTCTCGGCGCTTTGGCATTCGACTCTCTTCTCTCTGGACCTCGTGCAACAGCAGCAACAGAGGCAGGGACTCTAGATCAGGGATTTCCTCTTGCAACAAGTCTTTCATGGCTCCAACAATAGCTCCTCCGTCCTTCAGTCAGCAAGCCAAAAGGTAAGCAATTTCATTGTTTTATTCCATTCTTTCATTTAGTCTCAGTTATCTATCCTATCTACTATCTTATACTTGCTGTGTCCTTCCCCTGAGAGGCTGAAAAGCCTTCTTAGACCTTGTCCCCTGTCCATCTCCCTCTTTCCTATCCCCCTTTTAATCTAGTCCCATACAACTTCCTCGCCCCTCCTACCAACAAAAGACCCTACACAGGGCACCCAACCAGACCCAGAGCATTCTCCAAACCATCTGAGCACGCCCATAAACTCTGTCTCAGACCCATCCACAGACCAAAACTAAACCAGACCCGACCATAGGCCACAACCCCGACCGACGCCGGTCACTTCCCCAACCGACGTCGGCAGTATAACCGATGTCGGTAGATCAGATAACCGACAGCAGCAACATTTCTGACCTCGGCGACTGTCATCAACCCGACTGCTCCTTTCAGGTAATCATTTGTCTTTTCTTTTCTTTCTAATTTGTTTATCACTTCTGTATTCTGGCATCCTGTATTTTCTTGGTCTTTTATCTATCTATTATCAGTGGGTTGACCTCTCTTGAGGAAGTTTTCACACTTCCGGGAACAAGCTTTCGCTTGGCAACCCACCGCCTATCCATCTAACATTTTCTTGTCCAAGTTCTTTTTCTTTGCAGGTGTCATTCCTCCACAGCCAAAGAGGGGTGCTCACAAACGTCTGGTTTATGGTGCGCGATCTTCATCCAGGTACTTCACATGCCTTGTCCATTATCTCTTTAGTTTCTTCTCTCTCTTGAATCTGAAAAAGTGAATTAGCGATAGAAACATTCTGGCACGCCCGATGGGATCCTAGGTTCCTCCTGGGTTCCTTTTCTTCTTCATTCATTTAGGAGCATTAGGTTCTTACCTTTTCTCCTCCTTCTTTTCTTCTCAATGACACTATAAGCAGGAATTAAAAAGAATCCTTCTTTTCTTTCTTGCACTTTCTAGACTAGTCTAAACATCATACTCTCAACCCTTTCTCAAACTTGTCTTCATAACAAACATCACATTTTGACTTGGGAATTAAAACACTTTGCATTCATTTCTGCTTGTGCTTGCATCTTCTTATCCCACATCTAGTAACTTAGACGCATATTGAATAAATCGTAGACACTTGATGTTACACTACCAAACCACATGCACTAAAACGAACATAAAACTTACTTGAGACAAGGCCTGACTGGGATTTCATCCCCCAGCGGATACCTTACCCGTCCCGGTGACCCTACTTGGATTTCATCACCAAGGGGGAAGCCCACTCCATTCTCTGGCGGAGGATAAACTCTAGGCGAGGTATATCTTGGCTAAGCGAGACCAGCTAACCACTGGAATCGTGAAGTGAGGGGAGCTTGCTCCTTAGCACCAGGCCACGTACCAGACCCTAACACAGATTTTTGAGCACCTAAAACAAGACCCGAAACCAGCTCTAGACTACTTCTTCTAGGACCTTCTTGATAGCCAATCTCCCCAAACATTCATCTAAGGCATAAGCCACAGCTTCTAAAGTTAATTCCTAGGATTTATCACTTAGGCTTGTCTGTCTCTCTCTGTTTTCCTCTTCTCATCTGTTTGTTTGAGTGAGTGAGGATGCTTTCTTCATTGTTTTTCCAAGAATCTTCAAATCTTTTGGTTCTCTGAAAAACACAGTCATCGACATCGGTTCTGCCACCGACGTCGGCTTTCCCCTGTCACCAGCATCGGTCCTGTCACCGACGTCGGCTTTCCTATCTTACCGGCATCGGTTATCTGACTGACATCGGCTATCTTCCTTACCGACATCAGTTTTTAAACCGACGTCGGTCTCTGTCACTGTCCTTTTTTTTCAAAACCAGTAGCCTAAAACCCGACCCTTTTTCTGCCAAAACTCCATTCTAAGTTTCTAGAACTGCAAGAACACAGTTTCTGGAACCTGACCCTCCTTTTTGACCACGCTCCCTCGTCCCTAACCAGTCCTATCATGGAGTTCCACTCAGAGACTAAAAGAACTCCTACAGGACCGACCCCGACCCCGACCGCGACTCAAATTCCCATCATCCCTGAAGGGGACCAAGATTTTGAGAGATTCTTGGACCTCAATACTGTAGCTCTCCAAAACTATCTCGCGAGAAACCCAATGCGAGACCTTTCGGGTGACGTGGTGATGACATCCACATCATTCACCACCCAACCCTTTATGACTCAGCCTTTCGCCTCAACTATTAACCCAATCATGGCCAATACGCAAAGTTTGGCCTCCCCGTCTATTTTTAGACCGACCTCCATTGGGGTTCCATTACCCCCTCAACCACCTGCAATTCAACCAAGTTCTACATCATATCAGAACTTGATTGTCTCGACCCCTCACACTCTTGCGCCCACAAATGTAGGAGTGCCAACCTCTCTTTTTACCAGTGCCACCATTCAACCACCTTTGGCGGTGCCCAGTCAACTTATACCTTCGACCTTCATAACGCAACCACCTTTAGCCTCCACTTCTGCCCCTGCGACTAGTCATCCGTACATTGTACAACCGACTATGTCGCACGCCTCCTCTAGCCTCTTCCAAGCACCTTACAACCTAGGGGGTGCCCAACCTGCCAATCCGTCAGCAGATCTTATCAAGATGCTGATGGATAAAATGTCCAGTCTCGAAGCCTCCATTTTCGGTTCAAGCAATACTTTGTCATATGAGCAAATTTGCAATGAGCCCATCCATCCTTCCATCCCTATTCGACCATACCCTAACCATTGGGAGCTTCCTAAATTCACTCACTTTCAGAGTAAGGAAGAACCACAACAACATCTACGGGCATTTAGACATGCCTGTTACCTTATTGCCCACGATGATGCGTTATTATTACGCACGTTTCCTATGTCACTTTCTGGCCCTGCCCTTGACTGGTATAGCTCTCTTGCCAGACATTCTATCTTTTCATTCATCCAACTCACCCAATTATTTCTTGACCATTTCTCTATTAACATTATTAAGCAAGTCTCAATCACAGACCTTTACTCCATCAGACAATTTGACGACGAATCTGTAGTCGATTTTGTCGCTCGTTGGAGGGGCCTGATTAACCAGCTCTCCTTCTCTTTGCCTCAACCTGAGCTCATCGAGCTCTTCTCTCGAGCATGTGCCAAACACATCTCTTCTACTTTGCGGATTCAGACATTCTGCACTTTTGACGAAGCTTTCATCATGGCTCAAAAGCTCGAACTCCGTGCCCTTGAAGAAGATAAGGTCAAATTGCGTAATGCCAATGCAAAATCTATTGGCCATTCTTCTTCCAGACCTTCTTCTTCTACCAATTCTGAATCCAAAGGAGTGGCCAACACCGTGGTCGTTAGATCACCATCCTCAACAACAATGAATTATTCCCAACCTTTGACATCTTCCAGCATTACCAAACAATTCCAACAACGGTATATCCAGCATTCTTACACTCCACTTGGAGAACCATACGCTTCCATTTTGGAAAAACTTCTCAAGCAGGGGGTCCTCAATCTTCCTCCAATCTGACCACCTCAATTTGACCCCTCTAAAGCCCTCCCTACATGGTATAGAGAGGCTAACTTCTGCCACTTTCACCGCATCCAAGGCCATGACATTGACAACTGCCGAACCTTCAAAAACATCGTCCAAGACATGATCGACAAGGGGGATCTTGTTTTAGATAACCCAAACACCCCACCCAATCAACATATCGACATCTTCAAACACCCTTTTCCAAATCATCCACCTACTCAGAACAACGTCCAAACCATAACCAAAGATTCTCATGACCATGACATTCACACGATTAACACTATATTACCTCTTGTCTCTGACCAATATCTTTCACAGGTAAAAGAGTCTTCTCCTATTAGTCCTCCATCTATTTCTCCTATATTGGTGGATGCCTTGACCACATCAACACCATTAACCCCACCTTCATCCAATGACCATACCTTGCCTACTCCTCAAGCACAAGCAGAAGGCACAATCATCCCTGCCTCCTGCCATCTGGAGGAGCCACACTCTCCTATTTCTTCTCCACCTAGAGAAGAACCAGTCTCTTTACCCATTTCAATCGAGGAAGACCTAGTCACGGTTTCCTCTTGCCCTTTGCCTGAGATTGTTACATCTCACTCACCTTCGTCTACATCCAAACCCAAACCCACATCTAACCTTGCCTCACACAATAGTGGCCCTCGACCCAAACACACGAAAGCTACTAGACCTCACCGGAGAACTCCTCCTCCACCTTCATCATTGCCTTCAATCTTGGGCCCGCATCCATCCACTTTAATAGGAGTAATGCCTACTCCCATCCTTCACAGAGGCACGTCGCCTCCATTACTCCCTCAACCCATCAAACGTATATCTCCCTCAAACCATCGACCAACTCCTGTTATGCCTCTTAAACCAAAGTCATCAACCCCTACTGCAATAAGACATTTTGACCCGTTAGCAGGTTCATATGCCTTGCTCTTACGGCAATTGTTGCAGTCATCTCGTATCGACCTCCCACCTCTTAGACAAAATCAATCTCTCAGACCTAAACCACCTTGGTTCGACGACACTTGCATTTGTGCGTATCATCGCACACCTGGACACGACACAGAGCATTGTTATGCCCTCAAGGTTGCCATTCGCCAATGTCTGGCGAATGACACCTCTCTTTTCGACCACGTTATCAATAAACCCTCAACACCGCCTCTCTCATTGACTCTCGAATCAAGACCCTCTTGGTTCGACAAATCTAAATTTTGCAACTATCATCACACTCCGGGACATGACACTGAGCATTGTTGTGCTCTCAAAGCTGTCATTCGTCAACAACAGAGAAATGATTTCCTTTCCACCAAGGATCCTCTTGACCACCTCTTCAACAAAACATCAACCCCGACCCATGCCTCTCCAACCTCATCGCCTAAATCGGGATCTCCATGATAGATTATGGTCCCTTTACCGCCTTTGACCCCATTATTTGACATTAACATAGTTCATTTAATCACCAAGCCTCAGTCAACCTTGACTAATCTATCCAACATTCTCCCTAAGCGACTGGGGGAATCCAACCTTATCCTAACTTTGATCAAACATTCAACCAAACCTCGACCAAGTCTCGACCAACCATCGACCATGACATCGACCATAACCTTACCAAACCTTCGACCAAACCTTCGACAAACTTTGACCAAACATTTTACCACACTTCAACCAACTCTCGACCAATCAACAATCAAATAATCCTTCAACTAGTCTCGACCAATCAACAACCACATCAGTCAACTTCACATCCACCATCAACACTTGACCAATCTCGAAAGAGGCAAATTGGGGCAAGTTTGCTTCTAATTGACTCAGACCTTAACGCACTAGCATGGCCCAAGGACTTATCAGACCTTGAGCCCCCCTTTCTGTCTTGCATCTTCGACCATTTCTACTGTTAGTCGAGTGTTCAATCACCTGACATTTTACTTGAGCTCATCCCTTGAGCAACCCCTTGTCATTGTCATTCCTTTTCCTATCAACCCTGCTTCCTAACACTTGTCAACCCTTTTTGTCAAGCAGTAATGCTTTGTCCTAATAAAAGGGAACCCTTAAACCTCTACAGGCTCGTCCATGGCCAACTTCAGTCAACAATTATGTCAAAAATAAAATATCATACCAGGTCATAAAACACTCTAAATGTAGACTACTCCCTCGAAGGACAGCTACATGATTGCTGTATTACTAGACTGATCCCTTGAAGGATAGCTAGGCCAACTTATCAAACATTTAAAGCAAAGTATAGACCACTCCCTCGAAGGATGGCTATGACTAATTATTGCTACGAACAGCAACCTTTCTTAGAAGCTTCCCGCATTGATCAGCTTCGCAACATGACCACCAAGCAAATAACATCATAATGTGGACTTCCCGCATCGATCAGTTCACCATCAAAAAAAAAAAAAAAAAAAAGACTGACACGCTATCAAGTCATGGACACGCCTATAGTCATTCTTGGGTCACCTATAAAAGGGGCAAGGTTCTTTCTGCCACCAAAAAAGGGTTACCCCATCCTCTCGTATCACATAACTCATCTTATCACCCCAACACACTCAAGGGACTTCGAGCTCACTTAACGTCAAGTGATTCGACTATTTCTCTAGCACAACACTGGTCCACGACACAACGCATACACAGGGCTTTTGTTCTAATAACCCCTATCCATGATGTCCTTTTTGGTCTTTGTCAACGAAAGAGCAATTCGCCTTTCACTTTTTCTCTACACCTTGGTCACATTAAACCAAACCAACTTCAACATTTTCAGATCAACTTCAACATTTTCAACATGACATCAGGCATCGCCTTGTCCTTTTCCCATAGCTTCCATGGACACCAATACACATGGAAACTATCGACCAGACCCAATTTATGTTAAGCATAAACCAATACTTGCTAAAGCATAAATAGACCCCATTCATTTTTAGCATACATCCATCATGACTATGGAAAATTGCCAGGGATGAAAGACCTTTCGACCAATGTTGCAGAATACACCATTTGGAAAAGGTTGCAACATCTCCTCCCCTCATCATTTCATCATTTCGACAATCGACCAAACTCATCATCAATCATTTTGACCCTTTTGTCCGAACTACATTGGTCTGAGGCCCTATGACCAGGGCTATGTAGGCAGCACTCAGATACCACATCCTCTGAGGTTAGCTTGACCACCCCCGTTTGTTCGTCTCCCTGATGGACAAACCTTCTTTCCTCCTTTTAACCATGACCTTGACCTTGACCAGGACCAATTCATCGATCTCTCTGACCATTCCTCCCTTTTAGGGAGAACTACATTAGCCTGAGGCCCTTCACACAAGGGCTATGTAGCCAACACTCAGATCACATAACGTCTTCTGAGGTTAGCTCGACCACATCCTTTCGTCCATCCATCCCCTTGACCAATGACCATTGGAGATCATGCATATCTCCTTCGACCTTCGACTACTTCCAAGCCAATGTTGCCTTGGTTGTTTTTTACGTGTGTGCTACCTCATGGCTGGTTAGCCGAATTGTCTGTAGACCCTATTTTTGACCCTTCGCAAGTATAGGATCACAAGCCAGTTGATCCCTACTACCTGTGACTTTTTCGTGTCTTTGGGAGCACTTCCTGAGCCTGGGATACCTGGAACACGATGACCATTTGGAGTTTCAGCTTAGATTGAGTGACCCGATCAGCAGACAACTAAATGCTAGGGCCCAATTACTTCAATTTTGGCACTCCTTGACCCTCGACATGCGACAATTTGACCCGACCCTCTCGTGAAGTGGTCTTCGCACAATCACGACTATTGCAGCATTTTCGCTCATCCTCTCTCTATCCATTTCTCTATCAAATCGACACTCAATCTTCAGTTCCCTTCTCTCGACTATCGCTTTGAGGGGGGAACATCTCATCCTTTTCCTGGGGTAACCAACTCCTGTTTTTGTCTTGCAGTTCGTCAAGAACAACCAACAAGACAAAAATGGGCAAATGTAGACACCACAAATGTGTCTGCACCTTGGTTCTCCCCCCTTGTCCATCTCAAACCCCTATCCTAACCCGTGGCCTTAGTCCCCTCCATTCATTTGATTAAAATAACTTAAATATTTTAATTAAGTGGCCCCCTTTCCACCTCACCCTTGCCACCTTGCCACCTTGGATCCTCCCTTGAATCCCTCCACCTTCCCCCTAGCATTTATTATGCCAAATATCCTCATTATCTTCCCCCCACGCCCATTTAAGCACCCTCATGACCGTTCTTCCCACAATCCCTCCCCCGGCGGCGTGCAAGAATGTGCAAAGGCTATTTTTAGCCTCTGTCCCCATTCTACCACCGCCGACATCAGCGACCCTTCGGCCGACGTCGGTGAAACTGCCAGCATCAGCAGCCTTTAATACCCCTTTCTGCATCTGTTGCAGCCCCTGGACCCTTGAGCTCGCAAACAGAATCCTCTCGGTGCTTTGGCATTCGACTCTCTTCTCTCTAGACCTCGTGCAACAGCAGCAACAGAGGCAGGGACTCTAGATCAGGGATTTCCTCTTACAACAAGTCTTCCATGGCTCCAACAACAGCTCCTTTGTCCTTCAGTCAGCAAGCCAAAAGGTAAGCAATTTCATTGTTTTATTCCATTCTTTCATTTAGTCTCATTTATCTATCCTATCTACTATCTTCTACTTGCTGTGTCCTTCCCCTGAGAGGCTGAAAAGCCTTCTCAGACCCTGTCCCCTGTCCATCTCCCTCTTTCCTGTCCCCCTTTTAATCTAGTCCTAGACAACTTCCTCACCCCTCCTACCAACAAAAGACCCTGCACAGGGCACCCAACCAGACCCAGAGCATTCTCCAAACCATCCGAGCACGCCCATAAACTCTATCTCAGACCCATCCACGGACCAAAACCAAACCAGACCCGACCACAGGCCACAACCCTGACCGACGCCGGTCACTTCCCCAACCGACGTCGGTAGTATAACTGACATCGGCAGATCAGATAACTGACAGCAGCAACATTTTTGACCTCAGCGACTGTCATCAGCCCGACTGCTCCTTTCAGGTAATCATTTGTCTTTTCTTTTCTTTCTAATTTGTTTATCACTTCTGTATTCTGGCATCCTGTATTTTCTTGGTCTTTTATCTATCTGTTATCAGTGGGTTGACCTCCCTTGAGGAAGTTTTCACACTTCTGGGAACAAGCTTTCGCTTGGCAACCCACCGCCTATCCATCTAACATTTTCTTGTCCAAGTTCTTTTTCTTTGCAGGTGTCATTCCTCCACAGGCAAAGAGGGGTGCTCACAAACGTCTGGATTACGGTGCGCGATCTTCATCCAGGTACTTCACATGCCTTGTCCATTATCTCTTTAGTTTCTTCTCTCTCTTGAATCTAAAAAAGTGAATTAGCGATAGAAACATTGGGGATAACCTTAAATTTTATCTTTACCTATTTCATGATGTTATGACCTTTAAAAAACACTTGTGCATGCAAGATTATCACCCTTTTGATTCATCTATGTATAAGCAGGCTCATAATACAGTCCTTAGGCTAGAAACATGAATGCTAATTAGAGGAGATAGTATGTAGTGGCCAGTCATGTGGTAAATATATGAATGAAGCACCTAGATGATGAAAAACATTAGATAATAATTTTTATGCATTAAACCATATAGGAACTTAAAAACCTTAAGTGTAAACCTACAACCTATCTCTCATGGAGGTTCTTCTTGATACCTAATTGTTCACATGTGTGAACCTAATGGATAAATATGTAATATGGTTGTACAAACCCATATGGACCTTTAAAAATTAGTATCTTGTTCCAATGAGTTCAAAATTTCATGAAACTTATGCAAAATCAAGCCTTGGGGTTTTGTGAGGGTTTAAAACCACCTGATGGTCTTAAGAATTATTCATAACAGAGGGGTTACTAATATAAAAAGAAATTAAATTTATCTAATGGCAATTAAAACCCATTATTATAACCAAAAGATCAATGTATTACTCTCTCCCTTATCCATACCAAGCACATAAAGTTGACCATTGCTAGTTTTCCAAAAAGTTGATGGAATTTCTGATGCAAATTTGAATTTATTAAGACCTATATAATATTTTTATCCATGTAAATGACTTTAAGAAGGTGAAGAGACACTCTAAAAAAAATTCACTTGAAGACGTATCTTTCAAGTCTATACAACTGCCAAGAAATGCCTACCAAATAGTGACTCACTCTTTTTTTTATGTTGAACCTACAAAACTAAAATGATTTGACATTCTTGATATGTATACAAGATAGATAGCTCATTCATAAGCTTTGACAAGTGTTTTTGTATGGAAATTCAATTCTTTTTTATCTTTGACATGCTTTGGACTTGACTACATTCACTTTATATTTCATGACATTTACCTTAAACTTCACAAAATAACTTGAACTTCTCCAATCATTTATAAAATGCTTATGCAAGGTGGTCAAATAGTGAGATGACTTTAAGAGACAATTAAGAACCTTTAACATAATTTGAATCCACATTTTCATATCATGGTATGGATAGCCTAACACAATACAAACATAATTCATTACCTTAAACTTCACAAATTTACCTTAAACTATGCTAATAAGACCTCAACAAGACCATTTGAATACTTCACAAGGCATATAAAGGCTATGAATAAGGTTCAATATGAATTAAAAATCATGTTTTTTATGAACCTCACTAATGTTATCCAAAATTTGGCTAATAGGGCCTAAGTAAGGTGTTTCTTGAGGTCATAAATATGACTACAATTTTTTTCCTTGATTAAAACCTAATGTCATTCAATTGATATATGACTATTTATAGAAATGGATCAGACCTAGAAAATCATGGTGAGGATTATAATAGAATATCAGTTACACAAATAGATTTATGATTCAAATTCACAATGATACTTTGGATCTATTTGGATAGCAAAACTACACATTTGTTTAACAAAACTAAGATCAACAAAATACCAATTATAAACTAGTTGAAATAGTTAGCACTCAATTCAATTAAAATATGCAATATAAACATGTAAATATCAATCAATAGTTTACTCAATTAGTATTTATTATCTACTCTATAAAATGGAACATGAAATAATGTAATTCAATATGCCTCATATGGCATTCTCAGAAATACTAGAGTTTCTATTACTTCCAAAACTCATACCACTCTTTTAAAAGGGGAAAACACATGAGTATATATAAGTCTCAAATGGGCAACACCATACTAAACTTAGTTCATGCTAGTTTTAATTTACATATCAATGAAATAGTTCACTCTATTTAAAATTCAAATATAACTTAGAAAAATAAAAAGGAACAACACTCATCAATTGACTTCAATCTTAATTATCACTTTTACTCAAGATCTAGTTGCATGCATATTAGACTATGTTTGCATATTGGGATCTAGTTTTTTCATATAAGTTTATTGTTGACTAGAGGTTTTTATTAAGGTGGTGGTTGATACTTATTAATTATTTGTATATATTAATTAAATTAATTATTAATATTATCAATAGATACAATTGGCACTCTGAATAATTTATTTTTACCAACTTAACTTCTATAATTTATTTAAATGAAAACATTCTTTCAATATATATGTTGCATAAGAAACTAATTCCACCATATTGTTTCTATCTACATCATTAGCTTCAAAAAAATTGTGTTTGAAATCCCACATACATTGGTCCAGCTGTCAAATAAATACCATGTTCACAATAATTTGCCCATATTGGGAAAATAATTTTTTTTATTTTTGTTTCATTGAAAAAAACTAAAAATATTTTCTTAGTAGATTTAATCCATGTTCCCACAATGATCATCAATTCCAAATATAATAATGAAGATCTTATCATAATCTCAAAACTTTGGGCTAAGCCTACATCTTCAACTGTTGTGATGTTTAAATCTCGACACAAATCTTCTTCAATCACTTTGGTCAAAGCCCCTAACCTAGCCCTAATTTGAACATGTTTTTATAGTATGTATTAGTTTTCTACAGCAATGGATTAGTTTATTTTTTGTCCTTGAAGCTTTGGACGAAAAAAATTAAACAATGACCATGATGCTTCATATACATTCTCTAAAATTCCTTGAGGCACAAAATATTTGGTATAATATTTGATTCTCTTG
The DNA here is from genome assembly GCA_037957365.1 of Torreya grandis. NCBI lineage: Eukaryota > Viridiplantae > Streptophyta > Pinopsida > Cupressales > Taxaceae > Torreya > Torreya grandis. The sequence continues at coordinate 208,109 of JARHVA010004653.1, forward strand.
ATTTGTTGCTCCATTCCATTCAAAATATTAACCACTACTTCATCAGTGGATAAGAAGAGGAAATAGGGCCTTCTCTATATTTTAGGAACTAGTTACCTCTGTATTTTCTTTTCTTGGTTAAATAAAATGTATTTTATCTTGTTTAATTTAAAATTAACTTTATTATCATATGGTTATCTTTTTGTGACTCTTTTAATTATACCAATGGCTCTATCAATCTCAATCCTCATATGTGGCTCACACAAAATAATCCTTTACTATTTTCTATCTGGGTAGCCTACATTAGTCCAATCCAATCCTCTTATTGTTAAGTAAAAATAGTTATAAATGAGGTAGGTGAAGTGAAAATGGTAAGAGGCATAGTATATATGGTGAAGGGTCATGGGATGGTTAAAAATTTGGGATAAAGGATTAATTAAGGGAATGTGACATAGTATGAATAGATGAAATGTTAAAGGCTTCATGAATAACTTGATTGTATTTTCATTTGATCTTTGGAGACTTAAAAAAATTATATTTTCCTTTGGATTTCTTAGGATTATTTGAATTAGGGGAAGTGACATTAGATAAGGTATATATTAGGTATCCATAAGTATCTACAACTATCCATGGTTCAATAGTAGGTGATGAAGGCTAAAAAACAAGGTTTGTTTATCAATCAAAGAAATTGATGGTTTTATAGACAAATATTCAATATAAAGTGATACTATAGAAATATAATACAATAATGATAGTCCTTGGTATGATTTACAAAGATTAATTGTATCAATACCAATAATAATAATGCTTGTCTTAGTATTGACATGCCTAACATATACCTTAGTGACCATAATAATTTTCATTATAGATGAAGTGCGAGGACTCCCTAAATCAATTTTCATAGTGGAAACAAGTGTAGAAATAGGAACATTAATTTACACTCTTTCAATAATGGATAAATCAAGTTTAACTTGTAATGCTATAGATATGCCACAACCTTGAGAAGTGGGCCCAACATGTACCAATTAAAATTATTTAAAAACATTATAAGGAACATCGATAATATATAGATAAATAATAGGCATGAAAATAGGGATTTATACATTATCAGAGACATTAATTTCATTAACATCAACGAACATGGTACTAGGATATGTAACAAACTCTAGGATCAAATTAAGGCGTTACCTCAAGAGGAGGTGATTATTCAGACCATTGTGGAGGAGGAAATTATTATTGAATTTGCATCACAATGGTGTGGTTGGTATGATCTATATATTTCTCCTAGATAAAGGTAGTTGGTCTTGCATATTACTATTATTATTACCTCTTTTGATCTACCTTTGGAGGTGGTATAATTCTTTATTTCATCACGTTTCATTCTACTACCTTATCATATTTAGTATTTATGAATACCCAATAATTGGGATGTGGGTTATGCCAATAAGTAATGGGCACATTCAATTTAAATAAATCCAAATTTTCACCCACTCTTACTTTTGGGTCTCATCTCCTCACATCATGATCATAAAAATTATGATACTTTCTGCGTGTTTATTCTTCATATAAATTGGGACATTGTCTAATTTATCTTCTAAAATTTTATAAAGGTATATAAGGGTAGTATGCTTGTTTATTTTCTTTACACTTTCCCCCAATGCCATGAATTATTTTATAGGCAAATTATTATTAACCAAGTTTTTTTGAAACATAATGTGGGAGTTTCGAAGTGGCTTGTACCATCTCTTATATCCAAATTATAATATACTTTGGATATAGCCAATAAGTTACAAATCTTAAAGTAGGCTTAATTACTTCCTCATAAATACAAGGCATATATTTTTTCATTGTTAATTTAATAAATAAGATGACAAAAATAATAATAGATTTTATATATACAATGTCTAAATTTATGAATATGAAAATTTGAAAACATCATATGAAGGGCTCAAGCGAGGTAGGCTTCCATTTGAGTGTTCATAGGAAATCCACTATTGCACAAGTAGAATTGACTAGGTATTAAATCATATATAAATTCACCCTATTTTTTTCTATATGAATTTTTATAATAAATTGGAACAATTAACATCTCTTACCATGGGGACTTATTTATCATTATCGTAAATAGAAAAGGCACCTAGGTTTTTTCTACAAGAGTAGTTATTGGGTTACCAAAAAAATACTTCATTAAGGCCATCCCTACTCTCACACCCTATATAAATGATCTAATGGGTGTCTTATTTATTTATACTTTGTAAGTCCATTATTTAGGTTCTTTGACCAATAATTAAACATGTCCCTTATGTTGTGAGCCTTTAACCATTATAGGTATATGGATTTGTTATACTTAATATTGGGTTCAAGAATTTTATAATATTCTTTAAAGGCCATTTATATGGTAAAATAAATATGGTCTCCCTTTGTCATGGAAATGATGGCATTGTTTTGGTGTTTGGTAAGGAAAATATATTGACTAAAATGTCCAAACATCAACATACTTCAGTTTTCACCACTGCAAAATGTAGACCTACCTCTTGAAGTGCCAATAAACCATCTTAATATTGAGAATATAAATAAAAGGGAAATTTCCCCTCCTTGATGGGGTTATATCCTTTATTTTATCATGCATAGTTGTGTAATGCAAGAACTTGTTAGCCAAGGATTTATTATCTAGGATAATGTTTCTGAATATTTTAGGAGTGTCATAAGTGAAAATGAAAGCATTTTGACCTCCATTTTGTTCTCTTTGATGTTTTACAAAATCTTGATGTATTATAGATAAAATTGATATGTTAAAATTATAATAGGAAATCCATTTATACAAATAAACAACTAATTTATAAATATCCCTTGGAGTTTATAACAATTCTTTGTTTATATATTAAGATTGAAAGTGAATTTATTTTATCAAGCTATAGATTCAAAGTTTGTGTAATCGATTTAAATGGAATTGTTCATGTGAATTAATGGCATAACATTTAGTTTAGAAATATTGAGCATCTTAATGACTAGTATTCCCCCCTCCTTATAGGATTTTATCCTTACTTTGATCATACATAGCTATGTAATGTAGGAACTCATTAGCCAAGGAGTTCCTATCTAGGATAGTGTTCATGAATATTTTAGGAATGTCATAGGTGAAAAAGAATGAATTTTTAATTTCCATTTCATTCTCTTCAGTGTTACTCAAAGTATTAATGTCATCTAGATGAAATTATTATGTTCAAATTACAAAAGGAAATCCATTTATGCAAATAAACAACTACTTTATAAATAGCCCTAGGAGTTTATAATAGTTTTTTATTTGTAGATTAATCTTGAATGTGAATTTATTTGATCAATTTGTAGCTTCAAATTTTGTGAAATGAATTTCAATGGCATTTTTCATGTGCATTAATGGTATATAATTTATTTTGTAATATTTAAAGGAATTTCTACATAATTCACAAAGTGTGTTTAATCAATTGATAACCTTTTCAATATGGATTGTCCATCTATATTATAACCTTATAGATTACACAAGATTTTAAAAATATGTACATTTATATTTTATGCCAATTGTGTTTATTTCCCACTAATCCACAATTATGCAACCTTTATCCTATCTTTTAAAAGGTGCAACATAGACATGGAAGATAATTTTCCATGAATTCTATGTGGATCAATTTTTTAAAAGTCACAAAAATTATAAACATGGAGATGATCATGAATAAGGATGAATACAAAGGATTATTTGATCAAAAAGATCACTAATAATGCAAAAAGTGTGAGGATTAATTAAACCATAAAATCTATAAACTCTGAAGAGTGTGAAATATTGGATCATTAAGACTACACAAACTTGGACCACAAAGACCATGACAATTATAAGCAACTCAAATAATGCAAAGCCCACAAAGAATTCTAAGGTTAATTTGCCTGTAAAGAGTCCTTTAAATATGAAGAATAATTTTATTGTGAGGATCAAGAAAGATGTGAAATCTTGAGGAATGTGAAACTATGAGGATGAAAGAGACTATGAAAACCTAAAAACTATGAAAGGTTGGAAACCTGTGAGGCTAAAAATATGACATAATTTTAGCCATTGAAATATGTTTTGAATAACAAAGTCAAAAAATGAAATAATAAATCATTAAAAACATTTGATGATAAATTCTAAAAATATTGTGAAGGTATGAGAACTACAAAGGTGAATCGATTAAGACATTTTGAATTCATGATAGAAAACCCATACATATGGAATAAAATCTTAAAAGTTCATATACATTAACTACTCAAGTTGATAATATGAATAAAATATGTAAACTATCCATATGTGTTTCATGAGATGCCTAAATAAAATCAAAGAAATACAGGTAAGACACCCAAACATATACATTGACTTGTTCTTAATTAGGTTTATAATAAAAAATGACTGCATTGACTTGGTCTACTCATTAGCGAAGAAATTAAGAAAAATGGATATTTCAATTTTTGATGATGACATGATAATAACACTTTTATTGTCCATGAAGATGTGGGACATATTACTACTGAGCTTGGAAATAAACTTGATCAAATATGGAAACACCTAAAGGTAATTGTTGTGGATAATAGTGCTCAAGGTAGTAAATTAATATTTCAAGATTCCAAGCTTACTAAGTCTTTGGTAAATCTAACAATAGAATATTAAGTTTGTACTTATAATATTACGGTGTTGGTTTCCCAATACTCTATGAAGATTTATTATTTCGACATGTAATTATTCTTTTATTAGAAGTGGTATCTATGTTTTTTAATATAATTTCACCCTTAGGTGTTAATAGTCACTTTGTATTCCTGATTCTATCATGTTTTTAATTCATTTTTTAGTAGATGAACTATAACCCACTTATTTTTTGACTAATTGTGTGTGTGTTTGTGTGTCTACATATATATATATATATATATATATATATATATATATATATATATATATATATATATATATATATGTATATATATATATATGTATATATATATATATATGTATATATATACATATATATAGATATATATATATATATATACATATATGTATACATATATATACATATATATACATGCATATATATACATATACATATACACACACACACACACACACATATATATGTATATGTAAATGTATATATATGTATACATATACATATACATACATACATACATACATACATACATACATACATATATATATATATATATATATACATACATGTATACATACATACATACACACACACACACACACACACACACACACACACACACACACACACACACACACACATATATATGTATACATATATGTATGTATGTATGTATACATATATGTATGTATGTATGTATATATATATATATATATGTAAGTATGTATGTATGTATGTATGTATGTATGTATACATACACACACACATACATATATATATATGTATATATGTATATGTATATATATATGTATATATGTATATGTATATATATACACACACACACACACACACACACACACACACACACACATACATACATATACATATATATATATATATATATATATATACAACATACATACATACAACATACATACATACATACATACAACATACAACATACATACAACATACATACACATACATACACATGTGTGTGTGTGTGTGTGTGTGTGTGTGTGTATGTATATATATATATAGACACACACACACACACACACACATACATATACATATACATATGTATGTATGTTTGTATGTATATTTATATGTCTCTCTCTCTCTCTCTCTCTCTCTATATATATATATATATATATATATAATACAAAAGGTAGATGAACACTAAGATAAATAAAATCTACAATAAATGATTAATTTTTAATTAAATAAATCACAAATTAATAATAATTATAATATAAATGTGAATTATAAGACATTACATGCTCCAAAAAAATTGATAATGAAAAACATATTTATGGTCAAAAACACAAAGATGGAGGTATCCTTACACAAATTGTTACCTTTATGCACTAATGGTATTGGGTATAAAAATCTTTTGAATAAATTATTGAAATAAATATCAATTTATCAATTAACCAATAGGGTAAACAATAATATAAAAATAATATTAATCTATTTTTTTAATTTTTAAAATATGATTTTATTATCTACTCATTCTCATTCAACTATAGCCCATATACACACAATATCAAAAGTTTGATGTTCATAAAAAAATATTTGGTGCAATTTTTTTTTTAATTTTACATAAAACTAGTATAATTTATAATATGTAAAAAATTATATTGGCATGCATATCTTAGATAAATCTATGTATAATATATCAACAAATATCATTCTTAAGGAGCTTATATTATATTATGTTCATGACATAAGTGGAATAAGAACCTCGAGAATGATATATCTTGGTGTATTTTACATATATTTATCTAAGATATGTATGTTAGATATATTGCAAATTATTAAAACATACAAATGCATCTATAGACCAACCTTGAGATTTGATGGCCCTCCCTACCAATCAAGGCAATTTTTTTATGGTAACATTGATAAAAATTTAACCCTTATATGTATTCAATTATTTAAGTAATTAATTTAAAATCTTACAAAACCATAATATATTTTATATCCATAGGAACCCATAATTTTCTATACATCTACCAAACCCACAATCTGTTTAGCATTACATAGAACCTATTTCTTGATTAATAACCATTGGACCCTAACACACTCAACATAAAAGTAACCCCAAATTTAATGCTCATATGTTAAATTTTATCAATTTTCATACCATTTTTAACCCTCTCCTCCTAATTTTCATTTCATTCCAATTATTTCACCATTTTCACTCTCCTACCTTCCAAGAACCTTAAACCCTACCTACACTCACTTTGCATCTCCATATTTCAAATATTCTTGAGTGTATATCATACAATACATTCACAATTCTATACACAAGTTGATATCCTTTGTTTATGGTGAGCCAACAAGACTTTAAGGTTTTCAATATTTTCAAGATACATCAATAATAGTGAGTATTATTTCAAGAAAATCTAACATCATTGATATTTCCTTACAACCAAACCTAGGATTTTTTTCATATTTTTAAAAATTTAACATAAAATTTACATATAAGTATTCATAACTCTCCAACTATCATGAATCCATTGGGTCTATCCAATTTTAAAGTGGGATTCATAACTTGAACACTACCTATCAGCCTTTAAAACTTGAACACTACCAAAAAGCTTTCAAAACCTGAACACTATCAAGAATATTTCAAAACTTGAGCACTACTAAGCAACCTTCAAACTTTGACAATTACCAAAAAATGTTATATACTCCATTAATTAATGTAACATATTACTCAAGTAAAACACTCCTAGGTTCACATGTCAAAATTTTTGAAGAATAAATCAAACTAGACAATATCATTTCCAAGAGGTCACTCCCATTTTAAGCCTTGAATCAAACTAGACAAGATCTCTAAAATAGATTTGGGACACATCAAATTGACTAAATTCTTCAAAGGAACATAAAATAAGAATGGATTCAAAGTATTTAAGATAGTGGATTTAACCAAGCTACATATTGCCCTAATTCTATCTAATTACTAGGATTGGTGTTGACCTTAGCCACTCATTATGGTAAGGAAAACATAGAATTCAAAACTCTAGAGAAATATGTTATCCATCTTGGTGTAGAACACACTAAAAACATGCTCAATATCCGTTATTGTTAATCCTTCATATAACCCACCCCATAATCTACTTAATAGGTTTTGAAAGAGAATAAACCCTCTTATTTTAAGATTATAACTAAAAATTAGCTTGAGAAACAAAAAATATTTTCAACCATATTATAAAAGATGATTCAACTTTTTGAGTTGAAAATGGAGATAAATGACATCATCACAATTTTGAATTGTTTATATGGGAACCCTATATCCAAATAAATCCAATAGTGGATGTACTAATAATTATAGATAATATATCAAAATAATAAATAAATCAATTTGGTAGAGTTTATCATTTATCAAATTCATAAGTAACTTTGAGAAGTGCATATGACTCAAAAATTATAAATGACTTATTATGTAGTTTATGCAGTGTCTAGAAGAAATAATTACTCCATAGTGGGACAAATGAATTCTTATCAAATATATGAATTATATCCTCAACTCACATTGGAATCCAATATTTTTTATTTTTATCATTTTAATAATGATTTCTTACACTAAATCACACAAAAGTATGAAAATGATCCATATAATGACATCAAACTTTGTATTCCAACCACTACTAATATTTCATGTTAAGGAGCCTAGTTCATAAAATTCCCCGCTTTATTATACATATTCATATGTGGATTTGATAATTCCCATTACATATAGCCTATGTATGTACATGATAGGTGGGCATTGATGGATTTAGTTCATCAGTTAGTTGAAACACATAAACTCTTGTCTAGTAAACATAAAGTAGGCATACATTTTCTATTCACCATTGGAAGTTATATGTGTAATTAATTAGATAAATCTAAGGGTATTTATGTTGAAATGACTTGGGTTACCATCCCATAATTTCATATTAAACCATGTTTTGATATTAGAGGTGTAATTGAGAATTATCTTGAGACATCATACTAACATGTTCCATATTTTGAATACTACTAGATGGATTGTGATGATGAAAATGAATTTAGGGTTCAATATTATTCTTGAATGAATTTAAAATAGATATTGGATTTAAAAATAATATATATTATATAAGAAATATAAATTTTTTAATAATATGTGGATTGTATCTACCAAGAATAAAAATCAATCTCAAACCTTTACCTCAAGTGGATTAGGCTAAATTAGAATCAACATATTTGGAAGACCGAAATCAACATTTGTTGACTTAGACCCTATCCTTTCTTGATAATAAATCAATTGTGAAAAGGATAAATACTTCTCTCCATATATAAGAACTACTATCCATGATCATTTTTTCCTTTTCAACAAACTAAAGGAAAACCAGGAAACATTGTCATCCTCTAGTACTGATACATGTAAGGCTCTAGTAAAAGAATATAAAGGTAATAACATTATAGTTCTGGAATATATTACACCCAATAAGATTTAAAAATCATATTTAAAATCCTATAAATGGGACCAAAGGGTGATTTAAGACTCACTATTTATTTTAATCATCCCTCTTCACACGTGGTCCATTCCCAAACTCTCATCTAAAATAGTAATCATCATTATATAGTTTAAAACCCATACATTTTAGTTCCTAATCCTCCTTCTTCCCCAATTTCTCATTACCCATCTCAAGCTACATGTCCACCTCCATATTCCACTCTTCAAGCCAAAATAAAATCACCTAAAATAAGAAAGGTGATATTGTATCCTCAACAAATCAAATGATATTCAATTCCACACACATTCATAATATATAAGATAAAGTGTAACAAAAATTCTCCCTAAAAATTTTCTAATGTATAAGTCTGATACTGGATCAATGAGGTGGTGAAGAATAGGAATAAAATATTCCATCCTAAATATTTTGATTTCAATGTACTTGCTATTTCTATCTCTCACTCATCAAATAAACCCAAAATGGTTTCTCAAATAATCATAAATGATCAAGGAGATAGGTGTGCAAAGATAGATATCCTACCACCAGATAAATCTAAGGAAGAGTTTAATGGTTATGACTGTTAGATTTCATAATTAAATTTTGGAAAAACCACTTATGGAGTAAAATAAGATCTAAAATCAACTATTGGTACACTCTTGAAAAATCATAATGAAGAAAAAATAACTAATAGCCAACTCAAATAAAAAGTTGAACATCTCAAAACAATCATTTAGAAATTATTGGTCAAGTAACTTCAATCTTTTTCCCTAGATCTCATACCATAAATAATTGATTCTGACATAATAAAAATGGTTGAAAGGATTGTCCATATGGGAATGGAAACAAAATAATGGTCAAACAAGCTAATGTTTCAAGTGATCCAGCTAATAAACATTGTCATGTCTATGTATGCAAAATAGAATTTGAGCTTGAAGCTATAATGAAGTCTAAGAATAAACATGATAAAGAGGAAAACAAATGGAAGCAATATTTTCTCGAGTTGGAATCATTATTAAAAATGAGTCCTAACACCATTGTAGTAGAATGAGTTGTCAAATATGAAGATCATGGTGATCAAATATATTTCCTTGGCACTGCCATGTTTTGGATCCACATGCCTAAAGAACACCATGATAAATTCAAATAATCATAGTTAATGGGTGTTTAAGTGAGTAATGATATACAATAAGTAATTTAAAATCTTCCTTGTACCTTTTTAGGGATAAAAGACTATGTTTCAATCATAAACTATTAAATATTAGTTTAAACAACTATTCAAGAAGGAATCAACCCTTGAAGTTGATGTTAATTTTAAATCGATTCAAAGGTTCATTAGATATCAAATAACTTTTGACACGTTTGAGAAAAAATTGGCTTATTCTAGAAAAAATTATTCTTTTTCATGTTGAAGTTGAGATAAGTTATTGCATTTAGAGGGTCCCAATGAATAAAAAATTTATATAGTTTTTTTTCAAAAAATTTCGATAATTATCAATTTTTTTTTGAAAAACATTAAATAATAAGTGGTTTAGGTAACTAATTAAGGTGAACCTAATTATCAAGCAGAAGAGGGGGGATATCCCTAATTCATCACATTTATTAAAGAGATGAAGTAATTTTGGGAAATTTATCTTTTGGAATTTTTTAGACATGCACTTTTGTATTTTTTAAATGACATTAAAATAAGTGCACAAACTTTGAAAATGTTTTATTTTCATAAAGTGGCTTTTTCATTGTTTCAAAATTCAAAAAAAATAGTTTCTATTTGTAACCACTACCTTCTAAGATTTAAGTAGGTATTTTAAAGTCATTGTACAAGAATTTTTAATAGAAGAGGAAGAAAAGGGAAAAAACTTCGTGTTGTTCCAAAAAGTTGATAATAAAATAACTAAAGGAGACAATAGATGAATATCATGCATTTCAAAAATCTTAATAAAAAAATATATGAATTGAGAAGAGAATAATAAATTACAAAGAACAAAATATACCCAATTAAGTAATAAATATACACCCCCACATTTAAGTGTTAACAAAAATCCAAATCCTGTCAATGGATGAGACAACCATACTCAAAATTAAAAAAATAAGAAAACTAGGAAACTAGGTCAAGGTTTTCCATAGCTAGATATAGAAAAATTGAGGAAATGAAGAATGTAAAAATCAAAATCTCTTACAAAAATTGAGGAAATGAATAAGGTAAAAGTCAAAATCTCTTTGCATGATTTGGCCCAACTAACTAAGTAAAGGGATTTTTTGATTAATTCCCTATTTTATAGATATATATATATATATATATATATATATATATATATATATATATATATATATATATATATATATATATATATATATATATCCAAGTCTTCTTATGTTAAAATGGTCACTTATAAAGGAGAAAAGGAGACACCTCCATTACTATTAGCCATCAAAATATTTGGAAAGAGCTTACACAAATTTTTGGTTGATTTCAGAGCCTCTATGAATGTAATTACATTATGTATAAGTAAAAATTTGGGTTTAAGCCCTTTAAATCAAGAAAATGAAGTGTAATTGTGTAATTATAACTTTAGTGTAATGGGATGATTAACAATTATCCATATGTAGTTGGTGTATGTTCTTAGGGTTCAATAATACATAGACATACAAGTAATGGAAATTATAGAGGCTTTTGGTTACCTTTTGAGTTGAGATTGGTCAAAATTACTCAATAGATACGTGTCTAATGATTTCTCCCATATGAGGTTACCATGGAAAGGAGTATCCAACCAATTAAAATTGAGAAAGAGCATAATTTTAAATATGTAATTACAAAATATTATCCAAAAAATGAGATTTGTGACAAAACATAATTTTAAATATTTAAATACAAAATATTATCCAAAAACTAAAAATTCAAAAGTAAGGGCTACTGACATTAGTTTTTCCACTATAAATTCTAAGGAAATATATTTACAAGATATTTCATAAACTCAAAGGAGGATTTTGGACCTTGCATGCTGATGAATCTAAGTAAAAAAGGATCTAGAATAGATTATCTCAAAGTTTATCCCTATGGAAATGAATATGTTTTAGCTTATATACTATAATTCCCATGTACTAATAATATTGCATAACAAAAAAATATGGTTTTAAGATTAAAATTTTATATAACCTTAGGTGTCAAAATAATGAAATTATATGGTGAATCTGAATTAAGTGGGAAATAGGTAAGAGTAATTTTTTATGTTATTTATAGGTAATTTAATTGATACACTTATCCAACATAAGACCCCTTCAATAATTTCATAGATTTTAACATTTTGGCCATCCCCATAAAAATGAAAAAAATGGATGATGTTATAGATACATACACAAAAAAATTGTCCCCATAATTAAAAACATTATTCTTAATATATTTTGAAAATAAATAATTTCAATCCCATATGTATTTAATAACATTGATAAATTTTAGGTAATTAATGATGAGGAATAAATTTAATAATTTCTTGTGAATATTGATGTATTCAAAAATATATATTATATGAAAAATCATAAAAATATTATACATATGAGCAATAGGATGGATTATTTGAATTAAAAATAGATGAAATATCTAAATAAATGATATCCATAGAAAATTTGTTTGAGGAAAACACAAGGAATCTAGGGAAAACTCACAACCCTACAATGAAAAGGTTACATATAAGTAAATTTGGGTACACCAAAAGAACCTCAAATGGTGAACATATGGTGAAATTATTCAAAATAATAAAATAAAAGGTTATATTTATTTTTAATAGAGTTTAAAGGGGTTATTGATTTGTCTTATGAGGATTTTAAATATTTTAATCCATAGATTATGAATTACACTTTTCTACTAAAACTAGATTTAAGCCCCTTAAAAAAACATCAATGACATTTTAACCCATTTTGAAATGTAAAATATATCAATAATTTTAATAAATTTTTTTTAAAATGATTATATTTCATTTATAGACATTCTACTTAAATATCTAATATGATTCTGTAGACACATAAATTTGGTCATACATACTTTCCAATGATAATTTTTAATTCCTTCTAAACTACATGATTGAAACTCATATACATGACTCTTATTCACCATTCATCTGAATCCATTCATTTATATGTTGGATTAAAATTTTATTTTATATTATAGTTAAATAAAACCTTCAAGGTGAAATGTTTAAATTTGTTAAAAACACCATCATATTATCTCTAGTTCAAGGCATATATCCCTAATATTTTTGGATAGGTCTTCCCTAAGTAGATAATACCACAATGCACTATTGTTCACTTAGGTTGGAAACATCCCATGCTAGATAATGACTAATTTTCAAATTCAAAGTTATATTTTTGGGTCTTCCTGTGTGTTTTATAAGGTCAGCTAAAGGAAATTGTCAAAATATTTTATTATAAATACATTTCAAGAGTCATTAATTAAAATTATTTTCTATTCTATTCATATAAACGTACATGCTTATTCATATTGATAAAATAATCCTTATTATACCCAAACTATGCATTATTCTGAGTATCCATAAGTGAAGTCAAGATCAAATCAAGACAAGAGATATCATTATCAAACATCAAATCCATATTCTAACTACATACATATAGTAAAAGGAACATAATTGGACACTCACTTTGTTGTGTGTGTGTGTGTGTGTGGGATTTATTTCCCTCCTTAAAGTATTGGATATGTAGTCAATGTTTAATCATCAAGCAAGGTAATTGAGGTAAACTCATTCCATTACACTCCCCTCTTTTTATTATAGGTTTTCAAGCTATCAAAGTAACCCAAGGGTTTAAAATAAAAGAGAAAATATACAATGATTTATGCAATTCCAAAACACATTTGTGATGCCTTCGATTCCTGCTCATCCACAAGTGTGATAGGTGTAATAATCATTTTCGATGCACACTTAACCCAAATAAGTCCATAGTTGATGAACCTAGGCACATTGTGCATTTACACTCATATAATGGACATGTCTAAATACATATCATGCCTCTATTTTTAATTTATCATTTATAGATTCAAATTTTATATATTATTTTCTCTATCTTATTTATCAAAATAAAATAAGTTCCTAGTCAACATACTAGAGTTTCCTTTGCCACCTTCCTCTTATAATAGACCTATCCACATTATTTTTTTGTTCCTAATTCTAATAATAAACCTACATAGTTATTTCTTCTTCTAATTTTCATACTCAAGAAGTTAGAAAAATCAACTGAGATCTGTGTGTGAGCTAAGTCTTTTTATTTTTAGTATTTTTCCAAAATAACAAATTTCCATATTTAGAAATTTTAAAAAAAATCAAAATAGTTAAATATTATACATCTATAGCATTAGGATATTTCCATTTTTAGACTTATAATTAATATTAAATCAATTAGTGTTTTATAAAAAATTGGGTAAAACATATTGATGAACCCAACATGAACATGAGCCTTTATTTTAAAGCCTTTAATTTCTTATTTCATTTTTATATTTTCCTTTATTTTATATAAAATGTGTTCCAATAGTTTTTAAATGCATAAGAGCTATCATTTTTGGAAAAGCAGTTATAATTTCTTTACATTATGGTGTGAGGGGTACTACCCCAATACTCAAGCCATTAGATAACACTATATAAATATTTTTGTTTTAACGTACCTTAAAGTATATTAGAAACACATAGGATTATGTTTTTATCCATAGGAAACCCTTCAAACATTTGTTACTTTTGTGCATAGATAAGTATTCACCCGAGAGGTTACTCTCAATGTACCCCATGAGACACAATATTTTGGCTAAGAGAATGTTGAAATATTATGTAGTTATAGACTTCTCAATCATATTCACTATTTATTATTGGGATCAATATATTATATCCTACAAAGTAAACACACCCTTGACTAATTTCATCACTTTCTCTTTGTTGTAAATATACCCAAAGTTTCACATCTCAATAATAATGAATGCATTTTATTCATATCTCTTGAAGATCAATATTACATGTGTTTTTACTTTCCAAGTTATTTACTATTATTTATAATTATTAATAAAATATCATAATAAATATAAAATGATCATTATAAATTTAAAATGATTAATGTATAATCTCACATCTCCCTCAACCCATATTGTTGTAATATACATTATAATATAATACCTTTCATTATCAGATGCCAAATGGCATGTATGACTTAATTTTTTCCTCCTACACCTTGACCATAAGGTTATATTAACCAATTCCTTGTTCTAATTATTCTCTCAATGATCATACTATATTTTAATGTCCATGTTGTTAACACTAGATGAGGACAGATAACTCACCCCCTTTGCTAGAACGAAGGTGGTTAAGATGTTCCTCCACAACCCCCACCATCTCCCACAAAGTAATAAAATCAATCTAAAGGTTATGATATCATAGATCAACTCATAAGTACCTTTTCTAAAATTTATATATTTAATCTCTGACAAAGATTAGTAGTTTTTAAGGACCCAAACAAGCACATCACAATAAATTATGGAGATTTACCTCTTAAGCACATCATAGAACAATATATTCCACTATTATTCAATCTTATATACATGTAAAATGCATTACATTTGTTTTAGTGGATAATGGTTTATGAATAAAAATCTTCATCTTTATTGTCTTATAATAATTTGATATCAATATCAATAACATTGAAAATTTAGAACAAAATTTTAAGGGTTTTGATAACACTCATCATCAACACATGGATCTATCATATTGGATTTACTAGTAGGTCCTAAGATAATTTCTACTATTTTTAAATTCAAACTAAACTAATTAAAATAAAATTTACTTTTGGGGAGATGTTGGATTAATGATATGGTGGTTTTACCTTCTACATTTTGTTAATGTAATAAAATTATTAGTGAGGGATTTGAAGATACTATTCTAATTGATAATACATTTTTTAGATATGAAAAAAATGATTGGACGATAAATTTAGGATCAAAATATTATACCACCAATCGAATATATCCCACTTAATCAAATGCATACATATGAAGAAGGCAAGTCAAGTAAAAAATATGATAATACATCATAAATAGTTATACAGGAAGATATAAAGAAAGAATTACCAGTCATTGTACAAAAGAGGATAAAATTATATAGCACCCTCTTTTTGTAAATTTAGAAGATCTAAATTACATAAATATAGATAAGTATAATAGTGATGATAATGATATTCAAGATAAAATAGATG
This sequence comes from Torreya grandis, assembly GCA_037957365.1. NCBI lineage: Eukaryota > Viridiplantae > Streptophyta > Pinopsida > Cupressales > Taxaceae > Torreya > Torreya grandis. The sequence continues at coordinate 224,475 of JARHVA010004653.1, forward strand.
AAAAGTTAGGTAAGCTATATTTTAGTCATGTTGTTCTAGAAGAATACTTATCTCATACTCTTTTCACACCTACAATTGTCATCACATATTGAGATGATTCCTACACAACAAAAATAAATTAATCAAAAACTAATATGGAATCCCAATCTTCAAATAATAAGGGAAAATATATAATCTAAGATGATAAACATAGTGAATGCATTAATAATTATTGTAGTATTAACTTAAAAAATATCAAGATAAAATTCAATCCTTATTTCTAAGGATTTCCTCGCTTGAAGACAAGATCATAAATACTATCAAGCTTCAAAATGATATAATTAATGTTATGTCTATTAAGGAAAAAATAAAAGTAAAATTACAAGAGAAAGTTGCATATAAAATATACAAATAACATAATGTCAACAAGATCTGTATCTTAAAAAATTAATTTAAAAATAAAAATTATAAATAGATAAAGGAAAGTGATAGTCACATATAGATCAAGTAAGAAAATAAAAAATTAAATTTAGTTAGAATTCTTAAGAAAGTAATTATTATTAAGGGTGATCAAAATTAAGAAAAACAAAATATGGACAATTTAGTTTCATAAGAGGAAACTAAAAATAATTTGTCATACACACACACACACACACACACATCCTTTGATTATTATTCCTCACATTGATAACAAAAAATATACTAAGGTTTATATTTATTCCATTCATTAGGCCAATATAAATACCATGAAACCTATTGAGTATCTAGGGTATGTTAAAAAACATTTGGTTAATATTAATGGACACAAAATATACATTGGATCCATTTAAATACCTATTAATTTTGGGCCACACGCAAGCTCAATTATAATTCACATTGACCCAAACTTGGATCAATACAATGCAACATTGGGAGAATCATGTATGAGAGCAATGGAGGGAAATGGGATCTAGATCAAATTTCTATTACATTTGAGCATAAATTTTCGATAGTTACAATATCAAAAATAGATATATTCACAAAAAATAATAGACAAAATATATTAATTTTTAATCAACCATCCCAACTTATCTTATCAATATATCAACATCATAAAGAAATGATCAAGTGGATGAAAAAATAAAAGACACTTGAAAATTCACTAGCATATTAGTGTTCAGTTGGATTTACTTATACAAATACATATAATGATTAGATTATTATTTTTCAATTACAACATCAAGAAGAATATTATGATCCCAATAATGAGCACATATAATATTTGTATGATAATTTTGACACCACATGGCCTATAAAATGATATTTCATCTCAATTAATAGTTTAACACAGTTTAGAAGGAAATTTTATATATATATATATATATATATATATATATATATATATATATATATATATATATATATATATATATATATATATATATATATATATATTATGCATGCACTCCATGGGAACATCAAGTGGATCAAGTTATTGGTTAATAAAAAATCATTAAAAATATATCAAAAATCTAAAAAAATCAAATATTTAAAAAATACAAAAACATTCAAATTTTTATAAAAAAATTAAAATCAATACTTGAGCATGAAAAAATATTTTATTTATCTTTATATGTTTTTGATATTAATAATCTCTTTTAAAGGGGTGGGACCAAAGTACAAAAGCCACAGGGGTAGTGAACCAAGCAAAAGGCCATAAACAACCAAAACACAACAAACAAACTACAAAAATATATGTTATTTATCATATATGCTGGTAGATAACATATTATTTTCTATACATACATTTATTTCATGAGGCACTTGAGTGTGATTTAGGGCATACATTAAATACATATTTTTATATGTTGAAATTTCATTGTATCTAGAGTCCATGCCTATTTTAGGGGCATCTAAATCTAAAGTTTGCACTAAAAATATTGTATCTATATATGACCTCAAATGAAATATTGAGCTACACATCCTATAAGCATTTTTTTAACCACTCATACTTTACATAATGTTAAGATGAATATGTTAATTTCTATATCATAACATTGATACATATGGATGGAATATACTATTTTTCATGTGTTCTATACTCCGATGTTTTTTTATTTCTTATATAATAGGATTAAAATTAATTTTTTATTGTGTGTGGAACTTGTAACTTGTGTAAAAATATATTGAAAATCTCTATGAAATAATTTTGTGTTATGTGAGACATTTCAACATGTCCATTTCTTGTGGCCCTTGTTCTTATGTGTGTGAAATATTTACTTATGGTACTTTTTAACATGCCCCTTGTTATGCGGCCCTTGGCCTTATTGTATGAAATTGTGTGACATTATTTTGTGTTTGTTGAGATTGATCATTGATCCCATAATTCATATCATAAACTCCTAGGTCATAGTCTACTTGAAAAAATAATAATAATATTGCATGATTCATTTATATATCTATCTAGAGATGACACTTTTGTGCCACAATTTTAATATGGTACATACATGCTTCAATGGTTATTCCATTTTATAGGATAACATAGTCACCAACATGATGACATAATACTATATTTATCATGATATAGTTAACTCTTATTTTGAAATTAGTGACTTGTAGGCTACATCTCTAATCTCTAAAGTGAAGCATCACTATGGTATTGTATTAGAGATTCACACATTTATGAATCAATTTGGGATAGAGTATAGGTTCAAAAATATAGAGTATATTTTTTCACGTATTTCATTTAATGCAAAATTAAATTTTATAAGTAAAATATATCTTTTCAAAGATTCAAAGCGACTTATAAATAAAGAACATTGAAATATTATCACATCAATAAATATTCTATGGGCATATGACATATATATGAACATAATTTTCAAATAATAAACGTATAAAATTATACACATTTTAATGCATATACATTGGCATTAATAATATAGTCACAAGAACAATGTTATACATTTAAAAAATAGTTAAACTTGAGCATATAGATCCATAAAATTCTATATCATTGACACATAGTCATAGGGGTCATGATACTCATTAATTTTGAAGCCATTCAAAGATTTAAAAAATCAAATTTTAAAGTTTTAAAAGTCTCAAAATTTAAAACTTTCAAATTTCAAAGAGAAAAACAAGCAAATACAAATGAAAAATATTCATTCTAAAGAAGTTATATGAGAAATGTGGTTATGATGGGGGCATGAATAAAATTCATTTTCTTTCAATCATGCAAGTCTAGAATCTATATCCATCTGTAGTGGTATGATTTTAATATGTGAAGGTGATGTAAGTTTTAGTCTAGTGACATTCAACAAACTTGGAATTAATTATATCAAACCTATAATGGTTCTAAATTTTTTGGGGTTAGTGAATTGGGTACTATTTATCATTTTTTAGAGTTGTGCATCTTTCCAAATCATGAGCTTGTCATGGATCTCCATTATAAGTTATAGGGAAAATGGGTTTCATCACAATATAGGTGTACTTATTTTTCCTCTTTTCAATTTTTAATTTTTAAAGTTAAGATTTTCTAATTTAAAATGACAAAAATGAATACTTAATGAGATACTACAGGGATTTATAAATTAAATTGCACTTCAAATTTAAATTATATATTTAAAGATAAAGTGTGTTTTACACACTCAAGTTCAACTCTTTTCTCCTTTACTCTAGCAATTTCATTACTAGAATAAAGGGGGTGAAATGTAAAAACATAAATATGGGCATAGATAATTGGAAATGCTTATTACTGACATGTTATAAACCACATGACCTATGATCAAATACATGAATCTTACTCTACATGATTACTTTAAAGCCATTCTACTATATGATAACTTAACCCTTTGTTTTCCCTTATCATTACATAGAACCTTCAATATTATTGTCATGAAATTTTAAATTTCATAATAACACACCAAATTACATTCCTATATGAAATTAGAGGTGTTATAAGATAGATAAAATACAAATTCTCTATAATGGGACACTAATTTTATAGCCCAATGGATAAGGATTGGTTCACGTGCAGAAATCTATTTCAAAGAGTGTTAATGACAATGGATTGGAAAATAACATTTCACCTTTATTTACTTAAACTAAGTATTACGGTCAAGTTTTTAATAAGTGGTTGTGGCACCCTAAAAATATGTTTTATCCCATATTTATGTTCAAATATCAAGGATTTCAAATATTTTATTGAGATGAAATGAAAGAGTAATAGAGGATGACATGAAACCCATGACTCCATCATCAGTTCAAAACATAATAAAATTATCTTTGGTTTTGTTATTAGGTGGTGATGTAATTTATGATCATAGACCCATCCTTATGAATAAATAATATAATTCACATCTTAGGCATTATTCACTACCCGTAAAACAAGTCTTGACTAGTAAGAAACCAATTTGGCTTATGTAGTTCCTCTATGTGTATCTCACTTACATGTTGATCCCATGATGAGAAACTATTTTCTAATTATATATTTTAATGATATTTATATATTGAATGATAATTGATATAAATCAATGAGATATTTGAATATCTTCCTCTCAACTTAGAGGTGGAGCTATTATCTTGTGCCAAGTTGAGAATGAGTATGAACTAGCTCAAGATGCTTATGTAGAACCTGACCATTCATATGTAAAATGTGATACATCTATAGTTTTTAATTCTCAATAAAATTATTCCTTGGGTAATTTAAAAATAAAAAAATGATCCTAATCTAATTGCAAACACTTGCAATGGTTTTTATTGTGAAGGGTTTATTCCCAATTATTGGGACAAGCCTTGAACTAGTTTCAAACTATCTTTTTAAGCATTTTTTCAAAGTCATTTTATGATTTTTTGGTTTCCATATGTATTATTTCATGTTTAATTATTTTACCAACTCATCTAACCTAAAATAGATGTATAACCCTTTTACATAGTTTATTTTGAATAAATAAAAACCTTAATATTAATTATGTCCTTTGTTAACCTTGTGTGGGATTTTCTAAATGATTTTATATGTAAAATACTTTCATAAAACCCTTTAATTTGTAAACTAATCCTTAAAAACCCACCAATCCTTCCATAATTTATCCCATTTCTCCATATGACAACCTTGGGGCTCAAAATTGACTTTTCAATAGTGGTTTAGGTATTAAACTCATGTTTTTGAGATTTCATGAGGTGGTTTTAAGCCACCAATTCATGGTATGAGACTTATAAAAGGTGGATTCATACATAACTTATGACCTTTAATTTTTGGAAGTTCGTTTTGGTTTTTAAGGTCTACAAGATCAGATCTTGATTTGTACCTTCATCCTTATCTAAGGCTTGTCTAGGCTATTTTAGGATTTTGACATTTTCTTTAATATTTACTAAATTCTACCTGCTTACAAAAAACATAAAAAATTGATTAGTAATTGTATAACTATTGGTGGGGGAAAAGAATGGGCCAAATAAGTTAATAAGCTTAAAAATAAAATGCATGCATCTTTAGGTGAATTTTAAGATGTTTTAAATGTTGTGTCAATGCTAAACATGCCATGTAAAGAAGGAGGTGTAGATTTATTACAGTGGATACATTATCTTATCATGACAAGACTTGTTTTAAAGTGTCAAATTCCTATAAAGTACCTAAGGAAAGACTATTGAATATTTCATGATACTACATGGTTTGTTGTTTCTTGAAGCTAAACACATCAATGTAAAATTATGTAGGGTTACTACAAGACACATGGGTGTGTATGGTGTACGTGAGAATAAGCTAGTGGAATAAATAATGAGAAATCTATAATTTTCATTTAAAAATGATCCCTCACTCAAATTCATAATGGTAAAAAAATAATTTTTGATCTTTGTATATGACACAATTTAGTAGTTGTAAATGGTTCCATAGGCATTGAGACAAGATTAAGTAACATCTTACAACCACATGGTTTTATAAATGATACTATAGTGGAAGAAGTCAGAGATGGAGATGAAGGATATAATGTTGTAATCATAATAAATATTTTATCATTTATATTAGATAGAGATTATTAGGATGAATATGGATACATGGGTGATGTATAAATTACATAGGGTATTATTAAACTTCAAACTAGACATGGATAAGGTCTATGATAGATTAGATTGGAGATTCATATATAGAGTCATGTGTCAATTCATTTTCCAAGACAAGTTTAGGAAATATTTTAAATCTTGTATCTTCACTTGCATGTTTTTGGTAATTTTAAATGGTGAGGCACAAGGTTTTTTCAAAAGTGAAAAAAGAGTGAGACAAAGAGATCCATTATCTACTTTCTTATTCATCATTATGGTTGAATCTTTGAGAAGATTTATTTAAAATGCTATGGCAATTAATGGATAAAATGATTCAAACATGCTCAAAATTTTTATTAGGTAATGTTATCACTTGGATTTTCAACCTTTGAGGAGATGTCTAAGATCTCTTCATCCAAGTGTTAAATGGAAACACATCTAGTCTTGTGGGTAGCCTAAGGATGAGGTGAATCTCTAAATAGGGCTATCTCCCTTGATGTACCACTTTGGATTACAACTACACCTAAACCCTTTTTTTTTTGTGGGGGGGGGGGCGGAGGGAGAGATATAAATAAAAGAAAAATATTATAAGGGAGGTGATACACAAAATAAGATTATGAATTTCAAATAGTATCATGTTACACATGAGAACAAAGGACTAACCAAACATACACTCCTTCAATCTACCTCTTCTCACATCAATGTTACATTATGAGGTTATGGATGAATGTACAAATCTAGAAGGACTAGAAAAGAGGCCTTTAATGGAACTAATGAATATAACAACTCACTCAATAATTGACATTTCATATAACACTTCACGTTCCCTACAAGAAGAAGCTTTCCAACTATAAATAGGATGTAAGAATGAAACAACATGCTAAGGAATCCATAGTCTTCACTAAGCAAGATTCAACATTCAAGTAAAACAAAATAATAATAATAATAACAATTAAGAGGTAAAAATAAGTAGTCTTATTGATCAAATTTTATTAAAATGAGTAGGGCTTCACCATACTCAGGTGGAGCATAAATTACAATGGCCAAAATGGCTAGTTCTCATAAAACTTAAGAGAGAGAGGAAATAAGAGAAGTACAAGGGTCATAAGGACACTTTTAAAGCTTAAAAAATAATTTAATTGTGAATTATAATAGTATTTGATACAAACCATGAAAATTTAGGAAGAAAAAGTGTCCATATAATTCATAAAACTCATGAAAAGTGGCATGAAACTCCTCATTCTGGCTCAAAAAACTACCTTCATGATTTGGACATATTTGAACATACCAAAAATAATTAGTGATAGTTATTATGATTTTAATGAATTATAATGGTTCCATACATGATTTTTAAATCATTGGTTTCAGACTTGGTCATCTGGAATCATCTGGAAAGGAGTTATCATCATCTATAGTCCAAAAAATTCCTCCTTCATGTACCCTGCACACTTGGCCTCCAAAAAGGCATTATTTTTCCATGAAAATATAGGGGAGGTAATGGATTAAAATTTTAAAGACCTTAAATTTCATTATAAGCATTAGGGACACATTAAAATCATCTCACTTGAAGTTCATCCTTCGCACTAACTTGGCCACTATGCTAATTTTGACTGACTGAGATGAAGTTGTTTGTTTGCATACTTATGTTTATTTTAAAATAATTATATTTAAATATGGAGTTATAAAAATTCTATAACTTCCTCCCAAACTTTATTTCATTCTTATAATCCTTTTAGAACCTATAAAACACACAAAATGGTCAAAAATACCTTATTTTGCACCCTGTCTATACAAGTTCATACAAATAAAAAGGTAGGGATGAGACTAAGAGATTATTTTGAAATTTAAAATCAATTTTATTTACAAAATATTCCATTTTATTATCTATCCAACTCCATTTCTCTAAACTAGTCACTAGCAAGGTGTTTGGAGGGTTTAAGCCTGTTTTGACCTCTTAAGTTTCATTCATAAAAACCTGATGTTCAATCTAAAAAAATATCACAAAAATTATTTTAAAGGACCTTTATAACACTTTAAAACTTATTTTTCTCCCATGCATAACCTCCAAAAATATGTGAGCATCCAAAACTAGCCTATTGATCTCTCCCTTCCATTTCTTGTAGGCTTGAGAGAGTTTTAAGCTCAAAAATGGATCTCTTGTGCTTTGTTTTCAAAAAATAAGTTTTAAAATATTTTTAAAGACCCTAAAAAAATTATATAATATATTCAATTTCACATCTTATGTTATAAGTGCAAATGGTTTTGCATTTGGCTTTAGGTCTAATCATGTTCATAAAGCCTGCCTATAACCTAAAGCTCAAAATGACTTTCTTGATGGCTTACCTAATTTATAATAGATCATACACATCTATAATTTCCAAATATAAATTTTACAATCAATTATAAATTTTACTTAGATTTGGAATTGAAACTAACCCCTTGTTTGGCCTTTAGGTATAACCATGCCTCATGAGCCTATCTGCAACCTCAAGAATGTAGGGTACCCTATTGAATTTCATTATTTTTTGCATGATATAAAATATTTAATTGTATTTTTTCCAAATATCAAAACTTATTTCAAATTTTAAAACATTACCTTGTTCTTCTCTTTGCCTCCATTCCTCAAAATTGTTAATTAGTGTACCAAGGGAAGTGCCCTCTATCTAATACAAAATAGAGGGAACTTCCCTTAATTGTCTTAAAAAATATATACTTTAGGAACTTCCAAAATATATTTGTAAATTATACACTAATAAATATATTTATATTATTTAATTTGACCCTTCAAATTCACTATAAACCTAGGATAGACTTTTAGGCAAAGGATTGTGCAGGGGTGTTTGAAAGTAGACTATGTACTACCTGCTCAAGGTTTTTATTTTAATTGTTTTCCATATAAAATACCTATTTATGTCATGAATATAAATATTAATTTATCCTTGGTTTTTTTTATCAATTAAACATTTACATATCCCTTCCCTTTTCCATGCACTTTGGGACTCACAAACTATGTACATAAATCCTTGACTGTATTCTTGCCTTAGAGGGGACATTCTTAGCTTACTTGTATATTTTATGCCTTGGGTATAGTTATTATATCCTCTTAAAACCTTCAAATATCCTTATTTAACCTATACTCTTGTTTAAATTCACACCTTGGGTTTTGAAATGCTTCCAAGGCTAGTCATAGTTAGCTGATTATAAAGTATGCCTCTTTGGTTTATGTAGGTGTATACATCTTTAAAGGACCTTACTCATGATGTGTATAGGTTTTTATTAAAATTTAAAATCCACATAGAATTTCATTTTACCTTTATTTAATTTTAATGGCTGAACCTCTCAAATCCTTATACTTATATGACTTTTTCTCTTCATTCCTATTTCACTATGTTAGGTATAGTCACCAATTTGGTGGGTCTTTTCTCTAGTGGGCATACTCGAAGTGATCATATTACTAATCATGTTAATGGTACCCCTAGTTCATCCCAAACAAATTTTACTATTAAACAAACTCTAAATACTAATCAAATCTTATTATAGACCATGAATAAAATAGCCATTTTTAAAACTACTAATGTCAACTACATGATTTAAATTAAAAATAAAATTTTAAAATTTCAAATTCATCCTCAATAACCTAATTATATATAGGAGGTATTACACCTACTATCACTTATAATGGATAGAATGATCTTGGTTTGCATTTGAAAGGTTTTAGTAAAATTTAAAAATATCAGATTAAGTTTAATACTTGTGTTGCCACCAAACTTCTAGTTAAAAGATTTTCAATTGATGTTTTAGATTGATAAAATTAACTCAATTATAACATATATAAATTTTATAAGACTTAGTCAATGCATTAGTTCAAGTATTTCAAACCAATGATCTACCTGAAAATGGTTTACCCCATTTTATTAATTGTAAACAAGAAAAATATTAAACAACTGAAGTTTTCATTAAAATTCAAACAACCTTATCTAAAAAATCTAAACACAAAAATGACAAAATATAAACTCTTCCATTTGTTCACTAATTCTATTTATCCCAAACTCCAATATCATGTTAGCACTTTCTCTTAAAAGTATTTTGAAGAATCCCTTGATCAAGCTAAACATCATAACTTATTAATAAGATAATTTGAGCCTTCCCAACCTCTAATAGGAACTATTATTCTTATGATAACTAAAAAACACATGATACCAATGATGGTGTTATAAACACTTATGATTCTATACATGTTATTCATGTTATTATTCCCAGTGGACCCAATGAGGTAACTCCTTCCCCATATTTCATAGAAAGTCCCTCCCATCCACTTCCCTCATCATCATCATGCATAAAAAATATTGGTTTTCATAAAACTCTTTCCATGATGGAAATCAAAAAATATATTCCTAAACCTTCAACATGATAAATTGACCTTACTCATTGTATCAAACATTGGGTATCATGTAAGTTTGGAACATTGTAATGAAACATGTAGATAACTTAGGAAATTTTATCTTTAATTTATCCTTGGTACCAATTTTGATCACAAAACTTTGATTTTTGAATGATAAAAAACATAATAAAAGGTATCTAAATATCATGATTCCAAAGTCAATCATGAAGCTCTCAATCAAGCTAATACTCACCTTATATTGATAAAGATCCACTTTACAATAATCAATTTAATAATAATAAACACCTTACCTTAAATGTTGTGGAAACTTGAATTTACACAAAATTTATAACCAATGATGAAAATGTAGTCAACATGAATAATATGAGGTGTATAGTATCATATATTGATCCTTATCCACACTATATATATAATATAATTCACACTTTTTATACCATTAAAATACTTATCCATCTCATTTCATGGATATTAAACATATGAAAACCATTTTTAGTCCCACCTCTATCACTAAATTTACACATACAATAGACTCCACTCCCTTACCATCTATCCAAACTATATAAAACAAAATAATATAATTTTATTCACTTTTTTTCTATTACTAAGTGTAGTCATATAAAATGTGAAAATTGGTAGCTTGAGTGTGGATTGAGACACCCAACCCATAAGTCCCTCTTGCATGCTCTCATGACCCTCCTAGACACGTTGTTTATTTTTGGTCATCTATAGACTTCTAAGACCTACTTCTAGCTTAGCTAAGCTATATTTCCTATGATAATTCCATCCCCATAGGTCTTGCACCTATAGGATAATATCACCCAACTTATACTATAGCGTTGGACCCTAGGGTGTCTATTTTAGATGCTCCTATCCAATTGCATTTTAAGCTCTAATGGTCACTTCCTTCTAGTTCCTATCCTTCTTTTTATCAACCTAGCATGAATACATTCAACCCATGACCAATAGATATCTATAAAATCCCATTCAAAGTTCATTTAGAAGAGGTTGATAAATATTACAAAAAGTAAGAAAGAATACAAGAAAGACCATTAAGGAAAACTTCCCTATTCTTTGCATAAATCCATCTAATATAACTACGATCAGATCCAAATCCTTACACTAGTCCCTAGCCACCTCAAATACACCTAGTTTAGCATTTTTTACATCTTCATAACACTACTTCACAAAGCACATCAAATGGGAGAACTATATATGGTTTGATCCCTCTTATGAGTATTAATATGTAGGGAGTGTGCCCACACAAGGGGTGTGGATATATGTTCAGTGCATCTTACACACACTAACCCCCAAATATTTCTTAAGATTGATCAGAGAACAATAAAGTCTAGGGTTTGAATACTAAATCAGCTCTACAAGAAGTTCTGTAGACATTCAATAGTCAAAATTTCATAGGTAGGCTCACATAGGGATAAAAAACAAAACCTAAAAAACTCAAGTCTCTAAGACAAAGGTAGAAGAGGACTATAACACTATACCCTAGGGTGTATTATTTTGGTACTCATATCCTTTCACAAAATTAAAGTTATATCTTGATTTACAAAATTGTCCTAGTCTTGCACAACAAATTCCAAACCCTGTCTCAATCATTCCATCTGATTTTTAGCTAAGTCTTATTTTCTTCATATTTATTGTTATTTATAGAAAGGTTAAAAATATAGTTAAATTATACAAATTAGTAGCCAAATTATTGAAATATTATTTAATAATTTATTCAAATCAGACCCTTAACTAAATTAGGAATAATATTCCAATATTCCCAAAATTGTTAAATCATTTGGTGAACCTGACTTATTTCATTTGCACATAAAACCCCTAAAAACCCTAGGGTAAATTCTTTTCTAATTTTTCCAATAATCTCTTTATTTTTCCTAAATATTTAAATCATAAATTCACATATAATTTTCAAATGTACTTTAGTAATTTAAAAAATAATTTATTCCAAACTCTAGTTGAATTTACTAGGTCCTTTTGTGCACAAAAACCCTAGAAACCCTAGGGAGATTTTCTTGCTAATTTAAGAAATATTTTTTGATTTTTTTCTTGAATATTTAAATAAAAACTTCACATTAAATTTTGAAATTCCATAGTAATTTAAAAATATATATTTTCATCCAAACCCTAGTTGCATAGACTAGGTCCCATTTCTTTTTTAGGTATCACCTTACATGTTTGTGAGCTTCATATCCTTCTTATGCATTTTTTAGTTTTTTGTTTTTATGACTTTACATTTCCTTCATTTAGTAATTTTCTTCCATATCACTTTATTTATTAAAAATTATTAAAAAAAATTCAATCAATTTTCAATTTGTTTTCCTAATTTAACAATGGCCCAATACACTGGTTTTGATGAAATTGATAAAAGGGAACTTCAACAACTTTGAATTAAAACACCTTGATATGTAAGAGAATATGCTTAAAATACTAAAAGAAGAGAAACAAAAAGCAAACAATGGTTAATCATCTCAAATAATATATCAACCCATTTAAAATGACACTATAGGAGAAACTATGTCTTAACAACCCCCTATAGCATTCCAACCTTCCTATGAGGAAGTAGCAGTTACAAATAGTAAATATTTGTTTCCTGATGTGGTAGCCCTTATACAAGAGATTAAATCTCTTCAATCCAAGGTGATACATCTTGATAAAGGTACCTCTAGATCTACATAGGACTTTTATTCTTTTTCTTTACTTTATAGACCATTGGCACATCATATTTCTTCAACACCCTTTCCACCATGTTTTGTTCAACCTAAGCTCACTGTATATGATGGAAAGAGAGATCCAAAGACATAATTTAGATATTTTCATGTAGCATGCTTGGAATATGTGTCAAATTACTAGCTACTAACCAATTTATTTACATAGAGTCTAAAGGATTATGATTTACAATGGTTTTATAGTCTACTAAATCAATCAGTTAATGCATTCAATCCTTTAGTCAACATGTTTCTAGCTCATTTCAGCATTAACATTGGTGATAAGGTTTCATATACCCAAGTTACACAATAGAAACAAAGGTTAAATGAACATCTCATAGATTACATTATTTGATATAAGACTATCTTGGATAAGATGACTATCCCTATAGCTAATCAAGAGTTACAAGATCTCTTCAAATAGAGTCTTCTACTAGCCTTTCATGAATCAATAATGTTCAAAAGGTTCTCTTACTTCACTGAGTTATGTCATACACTAAAGGAAAAGGAAGTTAAACTAATTTTAATGGATAAAATTAAGTATACAAGCATATCAAAAACAACAAAAAAGAGTAACAACAAAGTCCTATATAAATTAAAAGTCAATGATAACAAGATCCAAAATCAACCTAAAATTAATGCATCTTTAGAGCCCCCTTAGTGAGTGGTTTTATCTACACCACGTCAGTGAACTTTTTCCAATCTACCAATATCTACAACCAAAGTTTTATAGCATATTTTGGAATGTAATATCATATCTCTCCCTTCTATTTTGTAAGTTGATCCAACAAAGCCTCTTCCATGAGGATATGATCATAATGCATTTTGAAAATTTCATAGGGCACCGAGCCACACCATAAATAAATGCATCAATTTGAAACACAAGATATAGGACTTGATAGATGGTAATGTTATTGATCTTAGCACTTTATTTGAGCCTCCTCAGGAAAAACAAACATAGGACAAAGTTTTGAAAATATTCTTAGATCCTTTCCCATAGAATTCTAAATAAGAGATAGGGGATGTATTAGGTGTTCATCATGCATATCATGCACATCCTCTACCAGTTACATATTAGGTACCTTCAGTTGAGTTACACCCTTTGAGAAACATGATTGGTGTATAAAATTCTAGAGTTATAGCTAGACCTTTAAACTCCTTCTCAAAGTAGAAGATAGTTAAGGATGATTCATATTATCATGCAATCTTTATCAGAGATTACATTCATAATCATCTTATTTGTAGTGTTCTCATAGACAATGGATCCAATGTGAACATGTGCACTATGACATTATTAAAACATTTAGGATATTTAGAGTAGGATATCAGCTCAATGGACATAGTTATCAATATATTTAGTGGGTACATATAGATTTCATTGGGTGAGATTGTACTTCTTCTATAGGTTGGTCCAACACACGTGGCCACACCATTCACTATTGTTCCTAGTGCATGAGTTTTTGATATGTTTCTTGGTTGACTATAGATCCAAAAACTTCAAGTAGTACCTTTTAGAGTTAATAGATTCATAAATTTCATTCATGCTAGTTATTTTATTATAGTTGGTGGAGTTTTATATGAGTTACCACTCCCCACTTCAGATCCTTCTTCTACTTTACAGTCACTAGTTTTAGCTTCTCCACCAGTTTTTATTTCTCTATTAGTTTTAGCTTCTCCACTAGTTTCAGCTCCTCCACTAGTTATAGTTCTCCCTCTAGTTTAGATTTAGACACATTCGAGGCCTTTTTCACCAGCACAAAGATTTCATATACTTCCACAGAAGCCTATTTTATAGTAATCATTGTTTCAAGACTCTAGATAGTTTCCAACTACAATATTTGTACTTGAGGTAGTATCATTAAGATCTCATGCCTCTACACACAAATAAAATGTTTAGAGATCTTCTCCTACCACCATATGGGTCCCCAATAGCCCTACAGTTTCATCCATTTTTTAGAGTTATAGGAGGACCCCATAATCAATTTCCATAATAGATATTTCAAAGCATTTACAACATACACAAATTTTAAAGTTACAGTCTCAGCTCTTCCATCATACTTCATGATCATGCATGATCCCTCTTCTTGATGTAAGACACCATGATAGGGAGTCTCTCGTGAGACTCATTAGTTAGTATCATCTCTTCTTAGCCTTGATTATATATAGTTTATTTTCAAAATTTATTGTTCATAGTCTCCTCATGATTTATTATACATAGCTTATCTAAAAAACATTAAAATAATTCAAAAATACCAAAAATAATACAAAATTCCAAAAATAAAAAAAACATTCAAATATTTCAAAATACCAAAAACATTTAAATAATTCAAAAACACAAAAACATTTCAATTATTTTCATTTTCCATGCTTTACATTTATACTACCATAATAGACTTATATTCTATTGTTTTATACTATTATTTGTTGATTTATCTACATTACCATGCTTTACTTGATCTTCTTTGATTGTGTGTAGTGACTTCTAGATCCTTGATTGCTTCACTCTACCCATTGAGGTGAAATCATAATTCATAAATTTGAGACATATATTTATATATATACCCCTCACAGGCATCTTATACATGACTACACCATCTAGGTTATGTCATTCCTACACCACACACTCTAGTTATCATGTTGATGTACATTACTTACTAGTTTACATAGATTACTCTATCCACATTCACTATTATATGACACTAGTGTATTTATTAGCATCTACTTAGTCTTTTACTCCATGTAATGCATACTTTCACTTTTTGCTTTAATTAGTTAGATGCAATTGTATTTATAGAATTTACATGATTTCCTTTCTTGATTTGAATATCTATATGTTATTACATTTCTTAGTTCCTCTTCTATGTTTTGTTTGTGCCTTAGGACATTTGTCAACATCCTTTGCTTGTAATCTTCTAGGTAATTGTGTCTTTCATGCCAACCTTGATTTTTTCCAATTGTATGTGTATACAATATTTGAACATACCTCATATGCTTATTTTCCAATTTGAGTGACATATACCCATGTCCCTTATTTTCTTGGCCCCTTGGTCACTCTTGTATACTTCTTGATTCTTGCCTTACGTGCTTATTTCTTGGTTGATTTTAAATTATTTGCAATGCCATGATCCACATCATGCATTATCTTTCTTTCTTGGATGGCATGATGGACATCATGCTCCATCCCTCCTTGACAACTAAAAACTAATAACTAACTAGACTTCTAGTTCCAGTTCATTATATTATACATGTTATTATTACATTATTATATCTATCTAGGCTCTAACAATCTCCATTGCAAAACATGCTATATCTTGAGATATCTTGTTTATTATCATTGTTATATAATGTATTTTATAGCATAACACACTTTCAAGGATATTTATTCTAATGATAGTAATTGCAAGGTCTTCATTCCTACCCTCATAAGATGGGTAAATAAATAGGGGTTCTATCATAGAGATTAGAGCTCCTACCAGTAAAAAAATCAACTTTAAAAACACCCAACATAATAACTAAACTTCAAACCAACTAGAATAAACCAAGTAGATAGCAATAATTATTAAACAATATTCAAAATTAGCATAGGACAAGAGCACCAAGATTGGACTATAGTGCTAGACAACACAGTGTCTGATTTTGATGCTCTTATCCAAATTAAAAAAAACTAGATTTTCTAAAAATAGATAGAAAAGTAAGTAAAATTATAGTTTTTTTAGCAATAGTTTAGTTTATAATCAGCAATTTTAGTATTATTTTTTCTTAGAGAATATATAGAGGGGGCATAATGTGTAACATGATAGCTCTCACTTCCATTTTTAGATTAGGTAGTTGGCATAACTTCTATATTAGAATCCATGTTTCAAACACCAATGATTGGGGGCAATGTGCATGACAAATTTGACTTATTTTATTTTCAAGTTTAGTAAATTACCTAGGTATTCTCAATAGTTGCATGCCTTATTCCAACTATAGGTGGTTGGCATCATTTTTAAGTGGCTTCCACATAAGCCTATTGCCTAATTTTGGAGTGGATTTCATACAAGACTAATCTCCACCTTTTTTGAGTGGCCCAGAGTGGCCTAGTTTATAACACACATTTGGATATCAATGTCACATTGTTAGATTTCAAAGAATTCATGGGCTTCAAGAGCCATCTCACACAACACACATCCATACTAGGTTTAGTTCATAGCTTCACTTCATGGGGAAATGATGGATCCAAAGGACTAGCTAGCCTTTGTATTCTTGAGCCACCTACTCAGAGCGATTAAACACATGGTCCAAAAATTAATTATCACATGCATGATCACATATCTTCACTCAGTGGGTAATGATGGAGCCAAAGGGATAACCTTTACATTCTTGAGCCTCTCAAAGAATTGAGCACTCAAATCCATTCATGATATTAATTCTGGTACATCACATACCAAACACATATCTTATGATTACTAATCACCTACCCTCTTGTTTATGACCTTATTCTCACCAAAAAATGGATGACATTCCCACTACAATATTAATACCAAAACAATCCATCCCTAATTCTTCCTAGACTAATAAAATAATTTATTCTATCCATATTGATCTTCATACATGTAATTATGATGATGCTTATTCCTTATATGACCCATTCTTAGTTGGTTATGGACAAGCCAAGAATGCATAAATTCTTCATTATCTATCTTATTTACAACATTTTTATGAATCTAATTGACATTTACATATAATTCACTTAATATATGCAGTCCCTTCTACTTATAATGCACATAAAATTATTTATTCATCCATTGATGTTCACAGGATTGAGATGGAGTAAGTATCAACTTATACCCATTCAACTATAGTCACTTATGAAACTCTTATAGGTATTCTCCTAGATTATGCCATGATAGTAACTTACCACTTTGTTATATTTTCTAATCCTTCAAGCATCCTTCCCCAAAAGATGTTGGCTACATTATTCTGACCTACATTGATGTTATCTCTTATAGCTAAAAATCCTAATCATGAACCTACTCATAGATGCATGGATCACAATGATTTACTTGATGAGGTTTTACCCATGCCAAAATTTTATTCTCCACTTAGAGGAAGGGTAGATGATCCATATTGTGAGTTTAAAAAAATAGATGGAAATTAGGACACATTATCAAGTATACCATAGATTTTTAGGACAACAGTAGACACATAGATATTTTCCAACCATAAATAGTCAACCTCATCATTCAATTACTCCCAAGTGCACTAACTATTTCCATGTCATGAATATGCATATTTCAACACACTTCTATTAACTTTGGTAATACATTGATGTTATTCATCCTAAATCAACACAAACTTATAATAATAATAGCTTACCACCTCCTAAGATATCTTTAGAATATATTACAAAACATGGATAAGTCTCTTTAATTTCTAATTTGTGTAATACTCATCATATAAATAGATGTAGAGTACTCCAATAACATTTCCATGATTTTCCATAGCCTATGCCTTCATGTTTGCAATAAAGACATCAGGATCATTTTCAAATAAAGGCTCACCTTCTCTTAAACCTATGAATTATCACATATCAAAGGATATCAACCATATCTAAGTGAAAATTTCTCATAGTTATTATCCCTCATAAGAGGTACCACATCTACCTCCTTATTCTTCTCATTATTGTACTTTCTCTATAGATCTCATGCATCAAAAATTACTCACATAGATCTGTATGAATATATGTGAGATCGTACTCAGATCTAGACATAATAGGAATTACCATATGTTATTGATGATGTATGTTAGGATATATATCAACATTTGTGAGCACATCTTTGTGTGACATTTCATATTATTCTACACATTATCATATGATTAGGTTAATCACATTTCATTATGAACATTGGTGATGCCTTGTGGTTTATATCTCACTTATATCATGTTATTATTTAATTATCAATATTTTAATTTTTTAAATTTACTTTACATATATGACATATTGTTTATATTATAGTGTCTTTCATTATAATTATTATCTTTTTAAACATTAAAAATTGAATAATATGTCTAGATTCTCTTTATCAAGCTTCATTTTCAATTCCTCTTTTTCACTCTTTTTTATGGTCATTAATTTCATAGGTACTTGTGATAGCTCTTTGTTAATATTATATATCCTTTAAGTGACTTGGATATATTCAATATAACACATGCCCTTTACCACTACATTACCTTACATATTTGTGATTAGCTATAAGTATACCCATCATTATACCACTCATTACATGAATGGATATTATATGATATTAATATTTCCTTTTATTACTCTCTTAATTAAAATAATACATAGGTAAATCTTGAGATTGAACACTTACTTGTGAGTAAGTCTAGGAACTTTTTCATACCACGATCTTTGGTACTCTTCTCTAATGACCAAGTGTAAGCTATCTTATGTTTTTCATCTATTTAACATGATTAATTATCCAAATATATATTAAGGAGGAATAAAAAATCCATAAAAAATAAAAATACACATCATTAAAGAGAAATAAAAGGAAATGATCAAAAGGCAATTAAAACCAGAAAAAATTTAAACCACACTAAAGATGTGATATGATAGTTGAAGCTCAAACTCCACAACTAACATCATCATAGATCAATGGTCCATTGGGGTATGGTAGGTTATTATAATATGATGGGAGGCCTTATTTTATCATCTAATTCCATATACTTTCTCGTGCAAGTATCTAATCTTCACAATAAACTAATAGCTCTATAAGGGATCTTGAGGAATGGGTAACACATTGTGGGAAGGTAGTTTAATTTTAATTTTCATGAAAACGTGATTCATGGTATGATATATGTACTGAATTTTTAATCCCAAATTCTACATTCACTAGTTGGATTTTCCCAAGTCATTGATGTCAATAATTATTAGCATTGACATACTTATTTAGTGTGTTTCATCATTGGTATGGATTTATATATCACCTATGTAGTGTTTCATTCCATATTTTCAACTTATTATTTATCCTTAATATTACCTTTTATTTATATCCCTTATATCTAATCATATTCATGATCACACTTTATATTTACTCCTTTTGGTTTTTATTTATTAAGTTGCAATGTAAGACCTTGGATAGGACTAGGGTTTCCTTAGAAATAACCAACTAGTCACACCTATGGGATTAGTTTTTGAGTTTAATTATAAGACCTTAGATAGGAATAATATTTAATCATAAACATATTTTCATACCATATTATAACCATAATTCACATGTCACTTGATGGCCATACTTTCTTCCATCACACGCTAGCACAAACACTAAAACTTTCTCTCCTTGAGCTTCTCCATGATTTCATTACTTATTTTTTATTATTTTTTAATTTTTTATTCATCATTCAATCATTTTATAATTTATATATTTTTAAAAAATTTATCATTTTTATTTCATATCCCATCCTTTGTGACTTGTTTTATATTCATCAATTATTCTCTAAAATTTTAACCTATTTACAACTCTCTATCATTTCACATTTTACATTATCTTTAACCATGCATTTGATAAAATTTTCTATAAAAGGTTAAACAATACATTATACATATTCCCATACCATAATAAATCATAATCACATGTGATACAAATAAAATAATTAATAGATAACATCCCCGAATCATAATGAAACACATCTCTCTCCTATATATATGTCTTTGTGTGTGTGTGTATGTTTGCGTTATATATATATATATATATATATATATATATATATATATATATATATATATATATATATATATAGAGAGAGAGAGAGAGAGAGAGAGAGGGAGTGGTTTAGGCTAGTCAGGGAGGCTACCTAAAAGATATGTATAATATCATCTAAATCTTAATCTATAATACCATTTAGATTTGCTCAAATGGAGCTGTAGGTGTGTTAGGATTTAGCTGAGGAGATATATGCTCATTTAAATATGGATAGTAAGATATCAATATTATAGGTCTAGGTGGCCAATATATAGGGAAATGTGAATAGTCTATGATCGTACATAATCATTACAACAAACTATAAAAGGAGGGTAGTCTCAGGCCTCTATGGGAAGTGTATCATGTCCTCATGATAGATCATAGCCTTAGAGATATTTTTCACTATGTCTCTTTTTAGTCATATCATGATTTAAATGACTCAAAAGTTTTATATAAATCATGATATAAAATGATACATAGTGAAAAATATCTCTAAAGCTATGATCTATCATGAGGACATGATACACTTCCCATAAAGGCCTGAGACTACCTTCATTTTATAGTTTGTTGTAATGATTATGTTTATGATATATATATATATATATATATATATATATATATCATGATATAAGATCTATCATAAGGACATGATACACTTCCCATAGAGGCCTGAGACTACCCTCTTTTTATAGTTTGTTTTAATGATTATGCTTACGATATATATATATATATATATATATATATATATGTATATATATATATATATGTATATATATCATGATATAAGATCTATCATAAGGACATGATACACTTCCCATAGAGGCCTGAGACTACCCTCTTTTTATAGTTTGTTTTAAAGATTATGTTTACTATATATATATATATATATATATATATTTATATATATATGACTAAAAAGTTTTATATAAATCATGATATAAAATGATACACAGTGCAAAATATCTCTGAGGCTGTGATCTATCATGAGGACATGATACACTTCCCATAGAGGCCTAAGACTACCCTATTTTTATAGTTTTATATAATGATTATGTTTATGATCATAGGCCATTCACATTTTCCTATAGATTGGCCACCTAGGCCTGTAAGATTGATATCTTACTATCCATAGTTAAATGAGGATATCTCTCCTCAACTAATTCTTACCACACCTATAAATCCCCTTTACCAAATCTCAATGGTATTATAGCTTAAACCCTAGATGATAATCTACATATCTCTTAGGTAGCCTCCCTAACTAGCCTAAACCACTCAACATAACCTTGAGCTGAAGGCACCAAAAAATATTAATAAACTATGTAGTATCATGTTGTGGTGGGATGTTTCCAGCAAGGTCCTCCATCAGACCTGCTCTATCATATCATATGAAAAATACAAACCAAAATCACATAAAATCTGATATGTATGTATGTGTGTATGTATATATATACATGCATGCATGCATGTGCGTGCGCGCCGACACACACACATCCACAATGATACATATATCTATATATATAATCTCAAAATAATCACTATAAACACATCTTACTCACCAATAATATTTTCATTTGCTCGGCCACCAAGCACCTCCTACATAGCATGGTTTTGTGGTGGTGCATGACCTATATATTGGCTAGGTTGAATCACATAAACATGTGATTATCCTTTAAATATATGATGAATAATATAATAACTCAATGTAGGGTGTATTTTGGATTTTATTGTGTCTATACTTATGGTTGTATTAGTAGTGGAACTTGGGCTAATATCAGTCTCTACAGTCATGGTGGAAACTACAATATTTACTAGTGTAGCATAATTGCTATTAATTCCCCTCCTTTTTATCATTGATTTCATTATTATATATACCTCAATTAACAAGGCCTTATAATGGGAACCCCCATTGGGACCCCCAAACCTCCCACACCATGTTGTTCCTTCACATGTTGAGCCCAAAATGTAGGTACCACTATAGGAGCTGTTAGGTCTGGCAATCTAAATGACCTTAGTACACAATGAATTGTATGTAATTATACCCACAAATGATATCATACCCTAATCCTAAGATACCACTATGCCTATATAGTGTTTGGTCATGAGGGCCAAGCACTCAGAGTACCCAAATATAAGTACCAAATAATATGAGGTTGAGTAGTAATCTTCAATGCCTAAATAGGTGGCATAATCCACACCATATGGTATTATGCCTACCTCCACATGTGTGAGACGGGAATCATACACATAATTAGGTAACCCTTCTAACATATACATAGGACATCAATAATAGATTCAACTAGTAAAAAGCATAATTGACCTCACTATCTACTAGACCCTAAATAAAATACCATAAAAATTATGTATTAACTACACCCAAATAATAAAACCTAAATAATATAATGTAATACACTCCAAAATTTCTTGAAAAAAATCTATAATATATAATGGGAGCTTCCCATCTGACTTGTGATAGATCACATGAGCTATCACAAGTATAATAGTCAAATAGATATCCAAAATAACTAAAATATACACATCAAATAGTTACACCACCAACATAGGTTGGGCATATTTATTCAAGAATACCATCCAAAAAGTTAAGGTTCCCCTATCATCTACCAAATCTATAGTATGTCACACACCTAGTGTGATATTAATTGGTAAT
This sequence comes from Torreya grandis, assembly GCA_037957365.1. NCBI lineage: Eukaryota > Viridiplantae > Streptophyta > Pinopsida > Cupressales > Taxaceae > Torreya > Torreya grandis. Next base: position 247,986 of record JARHVA010004653.1, read on the forward strand.
CCTAACACATACACATCATCTAGGGTGATGGCCACCTCAATAGAATCCCCATCTACCAACCAACAAATCTAACTAGTTAGTATTTCCCATGCCCATAGGAACATTATGACTAAATCTACACTCAGTGAGATCCATCACATCTTCATTATCCCACTAAAATGAAGTTCACTAAGCCAATATTAATCCATGATAGATAATTTCATTACTAGATCTATTAACCATAATACATCCATTAGTATTTAGATCCTCTGTCAACTCTAAAAAATTTAAAACAATAGAGAATAAATTATATCTCCATACCAAAATTGACATATAATATATTTCAAAATAGTAAAATAAATAAATGGTAAAACTAACTACTTCATCGGCCATGTAATGTACTCCATCATCTCTTTTCTATCTTGATAATTATAATGGTGATGTACATAACTACATTAAACATATAATATATTAAAATTTATCAACCATGTACATGAATACATTGGCCCTCTTGAGTTTCTAATTTATTGGCATTTGTGTACTATATTGGCCATCTATCCAGAGTCTATTGGCTAACTTATATGTTCTAAGCCATCCTATCATGTTATTACCCAGATTTACAACTATATAAACTAAATGAATTTCATACAACATTGAACACTCTCTAAAAAATTATATCAACCATTTCATATTCCATTGGTAAGATAAGAACACCCATACTTTCAAACTATATTTGCCTAAATAATATTATGTTATTTAGGTAGTGTTTTTTCACTAGGTCGTAATAATTACCCCTGAATTACTTTTTGACATTTTGAGTCCTAATCATTTCTTATTTTAATTTTGACATTATTACTAAATTATTAAGGGGAAATTATGAGACACAAGTGTGCCTCAACACCTATTTTTCCTAATCTAGTCCATTTTAATTTAAAATACTAGAAAAATAACAATAAATACACCCAATACCTAGACTACACTAGCTACTATAAAGATCTGTCCTCCAACTCATCCACCTTCTTAAGATCAATCCATCATCTTTCTCTATTTTCTAAATTTAGATATAAATAACTCTAGTTTCCAAAAATATAAAATGTGGAAATGAGTAGTAATTCACCCCTTTTATAATAACATTTTGAATAATTCAAACCTTAATTATTTTTTGAGAAATTATGTATTTTATCATAACAATGTTTCCATAATCCTTTTTCACAAACCTAAATAAAATTCAAAATCTTGACAAAGTAGATAATGTTTTTGTCCTAACACCATTATAAAAAGTGCAAATTGTATCTTATTTTTAGTTTTACCTCTTGTTTTCTATATTGGATGCCTCTCTTCGCCTGCTTCACATGTAACTTATTTTCAATATGAATAAGATAAGTGAAGGTATGAATTTAAAAATTATTTTTTTTCATTTATTTTACTTTTTCTAATGTAATTTTTTACCTCAATTAATGTGTTGTTATTTTCCTTATCAAAGCACCATCCCATGTTACACTCCTATGACATGTGATGATTTTTGATTGGGGCATATCTATACACATAATATTTTTTAACTTTATCATTTATTGATGCATTCTCTCTTTTAGTAACCTTTTGAGTTTCAATCTCTATATGTTCATGCCTTAAATGGTGCACTAAGAAAGGGTGGGTAGACCATTGGTGCTTCATGAGAGACATTGTTGTTTATTACATCATGTCTATATCCACTACAACTACCTCATACTTGATCCACTAATCAATATTCCTTATAACCCCTAACTATATGAAAACCCATATTATCTGACTGTATCAGCACAGATTGATGTAGTATTTATTGATTCATACCAATTTTAAAACTAAGTTAACCCATGCCTATTCCAAAAGTTATAACAGATGATTCACAACTAAATTAGACATGGCTGACCTAGTTTGAGGTCAAACTATTAGATTTTGAACTACATAGAGGTTGAATGATGGCATTACATAAAACTTTAGGAAGGGTTAGGATCATCCATCACTATAAATACAAGTCCCCATTCAATAAAATAGAGAGGAAAATTCATTTTCACATTGTCATTGATCAAAATTCTACCTAAGTCTACATTTGGAGAAGGAATTACTTAGATCTTGTCTTATAGGGAAAAATATTGTATTGTGGAGTCTTGAATGAAAAGGAAGATTACTTTTATCCTAAAACTTGATTCAAGCTTTTTGATCTTTAAAAACACAAGAATATCTATAAAAACACCATTGTCTAAGGGAGAGATTGAGGATCAACAAGTTTTTTCAAGGTAAGTATACTATAACTATAGAACTTTCATTTGATAGATAGTAGTTGCATAATTAATAGCTTGAATGAATATATAACTCCTTGTTTTAATCTCCTCTACACTTATACTTAGTGTGGATAACAGGTTTTCTAAACTTTATGTTTCCCACCTTAGGTGACCTAGGCCCTAATTTTCCTACCATGGTTCGTTACCCTTTTTAGTTCATTTTAACCATCCTCCTTATTTGTGTTTCTAGCTCAACAATACTAAATTAGATTAATTATAATATTATAATATCTAATAAGGGTTATTTCATGATATTTATTGTCTAGAACCTTTAGAACCCTCTCTATTGATGTTGTGCATAAGTTTTCCTCTTCCTTGGTTTATCAGATCCATTTGGTCATATCTAGATACATTAAGTATCAATGGGATATATTTGATTTACCTTATTTGATTTCAAATCTCTTATATAGGATAAGTTGCAAGTTAATCTTAGCTCATTGCATGCAAAAACTAGATAGTTTTAAAAGTTGAAAATTTAGTTATTTTTACACATTATGGGGGCATATATAATTACCTTTGCAATCCTATTTCCAATTTAAAAGATAAAATTCACACCATTTCAAAGTTTCAATAGTAAGTTATAATGAATAGTCACATACATTTTTAAAATGGTTACAATGGGAGCATAATACAATATTATGCCATAGACTCTATTTCATGAACATGATAGGAGCATGGATGTATAACATTCTATTGTGATCATGTTTTTAGATATTGGGATATACCAAGATTTTTTAATTGAATCTACAAGCCATATGTAGTGGTTGATTTGGTTTATTTGCATAGTGCATGAATTAGTGTCATTAAACACTCCAACAACATGTGTGTGAATATGTAAGGATTCGAACCCAATTATATATTTGGGTTATAAATATGGACATAAATAATCAAGTTTAAAATTTAAACATTATTAAATGAGAAATATTTTCACTTCAAAAGAGTAAATCCAAGTTGGGGTTTCTATCAATCCTAATTTTATCCAATGGTTTGGCTAAGGAACCATCTTTTCCAAGTGACTCATCGAACACACCAATTATCCAATGATTAAAGGAAGTATCATTACTAAGGAAACTCACAAAATAAACATGGATGTCACAAATACATGTGTATTCATTTCATACTCTCATTTTAATTTTAAAAATAAGCAATTTTCAATTGAACGAATTTCATTTCAAATTACAAACTATCAAAGTTTAAGAAAATATTCAAATGTTCAAATTCAAGTTTTCAATTTTTTAAGGAAGGAAATAAATAGTTCATGTACTTTCTAGGATTTTTGAAAGTGTATTGTGACTTACACAATTTAAGTATGCACCACAAAGATATAGTGTGTATTGCACACTAAGGTATGACTTTCCTTTAATATAGTAATTACATGTATAGACTAAAGGTGGAGGGTATGTATTAGCTTAAATTTGATCATAAATACTTGATCATGCCTATTTGATCCAATTTTATCAATAATTAAAATGTGTAATTAATTGATACTTATTTCATCAATTTGACCTATACTAAGTGTAAGAAGATACCTCCTTTAATTACAAGGCCATCTACTAACATCTATTAAAATTTTAATTCTACTCAAAACATTTTTATGCATATGTATGCTGTAACTCAAATCCCAAACTTAGTAACTTTTTTGTATGGAAGAGAATGCTAAACATGATAGGAATATCTAGCAATCATTTCCTTATATATTGATCCTATCCTTCCTTTACATGAGTTACATTTTAAAAAGGGAAAGTGTATACACATAATATTTTTAAAATTTTATTACTTATTGACACTCTTTATCTTACAATAACTCATTGAGTCTCAATTTTTCTAAGTGTATGCCTTAAGGGTTACATCAGGAAAGGGGTGGGTAGACTATTGGTGTTTCACAGGATTGTTGTCCCTTTTCCCATTTGTTATCTATACACTTGTCTCTTAAAAATAATTACCCTAAGCTTATTCTTCTTTATTGCACACTCCTCATTCATTTTATAGATTTTATCCCCTTTTTATTAACCTTAACCCCCTTTTGACTATATTTTATACTAGGTTGACTAAGTCAACCCTGTATAGTTTTGGGTAAAATTCATTTAGGGTCTAGGTCAGATCTTGGCTAACCTAGCCTTTAACCTAGTGAATTATTATCCATAAATGTACTAGGTTAACCCTATTGGATAAAATTTTTGGAAGGTATTAGGGCTAAAACCACATACATATACAAGTTCATTTTTCCATTATTTAGAGAAGAGAATAAGAAGTAAGAGTTATTGTGCATATACTTATACACTATTCTACTTGAAAAGCAAGATTAGAGTTTCATACTTTCTCTGGAGATACAGATCTTGTCTTATGGAGAATTCTTTTGGATGTATTGATATGTTGTGTATCCTAGAGCTTGTTTTTTTTTTCATCCTTACATACCATAATAAACTCTTGTGAATAACCTTGGCTAAGGGAGAGGTTGAGGCTCGATAGGTTCATCTTCAAAGGTAAGTATTCCTAACTTTATTTTTTCCTTTGTAAGAGTAGATAGATATTCATTTGTACTTATCTTCCATGCATTATGATTATGTATACATTTATGTGAGTATATGTCTCTTATGCATGTTTAATTTTTTGATTTCTTACCCCCACTTTTTGCTACAAGCTTTGGTGAGCACTAGATTACACTTTACTTTACTTGTTCTTAGTTTAGTGAATATAAAACATGAGACCTAGCTAGGGTTATTACATGATTGTGATTTAATGGAGGCTTTGGAACCCTCTATAGCATGGTTTATTATGGTAATAGATCCTATAATGGGGTCTAGTGGATCCCCATATTGGTCATGTTCCCAATTATCTAATGTTTCCCCAATTAGAAGTGTATGGTTTGATCTATCTTCTCTAAATTAGGATTGATTTATAAACATGATACATTTTTGATTGCATATATTTTGGTGAACCTAACATGAATAAAAGCCTTATAGGTTTTATCTCATTTTTTATTTATTTTATCATTTTATTTCTTTATATTTGTGATACTAGTTCGATAGTGTCAATATAGTTCTAACTTCTTTGTGTAGGTTTAACACATAATCACATCAATATGACTTTGTTCTATTTGTGTACATTTTTCTTTAGGTACAAGATAATAGGTCAATTATGTCGACATAATATAGGTTTTCTCTTCCAAATAGGCTACTAGGTTGACCTTGTCGACACAATACACTTTTAGACTTCTAAAAAACATACTAGGTCAACCCTATTGACATAGTATACTTTACATGTTTTAATAAGTAGGATTTTATAGAATTAGGTTGATCTAGTTGGTATAATTTATAAGTGTAAATTAAGGCACTTTAATATTAAATTTGTTTTACTTTATATCCTCCAACCCAGCAAGGTTCCTTTCTCTCCTTCTTTATCATTTATGTTATTCATTATAGTTTTATTTTTCATAATGTTTAGTCTTTAAAACTACCCCTATTTAGTAAACTAGGTCAACACCATCGACATAGTTCTATATTCTTTCTTATATCTAGAAAACTAGGTCGACACTATCGATGTAGTTATTTTCTCATACACTTAATTCATGTTTCACGTAAAATTTTACTTTATTTTATAAGAATAAAGTTATAAAACTTAAAATAAGGGTGAGGTTAGTAAAACCTATATTTGGTTTGTGCTTCATGATCCAAATGGTTATAGATACTCCTCTTTGTCTTAGGAAGATGACATGTAGATAATAAAAACACTAAATAAATGGTTGAATAGTTGGATAGTAGGGTGGATTTCTTAGCATGCTAGATCTAAGAAGAACAAGATTCCTTAGAGGTTGTCAATCCATGATTTTAAACAATCAATTTCTAAAAGTGAAAGATGGATTACTTGCATAAATAATAAAAAAATATTGAAACCAAATACAAGAAGTGCTTGAAAAGAGATGAATTTAACTAATTATAGTAATAAATGATTAGATATTGATGCTAAATAAATCATACATGGTTTAGAAAATAGGGTGATGTTCTATGATCAAGTAAAAATTCAAAAAATACAATTTGGTTAGGGTCTAATAAGTGGAATTAACTTGTTGAAATTGACACATAGTGACTTTCAATAGTTAGGTGAGACTGTTGGTGGTTGGGTAACCATCAGTGGTTAAGAAACCATCAATAGTTAGGGCCAGACCATCAAAGGTTAAGATGATCATCAATGGTTACTATGGGATTTGGTTTGGGTCAAGAAGTTTAGTTGGGAAAGGTTGCAAAAAGATACGACAAAGAAACTAAATCTTGAATCTTGACAAGAGACAAATACTTAGCTTTTACTAGTCTAAAGAATGTTGAGGGTGACTACAAACTAGTTGTGGAGCCTAGAACAATTCTAGAAAAGTGATGATGCCTTGGCATGTTGATTAATGAATTACCATACTTATGATTTATGTCTCACTCGTTGGAAGATTTTCTAGATTTTCTAAAAGTGAGAAGAGTACCTGCACATAAAACTCTGATCTCTGACACAAGAATCTAATGATTTTCTCCTCTCCTTTCACTTCCTCCTATTTTTTTATAGAAGTAAGGGAGATGTGAAATAATAGGTTCAAACAAGGTTTAATAAGATGTCTAATTTTAACGTTAACATGCATTGATTACGCACATAGATCAAAGAGATTAAAATAGAAAAGCAAGTTGTAGTTGAGTGGTAGTTAACCCTTGAGGTAGTTAAAGGTTAACCATTGGTGGTCAAGGATAACCATCAATGGTTAAGGGCCAACCATCAGTGGTTGAGAGGTAAAAGTTAAAATACTCATGGTTAGTCATTGTGACTTAGGTTTGGCATTTAAAAGGTTATGAAGTGGTACCAAAGGGGGTAAGGGGTAGCCCAAAGGTTGGTGTAACATCTATAACCATTGTGTATGGTTTTTTAGTGTCTACATTTTTACCCTTTTTATCATGCAATTTGTATCAACAAGCTATAAAATAAAAAATAAAAGGTAGGTTTGACTACCTCAAGTATGGGAGGAAGTGTTCCCCCTTAAACTAAGAATTGATGAGGTAAAATGAAATTGGGTATGTGTTTGACAAGTGGTGAAGTGGGTGATAAAATTAGTTGGATTGGGTATTGAGTCACCAATATGTGCATAAAATACAACTAAGTATGATAGAATAGATCATGCATAGACTAGACTACCATAGTTGAGTTACTTGGGTAAAAATAAGGTCAATACTAGAAGGATAAGTGACAAGTGGATCAAGTGAATGCATTTAGGCATAGTAGTTATGGTTGTACTCATAAATGTAATACTTATAGGTAATTTAGTATATGTGTAGGTATCCAAGATAAAAAAGCAATCCCATGAAGACACAAATGGGTTGATGCACAAAAAGAGTGCTAGTTCAATTTATTCAAGATGGAAATGTAGTCATAATGGTCATAATGACCAAGGCAAGGTCACCAAAAAACATGTGAAAGTTGAACCAAAATGACCAATGTCAAGGTTACGTGGTTGTTTTATCAGTTGGTGGAGAATGAGGTAATCCAATGGTATGGTATAGGTAAAGAAGTTGGTGTAATGAAAAGTTTTTGAAAAATAGTGGGTGGGATTGAAAAATCCTAAAAGGGTTGACTATCAATGGTTAAGGTCGAATGTCAGTGGTCACAAGGTTGATCATCGATGGTCATACATCAGCCCTAAAAGAGGTGAGGTTAAAATTAAAATAAGGCTTATATTTCCTCATTAAAAACCTATGGTGATTGAAGTTGTATTGAGAGAAGAAGAAAATGGTGGTTGGTGAGTGATTAAGAGAAGAAAAATGGTGGTGGTTGGTGAGTGATTGAGCTAACTAAGGTGGATTAGATGAGGGTGATTGAGAGTGGACCTTTGATGCAAAGTAGCTAACCAAGATGTAGTGAGGATGAGTCAGAGCATAGGGCCAGGTAGCAACAATTCCTATAGCTCCTTCATGACAACATTCACAAAATGAGGTAGGTTCTATATTTGAATTGACATGTTTTCTTACAAAAAATATTGTTAGTGAATTTGGTGTTTGTAAACCTAATATTTAGGGTTAAGGTTTGGGAGGTTTAGGTTTGGAATTAAAAATGGTAGAGGGGGTGAAATTTTGGAGGGGTAGTGTAGGTAGGGGAAGGTAAAATAGAGTTAGACAAGTTTTGAATTGATATGTTTAATGTTTTGATAGATTAGGATGTTAGGGTTAGGGTTGATTCATTGACAGTCACCACATAGTGATCATTTATAGTCACTATTGACCATCATCATTCAATAGGTGACCATTGAGTATAAAATACATAAACCATCAGTAGTTGTTATCAAACATCATTGGTTGATAGGTGACTATTAAGTGGCTAATGCATGGATTGTCAATGGTTATTGACCTAACCATTAGTGGTTGATGGTTGATCAGTGATGGTTCCAAAAGGAAATGTTTTTAGTCAACACTCAATCATTGATAGTTGATAAATAATGTAAAGTTTGGTTTAGGAATTAGGGTTTGGGCGAATTTAAAAAGGTTATGTAAGTTATGGATAAAAATAATAGTTTAAAGGTTTGTTTAGAAAAGGGTTATGGTCAATAGTTATGTGGATGAGACAAGGTATAAGAGGTGAAGGTGAAGGTAAGTCTTGGGTATAGGTTAGATTAGGTGTAGTTTTTATATTTGAGATGAGTAGGTTAAGGTAGGGTATAAGGGTAATAGGTAGAATTCATAGGCATAGTTTTATATATTTTGTAAACTAATGTATTGGCATATCAAACCTTGTAGGCAAGGGAGTAGTTATAGATGCATGATCAAGTTCCCTAGATCCTTGATGAGGTGCATCGAGGGATGATTGATGTAGATTGGTATCATATGACCAAGGTGGGTTTAGGAGGCATGAATTACTATCAACATGTGTTTTGGGTATAGCTATGATAATGGAAATCATCAATATATGGGACCTTGCCACTAACACATTCTTGCTTCTAATTGATGAGATCACTATTCTATCAGAGGACATCCATCAAATATTATAACTACCTATACAAGGTGAGCTGATATACCATATCAGTAGTGATGAGAGAGATGAGCAAATGGAACACCTATACAGAGAGGATCTTGTGCTAATGAGGTGGTACATAGGAGGATTTTAGTATACACCTTTGTTCTAGATGGATAGGGATATGAAATGGCTATTCATGATGATTATGATAGCTTCCACATGTTATGCTTTACTAGATTCTAGTAGTGGGAGATTTATATACTTATTTCTAGGGGTTCTTGTGGAGATGTGGTTGGATCATATGGTATTTTCCTAGGTCCCTATTTTATTAGTTTAGATCTATTGGGAGATATGGGGATATTGTCCCCATAAGAGAAATGGTATCAATGTTGGTTTTGTGTTACGTTTTTGGGCATACAAGCACATCAAGGTACTAAGACCCAAGGTACTAACATGGCATGGTTTTATTCATATGGATTTTAGGGTTGACTATATGAGGTGGAGAGGTTATTACACTCTCACAAGATGAATAGGAAGAGCATGTGATCTAGATTGGTACCAAGATAGGCTAGAGGCACAAGTTGTGAGAGATGTGATTTGATACCCATATGTTTGATTGCTAACTTGGGTGAGCTTTACCAGACATGCATTATCATTATAGAGCTACATGTAGGTTTTTTGGAGGTAAGATCATGAGGTTGAGATTATCCCATGTGATAGGGTGAGGAGGTAATTCAGACTCATCTAATCTATTCCAAGGGAGTTCCTAAGATATATGAGGGAGAATGTAGAGTTCCCATTGCATATACTAGAGCTAGAGGACATATTTATTAATCATGAGGAGCTACTAGCAAGGGCTTATATTGATGATGTAGGTATTATTGATGGATACCCTAGATGGTTTCAAGCACACTATGACATAGTCATTTTTTTGGGTGATGATGATCATCAAGACATGGATGTGGACATAGAGGTGGAAGGTGGTGATCAAAGAGATGATGATGCCTTAGATAGACAGGAACTAATTATTGAGAGGGATCAATCATGGGAGGCACTTGTTAGTATCAATGAACTAAGAGAGGGATAAAACATAGGGAAAAGTGGGCACTCTTTTATGAGAGAAGGATCAAGATAGAGCTAGCTAGCCACTATTACATAGGAGAGGGATTTCCTTAGGTAGGTAGCAGGGTGAGTACCAACACTTGTCAGACCACCAAAGACTATATCCATGGCGAGATATATAGTGATAGTGGAAGAACTAAGGTATTATGAGGCATTAGTTTTCACACATCTTATTGATGATCCCAGATGGGGTGAGTTTAGAGTAGGGATCATTGACAGGGCTAATAGTGCAACACCGAGTTAGTAGTTTGCATCTATAGGTGGACAAGTAGGTTTAGGAGGTGGGTAGGCTCTATGAGGTAGTGGTACTCTAGGGTCTTAACCTATTATGATACATTACACTTTTGATGTATTATATGATTTTGATATTGGTCTGTGAGATGATGTAATGAGATGTATATATCCATTAAGAGACATGTACATTATTATATAAATGATCATTATTTTGATTATGAGCTAATAATATATAGATGCAATCATGGTTTATGGTCTGTGTTGATGGTTATGTGTGTGATGTTGTTTATGTGATGATGTGATGTTATGATGATTATGATGTTATGGTTTATGTGTACTGACCTAGCTAGGCATGTGATGATGTGGTTAATTAATTTATGCTCATGAGGATATGCAATATTGTTTATGATATGATGATGATGTTGATATTCGATGGATGGTGTTTATGTGATGATGATTATGATGTGGTTATGGTTTATTGGTGACTATGTTTATGATGTATGCTCATGTTGATGTTGATATTTGATGGATATTATTTATGTGATGATGTTATGATGTGGTGTTTTGTAAGACATGACCATGATGTTTGTGATTATTATCAAGGCTATAGATGATTATGTTAATGTTGTGGTTATGTTTATGATATTATGATGTTGGTATGATTATGTTTATGATTATTATGCTCATGATTTGAATTAATGAGTCTACACTTCCTTATCTAGATTAGGCATGTGGTGGATAACATATGTCAATGATTCATTCATTTTTAATGTATGATTAAATTATGGTATATATGATAGATGGTTAGTTTATGTGATTGATCACTATATGATGTTTGGTATATGAGATGGCCAATTCATTAAAATATTCTTATGATAAAAACATTTATAAAAATAAGGTAAAAAGGCCATTGCTAAATAGAACACATGGTTAGCAGTTAAATGTTTTGAATGAATTCAATATGTTTAGATGAAAGTGAAGTAATATTAAAACATAAAGAGTAAGTTGGATAATGAAAAAAAATGTGAGAAAAGGTAAGATAATCAAAAGATAAACATCTTAATGTATGTATCAACAAGTAGGTATGAGATAAATATGAAGAAGGAATGATTCCTCTTTATTGCCAAAGACTAAGACAAACTTAAGGTAGATCGTCTTATGAACATAAGCCTTCCGAATGCTTTGAATTAGCATTCGTTAGTCTGTTAAAAAAATTCTTAACCACCTAGTATCAAGTATGCTAAAAATAATCCCTTCATTATAAAGAGGATAAAGGGGATGTGGATGCTGATGGAACCTTTTTATGAGACTAGCATGCCTCTTCTACAAGTTACCAAAGAGCCAATATAAATAAGTCAATGTCATATAAAGTGTAGACTGATCGATGTAGGAAGTCTACCTATAAAATCTGATTGTGGCTTCCAATTTTTTTTTTTAAAATTTATTTTGATAATGGGTTTTTTAATTAGGAAGTTGATCAATGCAAGAAGCTTCCCAGGAATTGTTATGCTTTGACAAATGCTTGACTCAACCATTCTTCAAGGGAGTGGTCTAAGTTTATGAGATTGGTTTGAGGCTTTTTAATAACTATCCTTCAAGGGAGAAGTTTACCTTATATTGAGAAATTTTGATTGGTTTTGGTAGCTATCCTTTAAGGGAGTAGTTTATGAATGTTTGGAATAACCCATATCATATATGACTTTTTTATTTTTTTGTGATTTTTTTGATTGATTTTATGTTTTCTATTGACATGGATTTTATATATATAGGATTGAAATCTTCACCTTTATGAAGGTGGGACTAGAGAACAAGAAGGTTGTTGATGGGTAAAAGAGGTTTAAATGACAATGATCATGGGAATCCATCCTACAAAGGGATGGAAAATACCATGATAACCATGCCATGGGTAGAACTATGTTACCCATGTTTAATATTAGGTGAAGGTTATAATGAATAATCACATGATTCAACTTTAATCGGTTGTCATTAAAATAAGGGGATGTATGGGAGTGAAAACAAGGGATGATCTTAAATTAGATAAAAGGTGAGTTTAATCATATTTAAAAAAAGAAAGGACATAGATGTGACGCATTGAGGGGATCAGGCTCTAGTTTTCCTTTAAGAAAGGATAACCGATAAGCTCCCAATCCATACTTATAGGTTATGATATAAGGTCCAAGCCAATTGAAAGCAAACTTGCCCCACTTTCCTTTCTCTATATTGGTTACATGTTGATTTTCCTTTAGGATGAGGTCTTTGATATTGAATTATCACACTTTGAGGTGCTTGTTATATGTGTGCTTGATTCTCTTTTGATAGACATGAATATTGGTAAGCATGGCTAAAAGACATTCATCAAGTAATCAAGTTGGGATAAAGATTTCTCATGATAATCACTCTCAGAAATGAGATCTTATAGAGATATGTGAAGACAGGGAATTTGGACTTCAAGAGGTAAGACAACCTCTAATCCAAACACAATAGAGAAAGGAGTAGAACACATAGGGGTTTGAATGCTATCAAAATATTCCCATAAGGCAAAGTGGATGTGTATGTGACAATCTTGACCAGATGTGTTAACCATTTTAGTGAGCATGTTGTTAAGATATCGGTTAGAAGCTTTGGCCTATCCATTTGTTTGTGGGTGATAAGGCAATGATAAACTTAAATTGATACCAAATGCATCACAAAGACCTTGGACTTATTTTTTCCTAAAAGATTTACCATTTTTGGTGATAATTTTGTGAAGAACACCAAAATGATAGATAATGTGATGGTTGATAAAATTGATAATCTTTTTGGTCTTAATTGAGATGAGAGGAATAACCTCTACCCATTTGGTGGAATATTCTATTATAGTGATGATATAATGATGTCACTATGAATAATGAGGATTAATTTTACTAATAAGATATAGGCCCCATTGTGATAAGGGCCAAAAATCCTTAGAAACTTGGAGACTATGACCAGGTGCATGATGTAAATTAGTATTTTTTTAATATTTAACACATTTCTTCACATAATCAAAATAATATTGGTTGAGATTAGGCTAGTAGTAGCCAAGGTGAAGGATGTATTTAATGATAGCTATACCATTAAAGTGTCCTCCATAAATCCCATCATGTATTTCCTTGATAACATGAGAGGATTCATGAATACATAGGCAACAGAAGAGGAGACCATCAAAATTGCATTTATAAATAATTACTCCCAGTATGGTATAATGTGAGGTTCTCTAAATAAAAACTCATTGATCATTCTTAGAGAGGTTGGAAGGGATGATGTAAAAATTGAGATAATCAAAGGTTTATTAATACCAAAGGTTAGGTTGGGTCTCCTCCATATTGAAGATGGTAGGAGAGTATAATTTGACATAATAAGCATCAATAAGTTGATGGATAATGATGAATATCTTATATTCATAGGGTTAAAATTGGATATAGAAAGTGAGAGAAGAAATTGTATCAACAAACTTGTTCATAGATTATGGAGTGGTTTGGATATGGTAGTGTTCAACTGATGCTAAGAGTACCTCAACTAGTTTTTTATACTATTGTAAAACATCATTCATTCATTGGTAAGATCCATTTATTTAATTGACCACAATTTTAGAGTCACCAAATATTCTAATTATTTTGAATCCTAAGGCTAAAGCAATCTGAAGACCTATCACTAGGGCTTCATACTTAGCCATATTATTGGTACATTTGAAATCCAGCTTGAAGGATAAAGGAAGAGGTTCACCATGAAGGGGGATAAGGATGATGCCATATTCCCCACCATTTTGACACTTCTATCCATCAAAGAACATGGTCACTTGATAGGTGAAGTCTGCTTGAGAGAGGGTCATAAAAGACTCATCTAAAAACTCAAGAGGAGGAGGCTAGTTATATGCTAATGGTACTTTAGCCAACTAGTAAAAAATGGATTGCCTTTTCATTGACCTATTTTATAGGAACTCAAGGTCAAACTTAGATAAAAAATGAGCCACGTGGCCATACATTGAATTTGGTATGGCTTGGAGTGCATATACATAAGAGGGTTAGTGTTGGTGATGACAAAGATCTTTTGATTGAGAAAGTAACGGCAAAGTTTGGTGGCCATAAAGACTAGGGTAAGGCAAAGCTTTTCAGTATGGGTTTATCAAGTATTGTACTCTATAAGTGTACAACTTATGTAGTAGATTAATTTCTCTTTATGCTTCTCATCATGATGATCTAGCATTGCCCCTAAGGAGCGGTCAATGGTGGAAATATAAAGGTAAAAGGGTTGATCTTCTTTGGGAGGAATGAGGATGGGTGGAGACAAAAGGTACTCTTTAAGTGAATCAAAGGATTTTTAATAGTCTATATTCCACTTAAAAGATACATCCTTCTTCAGAAGGTGGTGAAAAGGTTGGCATCGATCTAAGAGTTGGGAAATAAAATGAAGTTTTTGACTAATGAGTTTGGCATTGTGGTTGGTAACTATATTATGGGTATCGATGAAGGGGTCAATTCCTGGCATGTCACTGTAAGACCAAGTAAATGTTATGATATAGTCTTGTAGGAAGGAGGGGAAGTCCTAAAGCTCCTTGGAATTTAGAGATTGGGTAATTTTGACAATGCTTGGATTATTCAAAGTACCTAAGTTGATATCAATGGTAGATTAATTTAACATGGTTGAATTCTCAAGAGGAAGAGACTTATGGATAGAATAATCATCTACACCTAGATAGGTAAGAATGAAATCATCATCCTAACATTAAATAATATTAATGGTAGGAGAGTCATCTCCTACCATCTCAGGATTGGTTAGAAGAATGGTCACATTCACCCTATCCTTTTGATAAGTTAGGGGTTTGAGACTGATCATGTTGATGAAAAAAAGTTAGGTGTGATGACATTGAAATCCTCACATTTTGATGGAGAAGGGGTTGGTGAGGATGTGACATCTTCCTCATCAATGATCGTAATGTGAAGTGGGTTGGATTGATTTTTTAGTGGTATGAAACCAAGGCCATGCTTTTCATAAGGTTTTTAGGTCATGATTAGAAGGAACTCATATGATCCATGTTCATATCACCCCAGACCAAATCCCTTCCAAGAACACCTATAGAGGTATGTCTTGTTAAACTCTGGTTTACCCAAATAGGAAAAATTGGAGGTGAATGGTCAATGTGAAAAAGAGGTGGTGGAAATGTTATGGGGTTTATCAAGTCCTCCATAGATAAAATTAGTTTGACAAGTTGAGGGTCTAAAATGAATAATAGTTCTAATATTATGGTCATAACTAGGTTGTTGGTCAAGATTCCCAGACTCTTGGGGAGAAATAAAAACATCTAGTGTCAAAAGGCAGTACTCCCCCAATGAAATGCATTATAAGGTTGATCCCAAAGGGTTTTTAATGGGGATTTAGGTGTAAGGGATGGATGCACTAGTGGATATTTCATTGGTAGAAGAAGATGGGGTTTCATCTTTTGATGAAGGCTTATTAGATGGAGGAAGGAGAACATCATTAGGTTGGTACATCATGTTGCATGATGTAAAAGGATTCAAGTCAGCTTGTATGCTAATAAATTGACCTTTGTGTTCAAATTTGATGCATTGGTGTAAGTTGGACGGCATACAACCCATGGAATGAATCCAATAGCATCCCAACAAAAACTTGTACTAGAAATCACTTTATAATATATATAAGATCTTAGGAAGCATATGGGGTACAATATTAATGTGAAGGACAATAGTTCCTAATGTTGTGGCCATGGTGTCATTAAATGATCAAATTACCATTGAGGTTTTTGACATGATGTTCTTTGGTTATTTAAGCTAGATATATGCATGGGAGGAGATAATGTTGATGCTATCTCCCCCATAAATCATAACCCTCTTGATGTGGGTTTGGTTGATATACATGGTAATGAAGAGGGATAGATTTTGATCATTCAAATGGATTGAGGGTATTTCAAAATCCTTAAAGGTAACAAGGTTGAAAAGCTAAAGAGCTTTAATAAAGGATTCTAGAGGTTGTGGGTCTTATAGTTGGACCTTTATGGATTGTAAATCCTTTATCATCATTTGATGGTGATGGTTTGAGGTATTTATTATCTCATACAAACTCATCTTCACTGGTGTTTGGGGAAGCTATTTTAGAACTACTCATTGGATTGATTTAGAGGGGTTGGATTGAGAGGGACCTAAGATGGACACCTTGGGTTTGCGAGAATGTGTGGATTTTTGGGTTTGGTTGAGTGGTTGGGTGGTAGAAGAAGGGTATGTACATGGGATGGACACCTTTACCTTTACATTATCCTTTTTTTGGGCATGTGATCATGTGACTACATGGATGGTATGGATATAAGGAGGATTTGGGATAGATGACTACTTTGGTTGATCCTCACTTTTAGATGAGAGTGTAGGAGTAGGTGAGTTTGGGGTGATGGTCTATGATTATAATGACAATAGGTCATCATTGGTATATAACTGATGGACTATAAATTGGAGAGCCTTATAGTTCTCTGTATCATATCCTAAAATTCTATGGTATGAGAGAATTAATTTGTCATCAAATTAGGATGGCTTATGACTATGGGGGTCAAATGGTTTTATGGGAGGAAAATTCAAATAATAATATTAAAATAACCTCTATAGGATGGTTGAATAAGACTCAAGTAAAGGTGGAAAAGATGTTGGCATTCTAGTTGTGATTGTTGGAGTGGGAGCCTTCTTAGGAGTAGGCTTAGTAGTAGGAGTTCTGGGTGGTGGAGTATTCTTGATAGTTGGTGCTTTAGAGGACAAATTTTTAGAAGTAGTAGGATTGGTAGTGGGTGATATAAAAATAGAAGGTTTAGAAGTAGGATGCTTAGTAATGGAATATTTTGAGGTTAATGTTGTAAAGAGGATAGGTAGGGGCATAGTGAGAAGAGGAGATTGGGTTTGGGTTGTCTTTGGGAGATGCATTTTCTTAAATGAAGGATGATGTCCTATGATGGAAGAAGGATGTGGTCTCAATATGTAAAGCAAGGTAGAAATAGGTTGCAAGGCTCTAGTTTTTAGAATTTTAGATGGTTCCTCTTTCTTGGTTAGCTTAACTTTTGGTGGGTTAGGTGATGTTAAATCCCCCTTTAATGGAGGGTGAGTAAGGATATGAATAGGGATCATGCCAAGGTTTCTGATGGGTTTGGTTGTGATGGAGTAAGCTACTTGGGTTATTTTAGGTGGAGTTGGGTTGGTTAGTTTAACTACATATTAAGGGGTATAGGTTTCTAAAGGTTTTATTGGGGTGTTTTGGGGTTCAATAGTAGAAATGGAAGGTTGGGATGATAGTGGCATGGTTAGAGGATCTTGTTTGGTTGGGTAAGGAAGCTTGAGATGGTACAAAAATATGGCACAATCTACGTTGGGTTGGGATAAGCATTCCAAGTTTTGAACTAGTCTAGAGAAGGGCTTATAGATGGGTTTGATCCCTTTAATATTGATCTCAAAGGATAAACCCATGGGTGGATAGATAGGAATGGTTACCTCATCCTTTTCCTAAGTCAAAGGGTTGAATTAACTATTAAGAATGCCTAAATTCTCTCAAATGTTGTTGAGGGTCTTTCTTGCTCTAAAATTTTGAAAATTTTAGAAGTTCCCATTGAGGAGGATAAGGTTAAATGGGGATGGATGAATTGGTTTGTTATAGATTTGGTCATAAGATAAGAGGTTATGGTCACCAAAAATAAATGATTCCAAAGTAGTCATTTTGTCCATCAACATCTTTACTAAATCTCCTGTGGTTGTGCACCTCTAAAGTTGTAAGGTGCATTATACTGAGGTTAGGAATGTGGAACATACAAATAGTTGGTGGGAGGTTGAGAAGCTTCCATATATTGGTATGTGGACATGGGTGGTTGGCATGATGCCAAATATGAATAACTAGAGATAGGTGGTTGGGTAGAAGGTATAGGTACATACCCTTGTGGGTTAGGGACATAGCTCAGGTTTGGTAATATGGGTACCTATTAAGGGATTAATGTAGGTTGGGTTGGAGGTCTGGTTGGGTTGGTAGGTATAGGATAATGGGTTATTGTTGGGAATTGGAGAAGATCCAAACAAGAATTAACACGTGAAACACACATAGAAAGATATTTCAAAACACTATCAATATATTATTCCACTCTAATTAATTGATTCCATAATACAATACAAATAGATAGGAATAATGTTTCCTATAATAAGGTATTCTCAAATCCCTATAAACTCTCAACCTACTAACCTGTATAATAATATAATATGCTAAACTATATGAGATATTATATTTTTATCTCTAAGAGTATAATATCAACAATCTTATTGTATTAACCATATGGTTATAAACACTAACTAATTATTATTTACCTTGAAATAAATATCAAGATATTAATATTTACCTTTATGTAAATAATAAAATCTACACAATATACAATTTAATTCCTAACATCCACCCCCTCATAGTTTTTACATGGTGAAAAAACATTCACACTCTTATCTGAAGTATGCTCACCTCTTGTAGCATGCCCTATTTGGCTCATGACCTTGATACAAAGAGAGCCTCACTCCTCCCATAGTTTTATATGTTTACCACAAACCTTGACATGAATAAGAACACCATCTACCTCCAAGAATTGACATAAATATAATTATATGCCACTGTATACTCATAGGTCTGCATATTACTAACACAATCTTGCTACACATGACCACTATATATGAAGGAACACATCCCACATTTACATTATGTTACCATAATGGATGCATCACTAAGGGTCATCTCTATAAATAAGGTAGTCATGGGATCTCTACAGTAGCTGCTCTCCTAACTATTGCCAAAACATTATTCACCTCCTTTGGTTTTTTTATATCTCTACCACAAACCTTTTCAAGATCTGTGAACTAACTTACATTGGTTCTTTTGTCCTTTCCCAATGTTTTCACATTAGGAAATCATGTTTGGAATTTCACATAAATTACATTACATGAATATGCATTATTCTTCTATTTTTATTTTGTAAACACATAGTGGAAATGAAAAACACACCACACAAAATGTCACCACATCATTGGTGTGGTCCCATTATTGGTGACTGATGAGAGGTCACTAGAAACCTCTTTCCTCTGTGTATCCTCCACCATTAGATGATACTACTTACTCAATGAATATATTGATGAAGATCAGTTACATGATTTTTTTGAGGCAAATCCCCCCATAATATGAATGCCACATACAAGCAAAAATGCATCTGTAAGGCCTTATTTATTTTATTTTGAAACTCTTGACTCTTGACAAAGACTAAACACCAACATAATGACTTTTTGACAATAATGACTCATTAAAAATATGTACAAAACTCATTATGATGATAATGAATTTTACGGACATTTTTATATTTTGATAAACTCTAAATGTTGACTTTTGAATTTTTTGACTTGACTCCTTTTGACAATTTTAAAATATTTTTTGTCATAGACACACAAACTAAAATGTGGACCCATAGACTCTTTACTCAACTTTTATTTTGACTTTCTTACAAAATGACTTATCTAATGATAATAAAATTGACTCATAAAAATCACTTAATAACATTGATCTAATAATAAACTCAAAACTACCATTGAATTCAACATTTAATTAATAAGATTTTATATAATTGCTAATATTCAAAAGACTCAAATTTTAGCTAAGAACAAAAAAATTATAATGTAAAAATATAAATGAAATACATAATTAAACTATTTAAAAACTAGACTCGCACATTTTAAAGCTACATTCTATTGAATTGACCTATTTTATAAGGAACTCAAATTAATACTACAAGCTTTACATGACTTCACCATGTCTAATGTTCAGGTTGTTGTGCATGTAGAATCATGTAGAAATAATGATCTAAGAGAAAGATTAGGAAATTGTAACTATGGTTGAGGTGTATGATGATGTAGATTGGAATGTAGATAAAATCTTTATGGTGTAGAAGGAAAGTTGTTTAATGCAAGTCATCAGTTCGAAGCTCAATGCCAAATGAGACACTAAAAAACTATGAAATTGTATGAAAATTCATATTGAATGAGCTATGAATATAATTATATTCCAATAACTGACAAAGATAAGATCATATTAAATACTCATCCTAGATGTAAACTAGAATCTGTAGTGCATAAAGAAATTTTCATAAAAATTGAACATTTTTGGATCTACCTGGAGATAGCATAGAGTGTAGTTTGACATGAAAATAATGATGTGAATTAGTGATGGTAGGAACATAAGTTAAATGATGCCATGGAATATTAAAATAAAAAAATTATGTGTGAGTATCTTTGTAAATAAAAAGTTAAATTAATTCAAAAAATGTGAATCTAATTTCAGATCTCTTTAGAATTCTGATAATCTCTCTAATTATAAAAATAAATTCTCAAGCTATCTTTTTTTCATTTCTAATTCTTATCACAATATTCTTTTCCATTAGTTGGGTTAGCCAAAAACTTAGATGGCTCTTCCCTACACAATATCTTATAGATCCATTATAGCGATATCCTACTCTGATACAACTGTTGGGAATTGGAGGTGAGCCAAACAAGAATTAACACATGCAAAACACACAAAGAAGAATATTTCAAAACACTATCAATATATTATTCCACTCTGATTAATTCATTCTAGAATACAATAAAAATATATAGTAATAATGTTTCATATAATAAGGGATTCTCAAATTCCTATAAACTCTCAACCCACTAACCCATATAATAATATAATATGTTAAATTATATGAGAGATTATATTTTTATCTATACAAATATAATATCAACATTATTACCATATTAACCATATGGTTATAACCATTAACTAATTATTATTTACCTTTTGGTAAATATGAAGCTATTACTATTTACCTCTTTATGAATACTCAAATGTATAAAATGCAAAAGCTAATTCCTAACAGTGACTTTGGCACTGATGGGTAGAAGGGTAGAAAGTATGGAAACCACCAAGCTCTATAATGGAGTGAAGGTAGGTGGGGGGTGGTAACACTAGTAGAGAGTATTCCCATGGTAAGTGGAGTACTGGTGCCCAAAGGTTAGGTTGTTCATATACTAGAAGAATTATTGGTTGGGGTGAAAGGTGTTTGGGTGTTGATTAGTTGGGTGGGTTGGTTTTGGATGGTGGTATTAGTGGGATTATTGGTAGAATTAGATGCCTAGGTAAATAAGGGTTAGGTGGAAATGGTGGTAATAGAAGTGTTTCCCATAAGGTGGGATGACATGCCATAGGGTGGGTCAATAGGTAGAACTAAAGTAGGGGTATGGTGGGATATGGTGTTAAGGTGATGTTGGAGGGATATGGGTTTATTAGTTAGAAAAGTGGAAAAATCCATATCACCTTGGGCAATCATCTAAGGGATATTAGGAATTTTAGAAGAATGGGGAGTACTCTCTACATCTGAGATGTATTTCATGGATGAAGGAAAAGAGGAAGATGTATGATTAGGAGGTAGATCCTAATTTCCTTGGTTTCTTAGTTATTTCTTAGTTAAAACCATGAAAATAAGGGAGAAATGAAGATACAAGAAATCATACAACTAATATAGAGAGAAGACAAGAAAAATTCAAGGAAATAAAACACACACTAAAACATGTTATCATAAGGTTTATTTTAGTCTATCTTTTGGCTTATGCCTTTATCTTTAAGAACTATGTAACTCAACTTTGATTTGTAGAATGGGTACTAGAAAATAATTTTATGGTTGGTTTTAGGTATTTTAGGCTCTCAAAGAATCTATGTTAGAAATCAATACATAGCTTGATATTGGGGCCTACCCCCTCACTTCACATACCATAACAATAAGGGTGTTAGGTGTTTAGCCAAGATATATCAATTGCCAAAGATTATACTTATCTAGTGAACTAAGTTGGTTCTCCCCTTGATGAAATCCAAGTAGGATAGCTGAGAAAGGTGACTACTAGGTGATGAAATCCTAGTCAGGCCTTATGTTAATATTTTTATAGTTGATTAGGTGTAAGTGGTTTGGTCTTGTGTGTGTGGTAAGAGTGATTCTATAATTAATTCACTTAACTAATTAAGTTGTGTGAGATAAATTAAGAAATCAATCAATGTATGCAGTCAATTTTAAGCCCAAAATGAAATTTTGATTTCATTGTATGAGTAGAAAACAAGAAGAAGAAGCACCTATATGCAACTATGAAACCAAGAAAAGACTCAAAGGTCCTATCGGACATGCCAGAATGTTTCTTGTAAAATTTTGATTTATTTTCTATAAAGAAAGTTATAAAACTTAAAATAAGGGTGAGGTTAGTAGAACTTGGATTTGGTTTGTGCTCCGTGATCTAGACAATTGTAGATGCTCCTCTTTATCTTGGGAAGATGACCTGTATATAATAAATACACTAAAAAAATGGTTGATTAGTTAGATAATAGGGTGGATTGCTTAGCATGATAAATACAAGAAGAATAAGCTTCCTTGGAGGATGTCAATCTACACTTTTAAATAATCAATTTTTGAAAGTAAAATATAGATTACTTGCATAAATAACATAAAATACTAAAATCAAATATAAGAAGTGCTTGAAAAGAGATGAATTTGACTAATTATAGAAATAAATGATTAGATATTAATGCTAAATAAATTAGACATGGTTCATAAAATAGGGTGATGTTCTATGATCAAGTAGAAAGTTATAAAGTGGAATTTGGTTAGGGTTTGATAGGTGGAATTAACCTGCTATTGAAATTGAGACATAGTGATCATCGATAGTTGGGTGAGATTGTCAGTGGTTAGGGTTAGACTATTGATGGTTAGGGTGGATGTCGATGGTTACTATGGGATTTGGTTTGGGTCAATAAATTTAGTCAGGCAAGGTTATACAAAGATACAACATAGAAACTAAATCCTAAATCTTGACAAGAGACAAATACTTAGATTTTGCTAGTCTGAATAACATTGACGGTGGATAAAAAATAGTTGTGAAACTTGGAGTAATTTTAGAAAAGTGATAGTAATTTAGCTTTCTAATTAATGAATTTCCACACTTGTGATCTCTATCACACTTGTTGGAAGTTTTTCTATATTCCCCAAAAGTGAGAAGAGTACCTTCACACAAAGATCTGATCTCTAGCACAAGAAGATGATGATTTTCTCCTCTCCTTTCACCTCCTCATCCTCTATTTTTATAGAAGGAAGGGACAGGTGAAATAATAGGTTCAAACAAGGTTCAAAAAGATATATAATTTTAGCCTTAACATGCATTGATTACACATATGGATCAAAAAAATAAAAAAACATGTTATAGTTGAGTGGTAGTTAACCCTTGATGTGGTTAAAGGTTAACCATCAATGGTCAAGGATAACCATCAGTGGTTAGGGGTCGATCATCGATGGTCAAGAAGGCAAAGGTAAAATGCTTAGGGTTAGTCATTGTGACTTAGTTTTAGAATTTTAAAGGTTATGAAGTTATCCCAAAAAGGGGAAAGTTGTGGCCTAAGGGTCAGCACAACATCTAGAATCATTGTGTATGGTTTTCTAGTGTCTACAATTCAGTTGTATAGTAGTGACACTATCAACTCTATTCTATAATCTTTGCATACACTATCATTTAAACCAACACTATACTATATTTCAAAGTTGGAATGAACACTTATATGCTATTAATTAGCTCACACTTTCACTTTTTATTACTTGCATGCTTAGAATAGATCACATATTCTAATTAGGTGGGTTTTCAATATACCATTTAGTTTCACTATTTTTTATTTTCTTGCACACACTACCAAATAACATAATCTTAAAATACATATAAATAATTATCTACCCAAGGCCTACCTACTTGGATTTCATCACCAAAGGGGAATCTAACTTGATTTTTTTGCCAAGTATAAACACATGGTTAATGGTATATATTGGAAAAGAACCCAACACCCTTATCACTATGGTGTGTGAAGTGAGGGGGTAGACCCCAATACTAAGTTATTACCATTACCAATACATATCCATTTTAACCTAAACATCCTAAAACCATCCATATATTGATTTCTAGTTCCTTTCTTACAACTAACTTCTTATCATACTTAAAATCATACTCTAATAATTGAATAACATTTAGGATGACCATTTAGTTATCATTTACATTCCAATTTGCTTGCTTGCTCTTCATTCAATTGTATGTTGTATTGAAAAAACTTGCATTGGCCAACATTGGTGTTAGATTTTTTGATATGTGCCTCAAATGGATTATCTTTATTGACCCGATTGATTGTGTGTTTCCCTTCATTTCTTGCTTTCAAAAGTACTTGCAAAATTTTTCCTATCTCAGTGCATAGTCATTTTTTTTGACATAGTCTCTTACAGATTGTTTGTTTTCCCTACCTATTATACTGGGTTAAACATATCGATAGAGTATTATTTTATGCCTCCCAAAATACATAACTAGGTTGACCCTATAAACTCTATATTCTTTTCCCTACCTATTTTCCCTTACTTTCACATCACTTTTGCCTTATCTAGTCCTTCTCCATCATCATAAACTTCCTATTTGAAAACAACACTAAGTTGAATTCAATAGATATGATTATTTTTACCAACCCTCATAGGGTCTCCCATAAGTATCTTAGAGATCCTCTCATGGATGAGATTAATGTTCATATATCCACTCGCACAATGAATTATGGGACCCCTCCTCATTCCTTTTCACATCGTAATCCTCTCTTCTCACTTAAATATCAACCTAAATTAGAGTATAGCCCTAAAATGCTCTTCTTTATTTATAAATTTCCTCAACATATAGGAAAGGATCCTTATACCATTTACCATCTCATGATTAGTGGTCAAGACAAAGATACTCATTCACCTTCTCCCACATTTTCACATGGATTTGGGGATGCTAGTTTCTTTTCTTCTCAACCTCTTCCCTCTATTTTGACCCCTTCTCATACCATGACTTCTTCTTCTTTGATTTCTTTTACCTCCATGCCTAGTATCTCCACTAACATAGTAGGTTATACATCTAGTGGGCCTCTTTTAAGACCCACTCTCCTCATTTTTTCCCACTAGTTCATCATTTTCTACCCATGGTAATCATGTTTCTAGTGTTTCCTCTTCTCATCCCCTCACTAGTCCATTTTTTCCACACAAGAAAACTTTGACACTAGTACCTCATAGTCTAACAACTCTTCTCAAGTTCCCACCAACACCATTATGAACAATGCTTCCCATTCTAATGCTTTAAACAATGCCAACAATAAAACTCAAACTCATCAAATCTTATTAAAAACCCTTAATCAAATGAATACTTCTCAATCTCATAATAAAAATCAATTTATGCAAATGCAAAACCACCTCATCCATATTCAAATCCACCCTCAATTGATGCCATAGGGCACACATAATAAAAATTTTCCCCCACCTCCTCTTCGAGATTTCCATGGTTATCTCATCCTTAACTTGCTCTTATCAATAAGATAATTAAGCATATTCAAAATGAACCTTTTACATCTCAAATTACTAATATTGATATAGGAGGTATCACCCCTATCATTTATTATAATGGGTTAACTGATCCTACTCTTCATCTCAAAACATTTGGAAATATATATAAAGACTGGGTCAAATTAAATACCTTTATCTCCACCAAACTATTATCCAAAACTCTCATGGGTGATGCTTTAAATTGATACATCTAACTTAAAACTCATTCTGTTACTAGTTTAGAAGATTTAGTAAATACTCTAGTCCAATATTTCCAAGCTAGTTATCTTTTTGAGAATACCTTGGCCCAAGTTATCAATTGTAAGAAACATGAAAATGAAACTACACAAGCTTTTGTTAAAAGGTGGAAAGCATTTGTCTAAAAAATGTGAACATAACATGGATGATGATAACCTTTTCCATGTTTTCACCAATGATCTTTTTCCCAAGTTACAATATCGAGTCCATAATCTCTCTCCACATACCTTGTAGGAGGCCATTAACCAAGATAAACATCATCCCTACTCATGTCATTGATCTTTATACACTTGATTACGATGATGCTTATACCTTAGATGATCCATTCTTAGGTTGTCTTGTTTCATCTTTTGATGCTGAGATTATTTGTTATCATTCCTCTTTGCTTCAATCTTTTAGTATATCTTCTCATATTCCATCAGATATAGTTCATAATTTTATCATTTTTTTTATTTATCATAGGGTAGAGATGGTGTGAACACCTCTAATTTTTGAAGAACCTCATAGGATTATTCTTATGGATCATGCTATGATTGGGCCCTATCACTTTGTTAGGTATCATGACCCCTATAATCTGATTATCCCTGATATACATGTAACTCTCCTTTGGCTTTATATAGACCCCTCCCCTACCTCAGTATATCTAACTTTGGAGCCCATTCCTACTCCTACTTTAGCTAAGGATATCTTTGATTTTGATCTCATTTTTCCTTTCATTGAATGTAGTCTAGTTCTTTCACCACCACCATCTTCTCTTGGTGATGGTTTGATTCCTTTATCATAGAAAGATTTGTTTCCCACCAAATGGGCTGATGAGCCTTCAAAAAATCCTTTTATTTATATTACACCTCCTCTTATTATTACCTTTACTAAGACTACTCATAGGCATATTTGTTACTTCCACAACATAAATAATCATTCATCCACGCATTATCACAAGCTAAAATAATATATTGACACTTGTGTCCTAACCCTCAATCTTTAGACAAGGCCATACCTCCCCTAGAGGAACTACCTAATTATATTCCTAAGTATGGAGAGGTGTGTTGTCTTCAGTGCTAATGTGGCACCCATCACATTGATTATTGCCACATCCTTCAATAACACCCTAAATATCACCTTTTAACTATTCGTGCACATTCTACCATTCTTCCCACTAGTCATTCTCATAAGAAGGATCGCCTTTATTAATTCATGGTTCCACATCTTGTGGTTTCATTCCCTCCTATGGTCTCTTCTTCACCTTTTATTCCTCCACTCATGAACCTTCTTTCACCCATAGACCTTCCCTCACCTATATATCCTTCCTACACTAATGAATCCTTCACTTGTGGTCCTTCCTCCACCTATGAATCCATCACCCATGGACCTTCCCTCACCTATGGAACCTTATCCACCCATGAGTTCCTAATATGTGGATCCTTCTCTATTGGTGATACCTTCTTCTCCTATAGATTCTATTCCTATATATTTTTCTCAACATCCCTTACCTAATAGCCCTCCTCATCACAATCCATCAATTATTCCTACCTTTTCTATTGAGAAGATTAGATGTGAATTATTTTCCTAGTTTTCATTGAAGATAGATGAGACGTTAGTTGTAGTTCACATTAAACTTCATTGAGATGTATTAAATGTTCTAGATAATGTGTGTTGGAAAATCTATTAGTACTTATGAACACATGCATGGTGTTCTTTACATTTTCATTTAGGTTGGACGTGTGCTCCAACTTTATCTTTATCTATTTTTTATATCATTTGACATTGTGTCAAATTAATATCTACCTTATATGGTGACTTTAATTCCATACTCTATATTGATTACAAATGTCATTTATGTTTTCTTTTCTTCTTTGCATTTATTTTCTTCTTAATTTTGTTTTCCCAAAAGACTCCCTTATTTTCCTTTCATGATTTTTTTCTTTCTTATCTCTATATACATAGATAATTATAATTTATGACTTGGTTATACAAACCTTATTCCCTTTAGTCATTCCTTCTTTACCATGTGATTAATTAGAAAAAAATTCATCTCATTATGATTTCCTATTACCAGTCCACTTTGGATCTCCTTTCTTCCATTTATTCCCTTTCACAAACTAAGTATATACATGGCTAAGACTTGAGATCACATGTTCGTTCATTGTCAAGCCTAAGTATTATAATCAATCTTGTCTTTGGTCACTTATATTCCTTTAGCCAAATCCTAAATATCATTTATGTGTATCACTCTATCTCTCATGATTGGTCATTCCAAGTCCATATGGAGGAAGAATCTTAAAAAATCCATCAAAATATTCAAAATCCAAATCATTTAACAAAAGGCAATGATAAAAAAGGAAATATTCAAAATTATTAAAAGTCAAATCACATTAAAAGACATGATCCAAATCACATATCCTTATATTTGAATATCAAACTCTAAATTTGGTCTCATGATAGACCTAAGATCCATTAGGGTGTGGTAGGCCAATAGATTAAAAAAAGGAGAATCAAGAAAATCTTCTAGTGTTACCTACTTTTTCATATAATTACCCAATCTTCATAGTCAACTGACATCTCTATAAGGGGTCCTAAGGAATGGGGAACACATTATGGAAAGGTATACCCATTTTAATTTTCTTGTACCAATCTAGCTTCATAAGTTGATCTTAGTATCATGCATATTTTCTTATATAGATTTGTGTCTATAATGAGCAAGTTTCCTTTGTACATTGATGGTCACTAGTCATTTAGTGTTTTCTCATGTCCTTAGTATGCCTCATATCTCCTAAGTCTTCTCATAAGATGCCTAAGTTATGATTTTTATATTCCCTACATTCCTTATATTTCCTCTTGAGACATATTTTTTTATTCACTGATCACTCCCCTAGGGATTCCATTTGTTAGTTACATTATAAGACCATGGACATGACTTGGCCTTCCTCACAAATTACCAAAATTTCACCTTCTTATTACCAAATTCCCTTTTTCCAAGATTTTCACATTCATTCCACCTTATTGGTGTTCCCTTTGTGAGTTGCGTTGTAATACCATGGATATGAGCTATCCTTCCTCATAAAATTATCCAATAATCTAAGTTACAATAAAATTACATGTGTTAAATTTGAGATAAGATGTGATTGATTATGAATTTACACATCATTGACATGCTTCCCAACTTGATTTAGTATGTTTTATGCTTACTTCATTATTCTTTCACTTTTATTTTCTGATTGCAGTAAGAATCCAATCTTTTCTTGAGTTTTTCATACTTCTTAGCTTGAATTAGTGTGACAAATTTAAGACCAATTTTGCCAATTTAATTTTTATTTTATATTTCCCAATGTGATTTAGTATGATTGATTGACTTAGTTGATTTATTTTTATATCATTACTCTTTCACATGCTTTCCATTTTATTTAATTATTTTCAAACTTTCCAACGTGATTTAATGTGATTTTACTTATTTTAATCGGGTTCTAAAAACTCTTTTTCATGGTTTAAAAATAAACTATTTACTATCTTGTTTGAAATTCTTTGGTTTCTTATACTTAGTCATTTTCTTGTTATTACACATTTCCCAAACTTGAAGTAGTGTGTATTACATTTTGATTAATTATACTTAGCCAAATATCTTCTACCTATTTATTTTTAACCATGCATGTGTCCTACATAATGCTAGAAAAGAAGCTAGCACACATATATTTCCTATAATAGATACAAAAAAAACTAAGTACATGTGATAAAAAGAAATATATCTAAGCATTCCCAATCACAACTATCATGCAAACACATAAGATCAAAAAATCCAAATACCAAAATAAGATATCTATATACATCATGTGTTTTGATACAAACTATAACAATATGCATCATCCCAACTCTATGACTAAGCTCCATCCTATCTATCTTGTGGCCTTGCCATGCTACCCATAGATGCCTTAGATTATCATCTTTGAATAGTATGTTATAAAGAGGCTATTCAAAATCTTAGACCTATCACCTATCCTTGTAGGTTGGCCACCTGGGCCTATACTTGCAGTAGTTAAGCATGTACGTATGTCAATTGGGTCATGGTAGCCATATGTGTCAATCTCTCCTAAGCCAAAGCCTACCATGCTTGTGTTTCTCTTACTCCTACCTCTATTGGTGGCTATGGATCTTCCCTATGCACCCATACTCACCTTGCACCCTCTTTTGCTAGTCTAAACTATCTCCCTGGGGTAGATGCTATCATAGGATCCTCCAGTGTCTCTAGGTCATATGGCATCAGCACCTCATCAAAGATCTCATGGAGCACTCCCATCACCTAGGATCCCCATCTGGTCTCCTCCTCTATATTTTATGAAAAATTCAAACCAAATAGCTATAAAATCACATATATATGTTAAAAATCTATCTATAGTCTATCTTAAATAAATTAAGCAAAATTTTAACCATCTATTCTTACCTATCGATGTATCACCTAATACCATCTCATCATTTATTAAATCATTGAGCATGATTTCTCTATCAGTGTATCCTCTAAGTACCTCATCTATAAGTTACCACCCCAGTGCAAATATTAGGGTCACCACTTGTGCCCATATCAAGCTATGCCTAAGTGGTACCTCTATATCCCAACTCTATCTTGGCCCACCTAATGAGGTCATCTGGGATAACCACCATCTCTTCTTTATCCTACTAATAATGCTTCCATCGCTAGTGTGAATGAGGTGGTCATCACTCTTTCTATTGTGGTGCTAGTTGTGGTACATTTTACACTCTTAAATCCACATCCATATCCTATCTATCTATTTCCTATCATACTCGATCAATCCATAGTATCTCACATTGTGGTCTGATAGATGGCCTAGTAATTGGTGGCCCCAATAATCCTCTCCCCCTTATCTCTCTCACATGCCTTGTACAAAATGTGGGCACCACTATTAGATCCATTAGATGAGATAGTCCCATCTATCCTAGATACATTCCATTATATATGACTCTATCTATCAGGTATAGTAGCCTATAATCTATGTACATACCAATGTTGGTGCCACTATCTCTCAACATAGCTATACTGTAGCAATGTGATCATATGACTACCACATGATGTCTACCTAACCAAATATATTTATAATTAGCACATGGGGCATAACCCATGCTACTTAATCCTACCACCATCTCTGTACTTGAGGTAATTGATCATGAACCACATGGGTAACCTAACTAGTTGATACATCAAAAACCTCTCATATATCCATGCACTCAAAAAAATAATAGGCCCCATAGTCTTATTCCCTCTAGATAACATCCCATACATATCATGCATAACCTATACTCAAATGATAAAACCCAAATCATATAGTACCCTATGCTCTAAAATAGTCTAGCATAAGGCTATCACGTATAGTGGTACCTTGCCATCCAACTTGTGACATAACACCCATGTTGGTATAAGTCCTATAATTATATTCTAGATATCCAAAATCTAATATGTATAAATATCAAAAAACCTAACTCTCATTCTAGGATATATCCTCTTTGATCCTATCACCCACATAGTTAAGGCTCTCCTGTCTTCCTATCTATCCTCATACTGGTAGTCCAAGAATCATGGACATCATCTATGGTGATACCCACCTCAATGGTATCCCCATCCACCTCCCATATAAATATATTAGTCAATCATTATTAGGCTCTTAGGAACATGACTATCAAATCATAACTCAGTGGGACTCTACACATATCTACAATCCCTCCTAAATATAATGCAACCAATCTTGAATGATCCTAAATAATGAATTGATCCAAGAGGTCTTGGAGCCATGTCTCATCCACCAAGTACCAAAATAATGGATGCCCCTACAACCATAAAACAACAAAATATGTATTATAATGTATTTATAATCAAAATACATTCTTTTCAAATTTTAACAAAAATAAGCTTAATTTACTTTAAACTATCCATCTTGAATCAATTTAACATTTTTTAGCTTATTCAGCCATTTTAGTACTCAATCAACCATTTTGGGCCCTTATAGCACTCTTTTGGCCTCTTTCATGCATTTTTGTACTATTATGGTCACTTAGTCAAAACTAGGATGACCAAAATTTCTTCATTTTTGACTAAGTTGACTTAACAAACTAAGTTAACCTATTACTTCCCCTCCCCCTTAGTACTAAGCTATCATAACGGATCATTCTACTAAGTTGATAGTCATGTACTAATTTGGAAACATACAAAACAAACTAAGTTGGCATACACCTACTAAGTCGGTAGTGTGGATTTCATAATTTTCAACCCACCAGGTCAACTAAGTTGACCTAGTTAGTTCTTCTTTCTGACCCCTTTCATTGTTACTAATGAATGCCTTTTGGCAATTATTACTCTGATCCCTTAACCCATTTCCCCTTTTATTTTTTTACTAACCCTTAGCATCTTTCTCAAGTTCATTTTGGTTCCTAAAATTGATCTAAATTACAAGTTTTTATAAAAATACTTAATTTCAATAAAATATTCAAAAATAAGTTTGAAATTTTTAGTTGCCTACTTATACTACACCTACTACTGCCACTAGGCATCCCTCTCATCTTGGCTATCTCTCCTTGCAATCCTCACTCTCTTGCCTCTCATTTGGTCTCTTAGAGCTCTTTTTCTCTCAAAAAAAGTCAAACAATAACAAATGACTTCCCATTTATCTTATTGAAACTTACTTTTCATAATTCTTTACCTCTCAAATCTTTTTTGTCAAATTCTTGGTTTTGCTCATATATTTATTTTTACTAACACATTTTTCAAATCATAAAATGTTCTAAAATCATGACATTTTAGAGAATATTTTCCACTAATGTATTCCTATATTCAAAAACATTCAATTTTTATGTATTTTTTGCACTAATCTCTATAGGTTCGCCTAATGTTCTTCACATTGGATGCCTTCACTTCTCTTATAGTCTACTTCTTTATCTAAAACACTAAGGTAAGTAAAGGTATGTGTGTTTTTCAATTTTGTTCTTTCATTTATCTTATTTTTTCCTTATTGCACTTTACTTATCATCAACATTATGTGTTATCATGTTCTATTCTTAAAACACCATCCCGTATTGCACTCATATGACATGTGATGAGGTTAGAGTGGGGCATATGTATACAAATAATATTTTCAAACTTTTATCACTTACTGATGATCTTTATCTTTCAATAACCCATCGAGTCTCAATCTCTTTGAGTGTACACCTTAAGGGGTGCACTGAGAAAGGGGTGGGTAGACCATTGGTACTTCACATGATTATTTTCCCTTTTACCACTTATTATCTACACACTTGTCTCCTAAAAACCATTCCCTTAATCTTGTTCTTCTCTATTTCACACTCTTCAATCATTTTCTACCTTTTGCCCCCCTTTTCCTATTTTTAACCCCTTTTTTACTATCTTTTACACTAGGTCGATTGGGTCAACTCTATCTAGTTGTGGGTAAAGTTCATTTAGGGTCTAGGTTGGCTCTTGGCTGACCTAGCCTGTGACCTAGTGAATTCTTGTCCATAATTGTACTAGGTCGACTAGGTCAACCCTATCAATTGAAACTTTTAGTAAGGATTAGGGTTAAATCTACCTATATGTACAAGTTCATTTCACCATTATTTAAAAAAGAGAAGAAGTAAGAGCTATTTCACATCTGCTTATCCACCATCCTACTTGAGGAGCAAGCTTTGGGTTTCATACTTTATTTGGAGATATGGATCTTGTCTTGTGGAAAAGTGTTTTGGATGCATGGATAGGTTGTGTATCCTAGAGCTGATTTTTATTTGTCATCCTTACATACCACAACAACCTCTTATGAATCACCTTGGACAAGGGAGAGATTTAGGCTTGAAGGGTTCATATTCAAAGGTAAGTATTCCTAACTTTGTTTCTCCTTTATAATAGTAGACAGATATGAGTTTGTACTTCTCTTTCATGAGTTAGGATTTCATATACATTGATGTTAGTATATGTCTCTTATGTATGTTTAATTTTTTTATTTCTTACCCCCACTTTGTGCCACAAGATTTGGTGAGCACTAAATTAGACTTTACTTTACTTGTTATTAGTTTAGTGAATATAAAAAATAAGACCTAGCTAGGGTTATTACATGATTTTCCTTGACTGGAGGCTTTGTAACCCTCCCTAGCATGGTTTATTATGGTAAGATATCCCATAATTGGGTCTATTAGATACCCATAATAGTCATGTTCCTAATTATCTAATGTATCCCTAATCGAAAATGTATGGTATGATCTATCTTCTTTGAGTTAGGATTGATTTATAGACATGATGCATTTTTGATTGTGTATATAAATTATCTTTAAATTCAACCTTTAGACATTTAAACTCTCCAATGGGTATTTTTCCTACTTTAACCACTATAAAAACACATCCAATTCATTCATTATAGACATCTTGGAAAGCTTCATAAAGAGATGGGTATTTTTAATCTAAAGATGTTCCAAAAAAATGTAGTAACCTAAATTTATTCAAGAGTACTTGATCATGCCTATTTTATCCATTATTACCATTAATTAACATGTGCACTTAATTTATACTTATTTCATTAATTTGAGCTATCCTAAGAATAATATGATACGTAATTTAATTATAAGGCCATATACTATCATCCATAAAATTGATATTACCATAGAAATCAAATTTATGCTAACGTATACTCTGAAACAAACCCCAAACTTAGTACCTTTCCTAAAAGGACATGAACATGCAAAATAATAAAAACACCTAGCATTCCTATTCATGTCTATCGATCTTTTCCTTTGCTCACATAAGTCAAAATTAAAAAAATTAAATTATCCTTAAGTTTGACATTTAAACTTATATAATTTGAAAAGAGTCATTTCCTCGCTCGAGTCAAAGGATAAAGATTGAATAGAAAACTAAGGTGGGGAAAATATATGGAATTTTGATCCCTCATCAGAGTATTGGTATGTAGAAAATACTCAACATAATGGGGTATTGAGGTCAAGCACAAATCTAACCACTAAACCCTATTTACTTATTTACATTCACTTATCTCCTTGTGGTAAAAAAGGGGTTTTTAAATCCAAGAAGGTATATATAGTTCTCCACATAGTTTCTAAAGATAAAATCAATGAAAAAATACATAAATATCACTATCACACCTAATAATTCTAGAACATGCTACTTTTTGAAAAAAGATAAAATCAATCAATAGGGGCAATAGTGGTAATCATTAGTGTTTTCACTAGGGGTTCTTATATGTTAAATCACTCAAACACAACTTCTGAGAAACTTTTTAGCCACTTCATGACTCAAAAAACTAAGTTCATTTCTCTTTTGCATAGTTTATCTTTGTTTGTTTCTATTTAACTTTATCTATTTCAGTAATTTATCTTCAATTTTATATTCAAAAACTATGTTTACAACACTTTGTATTATTTCATTCCATTTATATAATTATGATTGAAATTTATATATTAATTTAAAATAATATAAAATAGAATATATGATAATTTATAAGGTCCTAACCATAATGTGTCTTACATGTCATGTTTACCCTTCTTCACATGGGATTTGTCACACTTCAGTACCAAATATGCAATTATTATATCCTTGTCAGTGTTCCTCCTATGGAACCATATTTTAATCACATCTCAGTTCCTCCTAAAACTTTTAAATTGTTTCTCACCATTCATCCATATTTGAAAGTTTTTTTAATTAGCCTTGTTCTACTTTTAATTATTAGTCATACTCTTGTAAGAGGTAATTGGTATGAATATGAAAACTGATAGGAAATATTTTCTCTTGACCATATACCAACATGTATGGGGATGTTTTATATGATCTATTTATCATTTTTCTTATTTTCCTGTAAGGCATATCTAAACAAGATATGCCATCCCATAGGATTATTTACTTCTAATTTATTCACTACATCAATAAATTTTTTGTTAGTGGATGTATCCACCCTATTCACCTATGCATAGAAATTATATGTAATTGTTAGCAATATGTTATGATCATTTGCACATTCTATTATTTTTATTGACTTTAAGATTGGTGCATTACCACTTACTAGAAACATAGGAGTATCAAACTTAGTAACAATGTTTTCTTCAAGGAAATTGAACATTACTATTGTTATGTTGTGTTTGGTAGAATTTTAATAAATATATATAGTGAAAACTTATATAGAATATATTAAAAAATGTTTCTTAGTGAGGAATTGGGATTGATCACTATCTTAAAATTTAAGTTCCCATTGTTCAAATATATTATCAAGCTTCCCTTTCTATTACTGTTTTAAGTGAAATTTATAAATTATCTTCTCTCCTAGCTAATATATTATAGGTATGGAATGTTATTACATGTTTTTGAGCACATTTTAAAACTATTGGTCAATTAATATCCCAATTCAATAATCTTATGTGTGGTGTTATCTCCTGATTAATGAACACTTCCCAAACCTTTATGTTGTTTTTTCATGATAATTTGAGCTTCTATCTTATCCAAGAACCTTATATATACTCTCTAATAAATTATTATTTACAAAACACCATTAGTAACTATGTAATTTTTTATATTTAATCTTAAATATCTATTCTAAGTGAAATTAAAATTTGGAGAAAAGGTACCTTATAAAATATATTAAATGATATTGACATACCATTCAACCTTTTCACTATCCACTTGAATTATAAAATTCATATCCTAATATTTGTCCCAAAATATTTATTATTTTAGATATTTAATAAATGTTGCTTCTAGAATCACTTGGGTTATCCTCTATCCTCAAAATATTTTTACTAGTCTCATATATATATATATATATATCAAATTATTGTATGATAGAAACCCATTTTCTTTTTTTTATTTTAATTTAGTTTTCCTATAAAAATTTATTTATGTTATATCTTGAATAATAACATACATTATTCTCTTTAGAATGTACACCATGAGTTTAATGATTACTTTTACCATATATTATGCTTGATTTTACACTTGAATATCTTAATGTTGTGTTTCAGATAATAACTCATGAGTTAAATATGCATTTCATCATCACACGTACTTTCGAGTTAACACACCTAGAATTGAATTATCTTTGGTTAAAGAGTAAAAGTTTAAGTTTAGTTCATATTCTAGACTATTCGACACTGGTATAGTGATAACTACATTTTTTATATCCTTGAAAGCTTGTTTAGCTTCTT
The DNA here is from genome assembly GCA_037957365.1 of Torreya grandis. Lineage (NCBI taxonomy): Eukaryota > Viridiplantae > Streptophyta > Pinopsida > Cupressales > Taxaceae > Torreya > Torreya grandis. The sequence continues at coordinate 285,534 of JARHVA010004653.1, forward strand.
TTGTCCACTATAATTTCACTTCATATTTCATGGAATTTAAATGTTTTACATTTTATGCAAATCTCAAGATTAAATTCCCACCAAAGTTACTTTTTATAAATAATGACCTAAGTTCCTTATTACTACTAGGTAAGGGTAAATTATATATTTATTTTACATGATCTAGATCAATGAATATACCCTCATTTGTAAGAATATTTCCTAGTAATTTACCATTTATAGAATTTAATGATATACCATGTTTTATACATATTTAAAAAACCTTACATACATGTTCAAAGTGTTGATTCTTATTTTTATAAATCATGTAAATATCATTCATAAAATTAATTATGTATTTATTAACTAAATCCCTAAATGTGAAGTTAGTTTCTCTTTGAAATGTAGCACTGGCATAAAAAAGACAAAAAAACCTTTTATAATATAATTTTCCCCAATAAATTATGAAATAAAATTTACACATATTTATACTTGATTATATCTAGAGAATCCATGTAATAAGGACATCATCATTAATCCATTTACTAGTTTCAATACTTCATCTCATGAGAGAAGGGGGTATTTTTATCTTTTAATGTATACCCAAGTTAGGTTCATGAAATATATATACAACCTAATTTACCCATTTTTATTCTTAAAAAGAATCCATTTTACCCAATTTTTGACTAAACACTAATTTAATTAATGTTAACTATAGGTGTAAACTTGGAAATATTAGAATGTTAAATATGTACAATATTTAATCATTTTTTTTGACAAATTTATAAATATGGAAAGTTTAAATTTTTAGAAAATAGTAAGAATAAAAATAATTAGTTTACAAATTTAAATCTATTGATTTTTTTGATTTATTGACTATGAGAAGAGATATTTATGCATGCCTAATATTAGAATTAGGAATAGAAACATCATCTTGACATGTTTGTTATATTTAGATGGTGATATAGTATGCTCTAGCCTATTCACCATGAGCTTGTCTTAATCTACTTTGACAAATCGTAGATAAGAAATAAGAATATTGAAATGATAGAGTAAAATAAAAATTAGGAGATATATTTGGACAAGTCCATTGTATGAGGAAATAGGCATAGTGGGCTCGTGTCTATTGACTGTAATCTTATTTGGGCTGATTATGTGTCTAAACTGATCATTGTAACTATTAAACCTATGAATGATGATTAATATGAGATATAAAACTTAGGATTTATCCATTCATAAATCAATGTATGTATTCTCTTGAATTTGAACCCTTATGGCAATCTAATACATTAAAAAATTGTAAGAAAAAGAGAGGAGTGTAATGATTTGAGCTGACCTTAATCACCCCTTGATGATTGAATATTAAATACATAAAATAATCTTAAGATCAAAACGAAACTAAAAAGGTGTTCCTTTGACTATGTGTATGCAAATAGAAAGGGGATTTAATACTTGATAACAATAACTCTTGACTTGATTTAGAGGGATCTTGACTTGGATTATCACCATTCTTGTGAATAATGCATAATTTGGGCATAACCGTGTATATTTGATAAATGTACAACACCATGTATGCTTTTACTAAGTGAATATCAAGTGTTATTAATACATGACTCTTGACATGTATTTATAGATGAATATTTTCAAAATTTCCTCTATTTGACCTTATGAAACATGTTAGAAGACCTAAAAGGATAAATTAAGATTTGTAAAGTATATGTTATTTGACATAGGATGTAGCCAACATAATAATATATCATCACACTATACCCCTATCTACCTATGATAGATTTATCCAAAAATGTCAAGGACCTATGTTCTGAGATGGAGATAGTATGATGGCATTTTTAACAAATTTGAAAATTTGATATTTATTAGCTAAAATTTTTATCATAGAGATAAAATGTGGACTTTCAATCAATAGCATGGGGAAAAAGTCCTATTATTAGTGGAGCTACCTTTATTGAAAATGAAAAATTCATTTAGGAAATTAAACTATTTACAACAAAAATGTTTTCTATAGGGTTTTACTTTTAACCCAAAAGTATGAAAAGGTGGAAGAAAAAGGAATGTAAGGAAAGGTGGTATAAGGGAATAAATATATAAAGGGAAATGAGAATAAAATGGATAACTCTAGACATGTAAGAAAATAAACTCACTAGAATAATCCAAAAGTTGAGATTCTAACAAAGGAAACCTTTATCATGAAAATGAGACATGAAAGGCATATTCTAAACATAGAAACAAAATACATACACCAAAGAGATTTTAAAAAACCAGAATATGATACAAAAAACAACCTCATATTTCCTAATTAAAATAGATATGAACTCTATTTTCCATCTCACCAAGGTTTCATAGCAATAAAAAATCTTAATGTAGATTCAAAATAACTTCTACACTAAAATCTTTGCATTCATTAACTACCTAACAATAATATTTTAGAAACTTGATTGAATAATTATCAAAATGGAGTGATATACTCATGTAAATCATTCATCTACAAAAATTTAGGGCACAAAGCCATGTTTATTATTTCTATATTGATCCTTCTTGGGACTGTACATATAAACTCTTTCCATCCATATTGCCAAAAAATATCATATTGGTAAAAAAAAACCTTAAAATGAGCTCCAAACTTATATTTATAAGTTACAATGGGTGATTATGATGCATAACCAATTTTTTTGAATTTTATACCACTTGAAAAATGACTTTGATTAGAAAACATTACTTGATATTTACAAAAGTGTGTTCACAATTTCACATGACTTGCAAAAGTACATAGGCAAATTTTCACAACTTAAAAATTGATAAAATGACTTGTCAAAATTTCAAACTTTGGAAAGTGTGAATATGAATTTGTAAATATTAAATAATGCAAGTTATATAATGAAACTAGATCCTAGTTTTGTAGCTTTGATCCTCTACCTACATCAAGTCCTCTAGTTAATTCTCATGATCTAATTAGAGAATAAATTATTGATATGCACTACATAATGTGTCTTTGTGGATTTCAAGATCTAATCAGGTGTTTTAGCTCAACAAGCATTACACATAATCTCTTTGAAATATTTTGAAACCTAATTAGAGACAAGCTTTTGAAATATATTATACTTATGAAGTAGTCACTTTATAAATCCCTCTGTAAGAAAACACTAAGTCATTTCTACATCCCCCATGTATCGATATTCATCCTAATCATATCTATCTAATCCAGATTATAAGATATTTATTATGATTAAACCATTGTATCCTTCATCTCCATCTATGAATTCTTCCACTATAGTATCATTTTCAAAACCATGTGGTACAAGATGCTACTCAATATTGGCTCAACTCCTATAGCACCATTTAAAATTTCCAGACCATGCCATATACAAAAGTCAAAGAATTTTTTTGTATAAATTATACAAATATGTGAGCAAAAATTATAAAATTATAATTATAGTTTCCTCACTATTTATTTTGTTGGTTTATTCTCTTGTACATCATATAGACCTAGGTATATAGTAACAACCCTTTGTACTTTTACATTAACTTGTTTAGTTATAGGTAACAACAAAACATGTAGTATCTTTGAAGATTAAATAGAATTTCCTTAGAGCCTTTGAAATAATTTTAAACTCTCTTAAAAAAGTGTTATCATGATAAGATAAAAAACCCACTACAAGTAATCTTCACCTTCCTCTCTACACAACATCTCTAGATTTGCAACAACTTCATATTTATCTAAAGATGCATGTATTTTTTTTACAAGTTAAATAACATTTTTGACCCATTATTTATTATTCTTAGATTTATATCATTACTAATGAGTTTTTTATGTTGTTGTGTAAGTAGGCAAAATTTATCAAGTGTTAAAGTAAAGGTTAGAATCTGACGATAACTTAAAAAAGCCTTCGATTACAACATTAGTTGGAACAAGCCTAAGATTTTGATTAAGGTTCAAAATGAGCTCAAATCCTATGGATCATGTAGAAAAGACTTTAAGATTTTAGTGATGGATAGCATGACTTAGAATTTTAGTAAGATTAAAATGAAGTTAAAAAATATGCACACAACTAACACCATGGTTTGAGACTAAAAACACCTTCAAAACATTCAATACCATGAATTATGTTGGAATCCAAAATTTAAAAGTCTCATACCACAAATTTATGGCTTAAAAACACCTCATGAAAGCTAAAAACCATAAATTTGTTACCTAAACCTACCATTGAAAGGTCAAATTTGAGCCCCATAGTTGCCACATGGAGAAATGAAAGAGATTTTGGAAGGCTTGGTAGGTTTTGAAGGTTCAATTTATAAATTAGTGGGATTTATGAAAGCATTTTACATATAAATAATTTATAAAAGGCTGCACATAGTTAATAGTACCATAATCAATATTAGAGCTTTCTATTTACTCAAAATAAGCTATGTAAAAGGTTTTTTCATGTATTAGAGGTTTTGACGACCTTGGGGAAATCATTCAACATGAAATGACACCTTGATCAACCAAAAAATAAAAAAAATACTTCAGCAAAACCCATAAAAGGATATTTTGAAATTAATTCAAGGCTTTCCATGAGAATTAGGAATACAACCTTTACAATAAAAACCATTTCAAGTGTTTATAATTAGATGAGGAGAATTTATACACATCACCCAAGTAATACTTGTATTTAGCACAATAAATATATATGTTTCCTATTTAACATATTAATGGTTGGGTTATCCATAAGCATATTCAACTAGTTCATACTCATTTTCAACTTGGCATAAGATAATAGCTCCACCTTTAAGCTAAGAGGAATATCTTCAACTATCTTATTGATTGTATCAATTATCCTTCAATATAAATAACTTATTAAAATATATAATTGGAAAATAATTTCCCATCATGGGATCAACACACAAGTATTCATATACATGTGGAGGAATTACATTTCAAACACTATTTTCCCCCAAACTACATAATTTAAATTGGTTTCTCGATAGACCAGAGTTATTTTGTGGGTAGTAAATACTAATTGAGATGTGAATTCTTCATTTTCCATTGGTAAGGATGGCTCTCTAATCATAACTTGCATCACCACCTGATAATAAATCCAAATATAATTTTATTATGGGTTAAGTTGATGATAGAGTCATGGTTTTCATGTTAACCTCTAATACTCTTTTTTTTCATCTCAATGATCTATTTGAAAGCCTCAAAATGATTCATGTGAATTTGGGATAAAACATAATTTCAAGGTGTCAAAACCACTTGTTTTAAACCTAACCATGATACTTAACTTTATTAAACAAAGGTAAAACATTATTTTCTAGGCCATTGTCATTGGTAGTCATTGGAGTAGATTTATGCACATGAACCAAGCCTTGTCCATTAGGCTAGGGAGTTAGTGTCCCAAATGGAAAATATTTATTGTCTCTATCTAATAACACCTCTAATTTATTATAGGAGCATAATTAGGGATGTTCTTAATAAATTCAAATTTTCATGACAACAACTGGCTCTAATTGTGGGAATAGATTCCTTAATGAAATGTAGGATAAATTCGAAATCTTTGATGATTGGTGCTTTTAATTTTCCAACAATAATTGATAATAATGTTTATCACATAATTTAACTTCCTAATTTAGATATCTAACATCCAATTTGCCTATCTCAATCATATGAGAAATGAACACACATTATGAAGATAGATCTCTTATTTTGAAAATGTGTATATCCTCATCTAAAAAATTAACATCAAGTTCAACATTCTCAATCATCAATGAAATGAACACATGTTTTTAGGCCATATCATCTTATTTATAAATTATACATGTTTACTAATTCACTTGGAGAGATTTATGAAAATCCTATCCATTCTACACTTTAGGAACAACATTCATATTACCATTTTCATAACTACAAATTCCATCTTCTGAATACATTTTCAAATGCCTATCTTGGAGACCCACTTGGTTGAAATTCTTCAAATATCTTTTGTGCATATTATTCAAAAAACTAAAGAAAACTTTTCACTATATAATTGGCATAGGATCTATGATATCCATCTAATTTAGATTCAAATTAGTGTATTCAAATAAATATGGATGCAAATAATGTGACTCTTTCATCCACTCTAAATCAATGGTTGTTTTGACATCTTTAAAAATGATGTGATTATCTACTTAGAGGTTCTAGGTAGAGAACAAAACTAATAAATGTGTAGGTAAAATGGCCAATACATGGAGAGGAGGGAACAATAGAGAAGATGTTGAATTTATTGAAAAATAACACACACACACACACACACACACACACACACACACACACACACCAACACTTAAATAAAGATGAAAAAAGAAAACAAGTTTAAAGAGGGAAAGTATAACTATTTATATGGATAAGAGAAAAATAAAATAATACACAAAACCATTACTTGGCTAAGAAAATTATCTTCCATTTTGAAATAATGGATTTGACTTTTGAGGCTCAAACATATTTAGCAATAGTGATTAATCAGGTGGGGAGAGGATAAACCTATGATTACTATGCATACTAAGATAGTCGTGAATGAATAAATACATAATATATCTAATTTTTGAAATTGAAACATTGAAATTACTCTAGTATTATAGGACCATTTTTTATAAGTATTAGACTTTTTCAATGTCGTCTTAAGTGTCTTTAAATGTGTTTGTGCTAGATATAGGATCTGGGTCAGAGGGAAGTGTGTTGCATGTATTTTTTTGAACTAGAACAATAATATGAATATATTTGGAATGAATTGAGTGAAGGTCTCTTTGGATAAATTATTTCCCACATCAAAGACAAAGTTATCATCAAATGAGCCATCATCATCATCTTTATCAATTTACTCTAGCTTTCCAGTTTCCAATTTACTTGAAATGAATATCAAACACCAATATTTTTGTTCCACCTTCATATCTTTTTTGATTTTAACCTTAACATGATCATGAATTACAATATGTGCAATTGTAATTATTTTATATTCTAATCCTTTAGATAACTATTCTATATTGGGACATGAAAAGGAAGTGCTAGGAATATTCACTTTTGACCCATGAGTCTTCCATTATAATACAAGAGGGATATTATTATTTACAAAAAACTAGTTCCATGTTATCTTCTCCTTCAAAAACCAAAATATCACATTATGAATTATTATGTTTTTCTATTTGTGGTTCAATCCGTTGTTCCTTAAATAAATAGTTTTCTTCTAAGACTGTGAGGTTTGTGCAATCTTGTGAAATAATTATAATCATTTATTCTTTGCCAAATGGGAAGCCAAAATATTAGTTTGTTTATTGATACATCATATGTTTTTCCAACTATTCACTTTATTATATGGTTGTGAAACTAAAAAATTCATACATTATAGGAAGCACTTTTTCTTTTTATTTATTAGAGTTTAGACATTATTGATTAGGGATTTGATTTCAAAAATTATATTTTAAATGTTGAGTGTCCTTGATCATGTCAGACTCCAAAAATTTATCAGTTCTTATGATAATTGTATCACATTTTAAAATTTATTTATTCAACGTTCCAAATAGAATCATGTCATCTTCAATGTTGACAACTTCTTGTTGTGAAAATTATGTCATTTAATCTGTTCTACATCAAGATAAATTTAATTTATGGGTGTAGAGAGACAATGAATACATTAAGGTAATTGTCAGTACTTGGTTGATCAGATTGAGGAATAAGTTTCAATAATTTGTTGGAATTTGTTATGAACCCTCTCACCTACTCATATTCTTACTTTTATATTTATAATAAATCTGAGAATAATGCACACATCTCAACAACTAGAGGATTTCAAATTCATAATGCATCCATCTTTTAGGTGCCATAACTACTCAGTAGTAATTCTAGTGAAAGTTTCAATAAAACATATCATAACAACATATTCATGCATAACTCCCAAGATGTTTTAAGATACTATGAAATAAAATATTTGGTTATTTACATATTGGGAAATTTATCCTAAAAACATTAGGAATATATTCCTTGAGCCTGAAGATAATTCATTGTATTGAGGCAAATCCAACAAACCAAAATGTTTTACCCATGGGACATAGAGAACATTGGGGTTGGTGTTAAAAAACACCATTTATTCACTCATAAATATATAGGGACTATATACTTCATCTCAACAAAGTATCCAACCTCCATTATAGGTGAGGTTCCTTCAAATGTCTAAAAATTGTGTGCACAAATCACCTTAATCCCCAATAGAATCACCAAAAATTATTGGCTGAAAACATTGTCATGGAAACAAAATGTGGACTTTCAATCAATAATATGGCTGAAATGTCCCTCTCCTATTAGTAGGTATATCTACCATTATTGAAGATAAAAAGGTACACTATAAATAAAGTAATTTACAACTATTTACAACAAAAATGTTTTCTATGGGGGTTGTACTTTTAACCAAAAGGTACAAAAAGGTGGAGGAAAAAAGAATGTAAGGAAAGGTGGTAGAAGGGAAGAAATATATGAAGAGAAATGGGAAAAAGGACAAATTTGGATATATAAACACATAAACTCACTAGACCAATCCAAATGTTGAGGATTTAACTTAAGCAACCTTTATCATGAAAATGAGATGGGAAAGACATATTCTAAACATACAAACAAAATACATACACCAAGGAGGTTGAACAAGACTTAAAGATGAGATAAATAACCATTTCGTATTTACAAATGAAAATATATATGGAATCTATTTTCAATCTCACCAAGTTTCACAATAATAAAAATTCTTAATGTAGATTCAAAATAACTTCTACACTAAAATCTTTGCATTAATTGACTATCTAACAATATTATTTTCTCAAATTGAAAGAATAAGAATCAAAATGGACTGATATACTCATGCACATAATTCATATATAAAACATATGGCAAATATTCTAGTAAACTACTTCTATATTGATCCTTCATGGGGTCGTACATACAAACTCTTTCCATCTATCTTGCCAAAAATTCTCATACTGTTAAATATCCCTTAAAATGTGCTCTAAACTTATATTTATATGGTTTTTATTAGGTTTAAAAGGGGTGATTTTTTTGACTAGGGTCCCCAAACCCTAGAAGAGTTACAAATAAAAAGAGACCAAAATAATTAACCAAGTCCTCAGGAAAAATAGAGTAAAACAGATACGTAAATAACTAAAAAATTTCCAAAATAAATATTTTAAGTAGTATAAGTAAATACAAAATCAAAAAGAAACTATAAGAGATCCAAAAATCTACTACATATCCAAGTTGCTAACAATATCCTCCCAATATATTTTCATACATTTAAGATTTGAGATAATCTAAACCAATAACTTTTCCTTATCAATGTCTTTGAAGCATTCACTACATTAAACATGTTTTCCCATGCCCTTAGAATAAGATATAATATAAAAAAGCCCCCATGTGAGCTCTAAGATTTTAAACATTCTGAATGCCTTCATGCATACTTGCCTTGTTGTAATTAACCAAAAAATTGATGTTGTTTTTAAATTTTTCATTTTCATATTCAAGAACACTAACCCTATCATTGAGCTCTTGAATTTGTTCATTGTTTGAGTCCTTCTATTCTAGTATATCATTATCTTGTTGTAGAATTTTCATTTTTCATTTTTCATTTTAGATTAAATAATTATCTCATGAACCACCTCATTATCAGCTTTTTCAAGTTAAGTTCTTATTCAATTTTATTAGTACTTTGCTTGCATTTAAGAGAATCAAGAAAGACATTAAATTTTTCATTTGGGTCATGAGTCTGGCTACTTTAAAATTTTCCCTCTTTCTCCTTAAGACCTTCCCTTGATTTTTGATCACTCGAGTTAGTTTTCTTTGTTGGATAAATAATGTTCTTCCTAAAAGAACCCTTCTGAGTATTAGTGTCTTCTTTACCATCAACCTACTCCTCAACCAAGATATTATTCCCAACAAATTACCTTGTTTTACCTATGTTGGTAGCCTGCTTACTTAAATTAGGTGGCTCCCTAGCAGCACTTCTTAGTCATGTGTTAATTCTTATGTCTTGTGATTTTGGAGGGTTCTTAGTTGGACTGTGATATTTATCCTTTGAAGTATTGATTCTTGGATATTTAATAAAAATATTCTTCACCATATTAACATCAATAGGCCTCAAAGATTAATTTTTTTCTATAGTTTTAGGAGTTTAGGGGTAATTTGATTCATCCCCTTGAAATATTTATGAATGATAAATATCACTCCCTCATACCTAGGCACTGTGTATTTATCTTTTTTAATTTTTTCAATAGAAGATTCCATAGAAAGAAAAATATAAAATGGGAGACTCATGGGTATGTAATTCTTAAAATAGTTCAATGAGACAAACAAAGACTAGTGAACAACATTAAACCTACCTTTTAGAGTAATGTATTACATGAGGTTAAAAGCCACAAATCCAAAAGGTCTTAACAAAGATTAATAATTGATGCCATTATTTAAAACCTTCAATGTTTTTCCTTATATAAAGAAGCTATTTTTAACATTTTTGTAGTCTCTATCCATTTTATACACTTTAGTCACTTCCAAATCTAGACCTATGACATGTGCTATCAATTCTTCAAATATCTCCAAAAAAACTCCATTGATATTTAAGGTTCTACTCTCCCAGGATTTTGAAATTAATGTTGATACATGCATGTCATGACCTTAAATTATTTTCATGAATTTCACCATTCCCCCTATCTAAATAACATCCCAAATTTAATCATTATTTTTAACCTCCTCAGGCATTTTAGGTTCAATTCTGTTAGGAAGCCCCTTGAGGAAAATAGTAGGCTAGTTTTATCTCTTCAATATGAAATAGGTTTTATTTGGCTCCCCAAAATCCAAATACCAATTCACCTTAAGTGTTTCATGACCTCCCACTTGAACCTATCAATGAGTAACATCCAATATTTAGAACTCTTTAAATGAATCTATCTTCTACCACATTAATCTAGGAGCTTTTCTCTAGGACCATTTGAGTGGGAAAAAGAATTAAAATTAACAAGTAACATGTGTAACCAAAGAAACATAACCATAAAGTTACAATTAACTTTATTATAATGTGTGGATAAGACCCCCACCTTATCAAACATTTTGAACAATAATAAACCTTTCTTCACCAATCCTCTAGAAAATGTCCTAAGGTAAATCTTGTCTCACCATCCAAATAGAAAAAACCCAAAGAACTAACACCCCTATTGGAAAACCAATCAACAATATTATTGCCTTCTCGATAAATATGTTGAATGGCCACTTCTTGCTTAGAATCTAAAATAAATATAAATTCATCCACCACTTGTTTAATGCTCTAACTAACTAATATTTTTTTTGAAAGGCAATTTACAATGTTCATTGAGTCTCCCTCAATGATGAGATATTGAACACCATTTTTTTAGCCACTTTTAGTCCCCATGGGGAAACAAGGACTTTAAACTAGTGATTAGTTTTAGTCCCCATATCACTAGCATAAGAAGCGATAAATCACCAAAAACCCACCTTGGTGATTTCTTAAAATCCTTCTCCCTCCTAAAGGACCCAAGTTCACTTTAGAAGCCCCGTCAAACTTAATTTTTAACCATCCAAACGGTGTAGATTTCCATTTAGTCCTCTTTATTATATCATCTCTATGATCACTCTTACCAATGAATAAAGGAAGAATTTGCCAATTTAGAGCTAGTTGATTTTTGTATATTTGCAAGATTTTGCATTTTTCATTATTCATAGCATTGACATTTTATATAATAACCTAAAAAATCTTAGTAACAAGAATCATACTTGTAGAATTTTTATTCCTAGAAATTATGTTATTCTTTTTACCCCAAATTCCCCAAATGACATGAGGAAATGTGAGCTTCCATATTTTCTTTAGAAGACCTTGTTGAAAAGGACACTCCCAAGACTACTAGAAGTCAAACATAGAGCCAACAAAAACCCGAAAAACATTGAATTTATTGATAAAAAAGCTCTAAATTTCATTAGTAAAAGGATAATCAACTAATATATGGAAGATTCTTTTGTTATCATTTTCACACATCGGGCACCTGTTGATCAAAATAAATCCTCTTTTCATTAAATTATCCATAAATAAAATTTTATTTTGAATTGTTACCCATAGGAAAAATTTAACTTTATGAGTCAAATACTTATCCCATAATCTGATTTCACATCATTATTGGGGATATTTTCTACTAAATTATATCCAAATTTAGCTTGATATTGACCATCTGTAGAATCATTCCACATCAACTAGTCTTCATTGATTTTTTTTTATAGATGATAAGTTCTAAACAAACTATGTATGTTATACATAATATTATTTCATTCAAGTTCTAAATTATCAATAGTCAATCTTTTCCAACTTCTAGAACCTTATGTGATCTACCAATAATCTTGAACCTTATTTTCATATTTATTTTGAATGGGATTTTGAATTCATTGCTAAGGATCTATTAAATTTAAAAGATGGTCTAAAATCCATGTATTTGTGAAGAAATTGACAATATTACCATTACCTATTTTCCATTTCGAACCTAAAGAGATAACTTCTTTATTCGAATTTAGGAAATTAAAAAAATGTGATCCCCAAACAAATTATTCCTCTTGAAAAATACACTTATAATTTATGCCATCCAAGTATTTAATTCTTAAAATTGAAGCCCAGATGTTATTAATTTTCATAAATATCTAGATAAATTTGGATATGAGATCTTTATTCATCCAATTTAATCTTTTGATGCCTAACACTGCATTTTTTTAGCTATGCAAACTTTTTCCCATGACATCAAATGGTTCATGTTTCTCTCTTAACAAATTCCTTTGTATTTTATTAAGTTTATCCTCTATACTCTTAGGTAGACTACAAAGAGATAGAAGATACACTAGAAGACTTTGAAACACACTTTTGATAAGCTTTAATTTTTCCACCTAAGATAACAATTTTCCTTTCCAGCCAGTTAATTTTCTTTGGAATATTTCCACCAAAGGATTGTAAGCTATAACTAGAATATTATTGCTAAAGAGAGGCATGCCCAAATAGGAATATGGAATTTGTTTAATTTGGCAACCCAAGATTTGTGCGATTCTTATTTGTCTTCCTAATGGTGTATTGAAAAAAAGATTGAGATCTTAACAAAATTCACCTTTTGAATTGAATGTTTTTCATACATTATCAGGATTTGTTTTAAGAATTTTAATTCCTTAATGGATGCATATTCCATGAGAATGGTATCATCAAAAAAATGATGATGAGTTACCTGTTGAACATATTTGACTTTTAGGTCAAATTGGGACCCTTATAGATAAAAACATGACTTTTATGTGTTTTATGGGTCTAATATAGATGTTACAAGGTGTTTTATGGGTCTAATATAGATGTTACAAGGTGTTTTATAGGATAATTAATGTCAAATAATGTTATACTAGCCTTGGTTCTTAGTTATTTACATCCTTTTAGTCATTTTGAGGTTAAAAAAGGGGCATTTAATGACTTGTACAGATTTATTAAGAAGTGTGAAGATTCAAAAATATGATATCACATTCCATGTGTCCCCATATGTCTTAATCAATTGTTGGTGACTAAAAGTGGTAGGTGCTTCAAAAGAAAGAGCAATTTTCTTTTAAAAAATGTGAGTTTGGTACTTGTACGACCCATGGGGAAGTGTACCACATGTGAGAAGATCATATTATGTCTCTTCAGTTTCCTCAAGTGTATTCACATGTTTTAAATCTTTAAAAGTACCATTTTGGGCCCAAAACTATTATATTCCTTTTTCACCTTTTTTAGCAAGCAAAAATAGTCTTCAGGTTCATGCTTAGTATAGATAAATGAAGAGCTTTAGGTTAAAATCCTTGGGGAGGTGAAATTAAACTCAAATACATTCATTTCCATTACAATATTTTGAATAATTATGTCCTGTACTTCATGAATCATCCTCTTGAAGTTGACTATGTTTTTTTGCCTACTAATCTATGTACCCTATGGGTTTTACTCTTGTTTAGGCAAGTCCATACAATTTACTTGTTGATATTGGTTCCATATGATTTTACCCCCTTATCTCATTTTTTTCATGATTGTTTTTACATTTGGAGTTGATTTGATGATCCAACCAACTCAGTTTGCAAGGAGTGGAGTGAAGTTGTAGTCATTTCTTCTAATTGCTAGTGTGTTATTCTATGATATGGTTTCAAAATCAATTGAATTGGTGTATTATTACTAATAAATGTATTTTATTCATCTTAAATTAAATGTTCAACTTCAAAATCCACCACAAGATCCAAAAAATCAAGTAAATGCACAAAATGGTCATCTGTAGTAGTTGTACAACCTACCATTTCTTGGAGGAGCATGAAAAATGTGTTTAAACATTATTTGATGTTTGGAGAGTCAAAAAATGTCTAGTCATAATTTTGATGAATGTTTAAGTAGATTGGGGCAACTAGATAAGCAAAAACGGTCTTAGAGCAAACTTGTAGCACTTGGGACTTTTTCCCAAAATTATCAAAATAGAGGTCCAGGCCCTTTTTTGGGTGTTATTATATAGTGTTACATTGATCTCTAGAGCCTACAAGTACATTTTTTTAAATCTCCCAAAAAGGACTATCATGTTGAAAAATAATAGAGGTTTATAGGTTGAGGAAGATGGTTTTTAAAAGACTTCAATTTGCTCTTCAAGACATTGAAATTGCTTAGTGTTATCTACAGCCAATACAAGAATTGTCAAACATTGAAAACCCAAGGAATGTTTTGAGGTATTTATGAAGTATTTAATTGGTTTAATTAAACCATCCAATCCATAATTATTTCATGATACATATATAAAAATAAGACATTTTAATCTTAAGTGAGACCAAAATAGCACCTATAGCCAATATAAACAATTGCAAATGAATAAAGAGATGCATTGAATAGTCAAGGTGAGGTTGAAAGTCTTGTTGATGAATTTATTGATTTTATTCAAGGAAAAAGTGAGCCTCAAATGTTTTTAAGGAATCAAAGATATAATAATATAGAGGAGAGGTTAAATTTCATCCTAAACCTTCTACATACACCTATAGCCAAGCCTAAAAGAGGAAAACACAATCTTGTGAGTTAAGAAATGTAGGAAGACTTAAAACATGTTTAAAAGAAGGCTTGAGAATGGATATAATAATTATTGTTTGATATAAGGTAACTTAAATGACTTAAAATTTCTCCCATATAAATTTTGATGGAGTTTTCAAAGGTGAAAGGCACCTATAGGCCCCACATAGTCAATTGTAGTTGACTACGAGGGGCATAGAGTAGAAAGGTTAGGTCTTGACATGGATTTAGCTCAAAATGGATTGAAAAAGTTAAAATCACTTACCAATGGTATTTTAATGTGTAATAGAGGAAAATTAATGGTTTCCAAGGTCTTCTTGTAGCCTACACCTATAGGTGTGATGTTTCGAGGTTAACACAGTCAAGATTTTGTACATAGAGTCTTGACTAGTCAGACAAAAGACATGACTTGAAGAGTTTGAAAAGGGTAATAATAATAATATGAACTTAAATATGCATATAGGAGAATTTTTTCTATTCTTTAATCAACCTAAAACACAAATTAAACCTATAGGTGACCCCCTTCCAAGGCAAAAAAGCACAGTCTACTATTGACTGAGTTAGATAGTGACCTAAGTATAGGGATTTATGAGCGTTTAGCCATTAAAATTAATTTAAGGTAAAATAAAATAATATGTGATTTTTAAGTTTAAATAAAATCCTATACACCTCATTAGCATGTTCTTTTAGAGAGGTATACACCTACAAAAACCAAAGAGGCAAAATTCATAGTCAACTAACTGTGACTGGCCTTGGAAGCATTTCAAAACCCAAGGTGTGAATTTAAACAAGATTATAAGTGAAATAATTATATTTGAAGGTTTTAATAGGACCTAATCACTATACCTAAATATTAACCCATACAAGTAAGATAAAAATGTCCCCTTTAAGGCAAGAATATAGCCAGGGATTTATGTACACAGTTTGTGAGTCCCAAAGTGCATGGAAAAGGGAAGGGATATGTAAATGTTGAAGTGATAAAAAACAAGGATAAATTCAAATTTATATTAATGAAAATAAATAGGTTTTTTACATGGAAAACAAGAAAAAGAAGAGCCCTGAGTAGCCAACACATAATCTACTTTCAAACACCCCTGCATAGTCCTTTGCTTAGAAGTATGTATTGGGTTTCTAGTGCATTTGAAGGGTCAAATGATCTAATAAAAAGATATTTCTTGGTGTATAAGGTACCCAAAACTTAGTTAATCTCCTTAAATATGTATTTTTTCTATACAAATAATGGAAGTGCCCTCTATTTTGTCTCAGATAGAGGGCACTTCCTTAGCTGTACTAATTGAGAGTTTTGAGGAATGGAGGCAAAGAGATGAGCCAAGTGATGTTTGAAACTTTAAAATAAGTGTGGAGAGTTGTAAAAATAAAATTAAATATGTTATATCATTTAAAAAATAATGGAATTCAATAGTGTACCCTAAATTCTTGAGGTTGCAGACAGGCTCATGAGTCATGGTTATGCGTAAAGGATAAATAAGGGGTTAGTTTCAATTCCAAATATAAGTGAAATTTATAATGGATTTTAAAATGTTTATGGGGGAATTATATATGTTTAGGAGATATTGTAAATTAGGGAAGATATTAAGAAAGTCATTTTGAGCTTTAGGTTACAGGTAGGCTTATTGAACATACTTAGACCTAAAGCCAAATGGAGAACCATTTGCATTTCTAACATGAGATATGCATTTAAATATATTTTATCATGTTTTTAGGGTTTTTTTTTTTTTTTAATTGTAGATAAATCAAAATAACTCCATTTTTTATCTCAAAACTCTCTCAGGGCTACAAGAAATGGAAGGAAGAGATCAATAGGCTAGTTTTGGTTTCTCACATATTTTTGGAGGTTTTGCATGGGATACAAATAAGTTTTAAGGTGATATAAATGTCATTCAAAATATTTTTTATGATATTTTTTTATGTTAAATGACAGGTTCTTATGAACGAAGTTTAAGAGGTCAGAATAGGCATAAACCCTCTAATACCCTTGCTAGTAACTAGTTTGGAGAAATGGAGTTGGATAGCTGATCAAAAGGAATATTTTGTATAAAATAGTGATTGGAACCTATAAAATACTCTCTTAGGGTACTCCCCACCCTTTTTAGATGTATAGACTTAGAAAAATAAGGTGAAAAATAGTGTATTTTTTACCATTTTGTGTGTTTTATAGGTTCTAGAAGGATTCTGAGGATGAAATCAATTTTGAAGAGGAATATATAGAATTTTTATAACTCCATATTGTAATTTAATTCTTTTAAAATAATCTTAAGTAACCAAATATCTTCATCTCATCTAGTAAAAACTAGCATATTGTCCAAGCTAGTGAAAAAGATGAAAAACTTCAAGTGAGTTGATTTTAAGGTGTCCCTGATGATTATAAGGACATGGAGGGTCAATAAACTTGTCATAAACTCCATACCATGTATTTTCATGGAAAACTAATGCCTTTTTGGAGGCCAAGTGTGCAGAGTGCATGAAAGAGGATTTTTTTAGACTATATATGATGATATCTCCTTTCTAGATGATTATAGATGACCAAGACTATAACCAATGCATGGAAAATAATATTTTAAACCTTTCAAATTAATTCTAATCATTATACCTATCATTAATCAATTTTTTGATGTTTAAAAAGGTTAAAATCATGAAGGCAATTTTCTAAGCCAGAATGAGGAGTTTCATGCCACTTTTCATGATTTTTATGACTTGGATGGACACTTGTGCTTCTTGACCTTGCATGGTTCATATAAAATCATTTTATCATGCACAAGTAACTAATTTTATTATCTTTACTAGTTTCTTTATGACCCTTGGACTTATCTTTTCTCTCTCTCATGTTCTATAAGAATTAGCCATTTTGGACATTGTAATTTATGATCCACCTGAGTATGGTGAATAAATACTCATTTTCATACCATTTAATAAATAAGAATACTTTTTTCTTACCTCTTAATTACTATTCTTAGTGTGTTTTACTTAAATTTGAGATCTTTCTTAGTGAAGACTATGTATTCCTTAGCATGTTATTTCATTATTGCATCCTATTTGTAGTTGGAAAAATTCTTCTTACAAGGCATGTGAAGTGTTCTAGTAAATTTTAGTAATTAAGTGAGTTATTTCATTCATTATTTCCATTAAATTCCTCTTGTCTAGTCCTTCTATCTTTGCACAGTTATCTGTAAACTCATAATGTAACATTGATGTGAGAAGATATAGATTAAAGGAGTGTATGTTTGGTTAGTCCTTTGTTCTCATGTGTAACATATTTTTGGTTGTAATTCATCATATTATTTAGTGTATCACCTCCCTTAGAATAGTTTTTTTAAATTTATCTCTCCCTTTCCCCCCTAAATTATAGGTACAGTTACAATCTAAAGTGGTACATTATGGGAGCTAGCCCTATCTAAAGATTCACCTCATCCTTAGGATACCCACAAGCCTAAAGGCATTTCCATTGTGCCACTTGGATGAGGAGAGTGTATAAGTATCCTCAAGGGTGAAAATATAAGTGACAAAAGTTTTTGGCATGCCCAGTAGGACCCTTGGTCCAAGAAGTTGAGAGATTCTTGGTGTTGTCTCTTAATAATCAACCTTTGGAGGCATCTATCCAAGCATCGATGGTGACTCTAAAGTTATATCATCTGGTCAAGTAGCCTATGTTTCCTTTTTAAGATTATTGGTAATATATTTCTTTGTGTTCTTACTTTTAGTGAGGTTTCATGGATAATTTTGGTGTTGAGTTCCTTTTTACACAGGTTGGTGAGACATTTCAAGCTTGTGGCATTCCCTATCAACATGAAGAAGTTATTATTTAGCCCTATCATGAAGTGTAACAGCTCCAAATATAAGTGTATCATCACATTCATGAAGTGTATCATTCCTATAGCTAGCCCTCTTAATATCTTCCATCTCTTAGTCAATCTAGCCACTTCTCAAGTCAATCCATTTCCACCTTCAAGCAAAAAATTTTGGGCTAAGAGAGGTATATGTTATATCTTCACACACAAAGGGCATGTGGTCAATAGGTTTCTAATAATATTATTCATAAGGTGAGATATGCATTATATCTATTCAAAAAAGAGTGTGCACCTATTGAGAGAGCCGATGGGCAAAGGCTCACAAGTGAGATTCTAGATGTGAGTGGCTTGGTTTCTTCCTTAGAGGATATGATAAATATTCATGAAAGGCAGCCTCATAAAACCTATAATCATTCATATCCACTTCCCCAAGATTGATATCAGTCCTATTTTACCCCTATTCATGAGCCCAATCAAGCTTACCAAAGTCATCATTTTCTCCATCAATTGGAAGAGAGATTTGAAAGCAAAAACCTTATGTTTGAAGCTAATATTGATAAGAAGATTGAGTTAGCTAATATGCATATGATATAATCCATGTTAGTTAAAAAATAAGTGGATTTAAATTCCTCATTTCCCTCTCACATTTCATCCCCATCTCAAAGAGTGACCCCTAGATATGAGATTCCAAGTTGGAGACAAGGTGGACAATCCAAGCCTAAGGAGATTCCAAGTTTCTTGAATACTCCATCCATTCCTCAAATTACATCACCATCTCAAGAAAATATTCTTAATCCTAACATCTTAATATGGAATAATATAGTGGAGTCATGGGGAAATAAAGAGGATAAAAGTCGTAATAAGGAGTGTAAAGTTGAGAGAGATCTTGATCCTATGAAAGCCCATCACACCCTTCTTCAAGAAGCTTATAGTGTTCCATGTTAGCCCTCTTGTATTCCTTGTCCTCATGATGATTCATATCAACTTAAAAAAAGACTTTTTCCAAGAGAACCTAGACAAGCAAATTGAAGAGTTAGAGGTAAAAATGAAATTGCCAAGTCAAGGTGTGATAGAAGGTTTAGAACCAAAAGAAGATCCTATGCCTAAACATACCCAATCCACCCTTCCTCAAGAGATTCCAAAAGCTAAATCAGATGTGAATGAAGTGATTTTCAAGTGTAAGGAAGAAAATCAAGTTGTTTTAGCCTAAGGTCTACCTCTCCTTCCTAAAGATCTTCTAAAATAATCCCATACATTTCACTCTCAATCTGATTTTGAGTTTTATGTGCCACCTCCACCAACTAGTTCATCTTTTACTCAATCCATCACCATTTTCCTTAATGGAAATGTGTTATGGGAACCCAAAAAGGATCCTAGCTCCTTGGAATCCTCATTGGACTAAGTCACTTGATTTTAAGATGTGGTGTCTTGGAATCACAAAGAAGGAGATGGAAGATCTTGCAACCCTTGAGAAACAAGATCATATTATGATAACCAAGATATAATTTGAGAGCCCTCAAGAGGTCCTAAGTTTTGAAGAAAAGGTGAATCCTTATTTTGAGTCTTCTTGTTTTGTTGATAATGAAGAATGCCTTCATTGTGTCAAAGAAGAGGTCTTGGATGAAGTTTTTTTGATTTTAAATAAAAGGATGAGGACCTCTGGTAAAAATTTGAAAACATTTGTAATGAGTTTGAATCTCTCAAGGGGTGTAAAAATTATTTAGAGCTGATTAAAAGTGATGGTGAGGAATATGACATTGTCCAAAATTTCATAGATGAGCAAAAACAAGTTCCTAATTAGTTGTGGGATGATTTTTTTGTAGTTATTGGATCAAGTGATACTCCTCTTCAAGGAGGCTATGATCTAGTCAAAGATGGAGAAGGCAACCTTGGCACTCAAGTAAGTATGTAAAGGAAAAACAACCTTTCAAATCTATCCTTTCAAGAAGCATATGCATTTCATGATGATATTTTTGAAGTCAACAAGATGGGATATCATCCCCTCAACCAGTTGGGAGAAACACATCAGTTTTTAAAGGATGGAATAAGTTCCTATTGGCCTCAATCTTCTAAGGAACAAGAAATCACTACTCTTGAAGCCATGCCTACCAAGAAGTTACAAATTGAACATGAAATGAAGAGTGGGAAGTAGTATGAAGTAAGTGTATAAATTCAAGAGGAATATATCTACATTGGAGACCTATTCAAGGATGATCTACTTGAGGAAAGATCAAGCGAAATTCCAAGGAATAGGTCTGATCTACAAAGAATCCAATTTAAGGAGAAACATGCTTGGCACTATGATTCATCCCATCATGAAGATGATTCAATAAGTTTTTATTTTGATCTAGGAGGAGGTATTATTAGTTTATAGTTATGTATAATAGTGTGTTCTATGATTCCCCTAAGTGCCTTGAGTACATATGTGTGTGTATCTTGTTAGTTTATTTGATTTGCTTATGTGTGTCCTTTATTTTGTGTGGTTGAGTTAATTAGTTATCTTGTATTGATCACAACCTAGGGTCAAAGTATCCTTGTTTATATCAAACTTGATATGACTCCTTAAACCCAATGGATTGATAAATCTACTAGTCTAGTTAGTATAACAGGCATACTACCCCTATGAGTCACAAATTTGTTGAGCAAATTTGAGGTTTAGGTCAAATTGGGACCCTTATATTTAAAAAATTGACTTTTAGGTGTTTTAGGGACATAATATAGATGTCAAAATGTGTTTAATAGGATAATTTATGTCATTTAATGTTATACTAGCCTTGGTCCTTAGTCATTTTAATCCTTTTAGTTATTTTGAGGTCAAAAAAGGGGTGTTTAATGACTCATATATATTTTTTGGGAAGTGTGAGGATTACAAAAGATTATTTCACATGAAATGTGTCTCCATATGTATTAATAAACTATTAGTAACTTAAAGTGGTAGGTGATTCAGAAGAAAGAGTCATTTTCTTGGGAAAAAGTGAGTTTGGCACTTGTATGACCCATGGGGAAGTTTAACACATGGGAGAAGATCATAGAATGTCTCTTCAGATTAATAAATAATATTTATATGTTTAAAATTATTTTAAATTTCCATTTTAGGCCCAAAACTATTATGCACCTTATTCACCCTTGACAAATAAAAGCAGTCTTGAAGTTCATTCTTAGTACAGACAGTTGAAGAGGTTTCAAGTCAAACTCCTTGGGGAGGTGAAATTAAAATTATATGCCTTAATTTAAATTAAAATATTTTGAATAATGATGGCCTGTGCTTCATGAACCATCCTCTTCAAGTTGACTATGTTTTTCAACCTATTAATCTATGCACCCTATAAGTTTTTATCTTGTTTGGGAAAATTCATATAATTAACTTGTTGATATTGGTTATATAAATATTTACCCCATTATATCATGTTACAAATTATTGGTTTCACATTTGGAGTTGATTTGACTAGCCAACCAACTCAGTTTGTAAGGAGGAGTAAAGAAGTGGAGTTATAATCATTTCTTCCAATTACTGGTATTTTCTTCTATGTTATGGTTTCAAAATGAATTTAATTAGTTTATTATTACTTATAAATGTATTTTATTTATCTTAAATGCTAAATATAACTTCAAAATCCACTTCAAGAGCCACAAGAGTAAGTAAATGCATGAAATGGTCATTTACAACAATTGTATGGCCTGCCATTTATTGGAAGAGCATGAAAAATGTGTTTGAACATTATTTGATGTTTGGAGAGTCAAAAAAAAATTTATCATCATTTTTAAGAATGTCAAAGTAGGTTGGGGTGACTAGATAAGCAAAAATGGTCTTAGAGCAAACTTGTAGCACTTTGGGACATTTTCCCAAAACTGTCAAAATAAAGGTCCAGGCCCTTTTATGGGTATTTTTATATAGTGTTTCACTGATTTATAGAGCCCAAAAGTACTTTTTTTTTAATATCCCACATAATCCTATCATGTTTCAAAATAAGATTAGTGTCGAGGTTGAGGAAGATAGTTTTCAAAAGCCTTCAAGTTGCTCTTCAGGACATTGAAATTACTCAGTGCTATCTACAACCAATACAAGACTTGTCAAACATTGAAAACGTAAGGAATGTTTTGAGGTATTTATGAATTATTAAATTGGTTTAATCAAACCATCAACTTCATAAGTACTTCATGAGCCATCTAGACAAACAAGGCATTGTAATCCTAAGTGAGACCAAAAATAACACCTACAATCAATATACATAGTTGTAGATGAATAAAGAGATGCATTGAATAGTGAAGGTGAGGTTGAAAGTATTTTTTATTAATTTATTGATTTTATTAAAGGATGAAGTGAGTCTCAAATGGTTTTAAGGACTCAAAGAGTAAGAAAATATATTAAAATTCAAATTACATCCAAAACCTGCTACATACACCTACATCCAAGCCTAAAAGAGGAAAACATAGTCTTGTGAGTTAAGAAACATAAGAAGACCTAAAACATGTTTTGGAGAAGGCTTGAGTATGGATATAATAATTATTGGTTGATCTAAGGTAACATTAAGGACTTAAAATTTCTCCCATATAACTTTTGATGCATGTTTCAAAAGTGAAAGGCACCTACAAACCCCACACAATCAACTATAGTTGACTATGAGGGGTAGAGAGTAGAAAGGTTAGGTATTGACATGGACTTAGATAAAAATGGATTTAATAAGTTAAAATCATTTCCCAATTGTATTGGAAGGTTTCATAGATACCAATTCAAGGTTTCCAAGGTCTACTCCTAACCTAAACCTACATATGTGATGTTTTGAGGTTAACACAGTCAAGATTTTGTACAAGCAATCTTGACCAATCAGACAAAAGACATGAATTGAAGAGTTTAGAAAGGGTAATAATAATAATATGAAATTAAACAAGGAATAAGGAGAAGTTGGTAGATGATTTTATCAAGCCAAAATACACATGAAACCTACAAGTGACCCCCTTCCAAGGCAAAGAAATATAGTCTACTATTGATTGAGTCAAACAATGACAAAGTCATATATTGACTTGCCCCATATAATGTTAAAATTGTATATTTAGGTGATTAGGGACATCCTATGTGGGGTCCCATCATGATGTTATAAATCACCATAGTATCCTTTCCCTATTTTGAGTGTTTTCATTTATGAAATTTATCATTTCATTAGTGTATTCAATATCACTCTCATCCTCAACCATGGGCATGTGGGGAGGATTATTAATAGGATCAACAGGTTGGGAGGTAGAAAGTGAATTGTAATTGGTTACTTTAGTAATAACATGAATTTTGATTTTATCTTGATTATTGATAATATTTAAAATATATTTAGGAGATTTATGAGAGTTAGTTAAATACATCATATTATGCAATTTTATTTATTCAAAATAGTCAAAGATATACTATGTGATGGATAGTTGAAGTGAAAATTATATCAACCATCTTAGGAAAGAAAAAAATGTACTATATCAAGCATGGTCGATGCAGTTACATAGAAAAAAAATTGAAACATAAAGTATATTGAGCTTGGTCAATGTAGTCAATAAATAAACAATGATCATAAAATCTAATATATTCATTGTGGTCGATGTAATTATATAAAATTAATGGTGAAACATAGACTATATCTATTCTATATGATGTAGTCAAGAATAGAAACAATGATCCTAAAATGTATTGCATCAACTATGGTCTATGTAGTTACACAAAAATAATGTAAAACACTAACTATAATAAGTTTGTTTGATGTGATCAGTAAATTATGAGTAGAAACAATGATAAGAAAATGTTTTATATAAACCATGGTCAATTTATTTACATAAAATGAATATTTGAGATAAAAATATATTGATCCTAGTCAATGTACTTAAATATAAGGAAAATTTAATAGTATTATGAATAAATTGTACCAATCCTAGGTGATATAGTTTAATAAATAGAGGCAAAGGAAAAGTAATATTAGTAAACTATATCAAACCTAATCAATGTAATTTTTTCACACATAGATAATTATATTAGCATTGGTTAGTGTGGTTAGAACACATTACACAAAACTATATCGATGTTGACTTATAGATTATACAATACAAAGTACAATAGCAAGAAACAAATTGGAACTTTAATTATTTTTATTGACTATTTATCTAAAATTAAGATCAATTAAATGTAATAAAAATTATGTGACTAATTTATAGTCTCTTAAAGATACTTCCTATCAATTGGATATTATTGATTTGTTTATTCCTAAATGTGTATCACTAGGTCAACATTTACTATTTAGGAAACACTTCTCATTTTTGGATTCAAATAATCAATTACATGAGTTGTATGTTATGATAATACTACTATCTTTGGTGGAATAGAGGTAGAGTAAATGAATTATTCAACAAATTTATATTAGTTGGTGGTTGGAAGCCATCATGGATTAATAGTTGATCTTTGTTTTTGAGGGTGACCTATGCTATTTAAAGTAAATTATACTCAAACCTAAGTCTAAATCTAAACTAAGATGAATATTCATAATGAATCTAATCTAAGGTGAATTGATAAAAAAAGGAGTAAAAGGAAGGGTAGGGCAGAGAAGGGATATGTTACTGATCTTTAACACAAACATCATGACAAAGTTCAAGTTCTATCAGAACATGCATTTAACCAATATATGACATGAAGTAGCATATTCTCAAATCCTAGCAGACATTAGGAAAATATCTGAGGATAGTATGAAATAGTGAAAATAAGGACCAAATTTACTTTAAAGATTCACCCTTTTAAGAAAACAACATTAGCACATATGCAAGAAAAGTAAAGAAAATGAAGTAAACCTTTGAAATTTCAACTAATATAGCATAAACACAAATTATAAACACTACACCTTAAATATGCACATCCGAAATTCATAAGAACCATTCAAATTGAGATTTAGACCAGGAAAATGAGAGAGAAACCATAATAGAAATTCACATAAGAAAAATGGATAGACTTTTCCAAACTCCTTACTTTGTATTAGTTTTCTCAAAAGTTACAAAATAGTTTTTGGCTCAAAAAATCTCTCCTCTCTTACAATTGGCAATACCTCTTTATATAGACAATTCATGAGGTATATCAGTTAGTAGTCATAAATTACATTTTTACATGTGTATAGGACAATTGTCCTTTCTATTACATTATAGAATAAATGACCTTTTTCTGATATACTAACCTATAGGCAATGTATTTTATAAGTTGTACATGCCTTTAGAAAATTAATATTCCATTTCAAAAATATGAAATTCTAGTTGAAAAAGAATATTCATAATCTAACTAACTTTGAGACCCTGGTGCTGCTATAGCCTTTTGTCTTCCTTCTTTATTCTATAATGTTGCTAATTGATTAACAAGAGGTCAACAATGGGTCTCTTTAATAGATCTCTTGATCTCATAGGTTATTGAGGTCCTTTTTATCTCTTTCCAATGCCTACTTAATGCCCTTATCATTTCCTATCTTCTCCGTAGATGACAATAATAGGCCCATGATCTTCTTATTATCAGCCCCTATCTTTCCTTGACCTTGGTTCTTTATTTTCTACATGAATTGAGAAGTTCTATGCTTGAACTCCTCATCAGTGATAAGGCCCAAAGGGCTAAGTACGGTGAGATCTTTGATTAAGTTGTATAATATGTGTAGCATCTTATCTTCTTGATGTTTGATTCCCTTGAAAATGTCTTCCATCTACTTGGAGCAGCTACGTAGGGCTTTGATCTTATTCACTAGTATAACCATAGTCATGTTAAAATGGGTTAGGCTGACTGTTCTGAATTCAAGGATTTTATTCTTGGTTAAGGATTTGATCAATACTTTACTTAATAATTGATAACCTATCATTTACCAACTTGGCCTATATCCATGTAATTTTACTTACTTATTGCCTCTTATTTATTTCTAACTAAATTTAAGGAATTAAACAAGTTAATCTTGGTGTCCTCAAATAGCTTGAATTTGTCTTCTTGTATCGACAAGATGTTAGTTTCTTCTAAATTCTTCTTTTGTTGCATCATGCCTTTGATGATAGCCTATAATTGATCAGATTGTGCTTGAGCTAGCTTCAATGGGTCCTCTTTAAAGATAGGAACCTCACCAGGCCTCTATCCTTCCATTGGATTCAAATCAGTGAATGGTTCCACTTTTTTAAAGGTGAATTTCTCTCCAACAATCATGGCCTTATTTTCTTTCACTCTTTCCAAGCTAGTGGTTTCTAGATTAAATTGAAACCCCACTAATGATTGAGTCACTTTTGGCGCTAGGGTTTCTATTTGTGCTCTACCTAATGCTCTTGGTCCAACCATTCTTTTCTGCTCTTCCTTTTATAGAGCCACAATCTATGTCTTAATCTCTTTATGCATAGTGAAGTTGATAGACTTTATTATTACCCAAACATGGTACAAAGTAGGGACTTTCTATAAGTTTCCATAGTGGTCATGAATTTGTTCAAATTACTCACTAATGCTTTATACTTTTGTTTTGGATTGAATTTTTATTGCACAGATGATAATTAAACTCTTTTAGGCTTGATTATAATTAATACAAGTTTGAATTAGGGATTTAGTGCATACTAGGGCTCTTTTAAGGTCTTCTTAGTGCTTTAATGGTAGTAGCTAGTTCAAAAGGTAAGATTTAAGGCATTCCTATAGCATTTTTGTGGCACTTTGTTCATTAATATTTAAAAAGTGACCATTGTATTTTGAAAATTCTACCTTGATCTCACATCATTAGATTCTATTTACTTGGATCAACATAGTTCATTGATCTTGATCTAAAAACTTGAACTCTATTGACTACTTGTTATGTTCCCCATGGTTATGACACTTGTCACTTTTTCATTCTCTCTAGGCTTTGTTGAAATGTCTATGTTGATTTCACATCATTTATCTCATTTGCATAGATCAATCATGCTCTGTCAATCTTGATCTACTTAATTATGCCTCTTACTCTATGGATTATTGATCAAAATGCATAAAATCATCTATGTACCATCAATATTTGAAAGATACTCAATCTTTAATTTATGGCTCATGACTATGCCACATGTCATCTTCATGTTCATCCTCAAGGATTTTAAATTTTTAACCTTTATCACGTACTGTTGGATCTATTTGGCTTGATCAATACGCTCCATCAAATCTTGATCTGAGGGATGAAATTTTATTAGCTATTCAATATTATTTCACTAAAATTGTGATACCTATATCTTATTGCTTATATTGGGCCTCCATTTATGTCTTGACTCAATATGTGCCATTAGATGATTCTTTCTTGAGAAAATTTGTATCGTTAATCCTTGGAATATGTTTAAACTTTAGCTTAGGGCTTAGAGTTGAATTTTCAACTTTAATCTCACATCATTGGATCATCTTTCTTCAGTAAATATGTGTCATCGATTAAGTCTCTTAACTTGTTGAGTTTATATGCACCATTAGATCTCAATCACTTGAGCAAATGTAGATTGTTAACCCTATGAATAATAAAATAATCAAGATAGTGTTAAGCACAGAATATACTGAGAGGGGGGTGAATTAGTATATTATATATCTTATATAACTTTCCCTTTATCAAATTCCACTTAATCAAACATTCAAGATATGCAATAAAACTTAAACAATAAACATCACACAAGACAGAGAGAGACACCAGATATAACGTGGAAACCCAATGTGGGAAAAACCATGGAGAATCAATCTCAAATATATTCATGAGAACAAACCCACAGGAGCACCATAACCCTTTGCCGAGTACAAACCTCAGCTACAATTTGTGAGCACCAACCCACAGGAGCTTCAAACCCCTTTGTTGAGCACCAACCCATAGGAGCACTAACCCCTTTGCCGAGCACCAACCTAGCAACAATTCATGAGCACCAACCCATAAGAGCACCAACCCCTTTACCAAACACCAACCCAGCAACAATTCATGAGTACCAACCCACAAGAGCACCAACCCCTTTGTGTATACCACACACCTATCTCTCAATGTTGCTATCTCAACAAATGATAGATCAATACAACATCTCCTTCCTCTCTCTCACCTTTGCTCTTCTAAGCTAGATATAACAAATATAAATCATACTCATCTTTCACAATTGCTCTTCTAAGCTAGATATTATAATATCAAATCAACCTCTCACATCCACATTACAAATGGCTACTCAAGCCTTTATTTATAGCTTTCCAAATGACCTTTGGCCTTCCCCCTTTGTGACCTTTCAATCCTCATGAAAAATGGCACCAATCTTGGATGACCCTCCATATCCAAGCATTTGAAAAGTCATGTGGTGACCTTTCATGACCAAAAACGTCCTTCCCACTTTTTTCCTTATCTTTGGTGACTTTTTGTATTCCTTAAAGTGTCCCTTCATGAGAAATTCGCCCATACTCTTTTGTCTTCACTTGGTGACTCTTGGTATTCCCCTGGATGACTCTTCATTGGAAAATGCATCCCATTCTTCTTTCATCTTTATCACATGGCTCTTCAACTTCTCCATGGGCCCTTCTTTTGTCTCATATGCAACCAAAAATATATTCGTTAATATTAAATAAATATTAACTCATATTAGCCAAGATATATTTATTACCAACAATATTAAATGCAATGGGGCCTTTATCACCAATAATGCTAAACCTTTGACATCAATGACAATATTTCCAACAATCTCCCCCTTTGTCATTGATGGCAACCTCAATCCTGAAACTACCACATCCTGTCACCTACACATCCTATCATTTGAAAACATACAGTAACTCCCCCTTACTGTAGCAACCTATACATATTTCCTATACCTATTTTTTGCACTTGTACCTATTATTCTCCCCCTTTGACATCAATCGCAAAGGGCCTACCTAGAGCTAACACTTAGCTCTCCCTCACTTGATGTTGAACATCAATCACAAGAAGTAGAAATTACTCCCAACTCCTCTCGTCAATCTTTGAATGTATCCTTTGATCGTGCCTTTGAGAAGATATCTGACAATACATATACATTATTCCCTATCCTTTGAGCATCTGCAATCAACTCATTTGAATCTTTTCTTCTAATCTCACAACCTTCAGCATGAAACCTTAATGTGTATCCTTGATCACAAATTTGACTAACACTCAACAAATTATGCTAAAGACCTTATACATACAAAACATTTTTAGTCTTAGTTCTACCATAATCCAAACTCAAAGTACCTTTTCCAGCTATCTTGGCAGTGGTTTTATCTTTGAATCTCACTATACCACCATTGGTCTTCTTTAGAGATATGAATTTACTTTTATCTCCTATCATATGCCTCGAACATCCACTATCAATTAACCATGGCTGATCTTTACCTCCCACATGCAGAGCTGTCTGCACCATCATAGAATCTTCATGTTGTTTCTTTTGCCATGTACATGTCTGAACCTTCTCCCTGATGAATGAAGCTTTGAGACTCTAAGTCTTCTTCTTGATGAATGGAGCTTTGAACCTCTAATCCTTCTTGACTGACTCAAACACGCTTTTGCAATATTGAGCTATGTGTCTGAAGTTGTTGCACTTATAGCATACTATGGTCTCCTCATCAAAGCTTGATAGAGGAGCAAAAGAATTGTGGCTTCTGCTTGAATCTACTTGACTTTCCTTCTTATTTCTAAAATTGTTATCTCTTTTTCTACATTCTAATTTCTTGTGACCATATCCATTACAATAAAAACAATAGCCAAAAAATAAGACATGTTTGTATATCTCTGACCTGATTGCCTTTTGTAGTTTTGTTCCTTCTAGCCTTCTCTATTTAGAATGTCCTCTATATTCTTCACTTCTCCCCTTTTTGTTTCCTCTTGTGTAAGAGCTTCAGCATAACTCTTTCTCTTTTCAAATCTGATTCCTATTTTATCTGAATATGCTTTTTGACTTTCCAATATCTTATTCAACATGTTAGTGCTATCTTCAAATTTTGAATCACTGACTACTTTATCACTGACCACTTTCTTAATATCTTATTTTAAAGAGGCAATTTCAATAACATACCTTTCATAATCTTTTCTTGATATTTCCAACTGTGCCTTGAGATCTTCTTCATTCTTCTTGGCTTATTCAAAGTGTGCTTGTAGATCTTCAATCATTTCCTTTGACTCTTGTTCATTTTTCTCGATCTGGCACTTTAACCTTCGATTCTTCTTTTGAACAACTTTTAACTCTTCTAGGGCACAATTGAGTTCTTCCATATCTACTTCAGCTTCCTCCTCTTCTTCTTCTTGATTATCATGTATGGCCATGAATAGAATCTCTTCTTCTTTTGAATCGCTGACTCCACTATCTTCAACTGAGCTAGGATCTTTAGAATGTAGGCTCTTCTTCTCAAATCCCTTCTTGGATTTGCCTTTGAAATTCTTCTTGTATGTAGGCTTTTCTTCTTCTTCATCATTAACCTTATCTGGGCATCTAACTAAAAAATGTCCAATCTTTCCACAATTAAAACATTTAAAAGGTAATTTTCCCTTATATTTACATGTTCCTCTTTTTGGCCTACGAATGAAAGGTGCTTCATTGTCATCTTCATCATCACTAGAACTATCACTTGATTCTTGAATCTTATCTTTCTCTTTCTTTGATGTCTTGAAATTTGCTTCTCTCTTTGAGGGTTTATCTTGTTCTGTCCACATCTCATATGCCATGAGAATACCATGAAGCTCATCCATCTTTAGCTTGGCTAAATTCTTCATCTCCTCAATTACCGAAACCTTTGCATCATATCTCATTGGTAGAGATCTCAAAACCTTTTGCACCACTGTTGACTCTTCCAATTTTCTCCAAGACCTTGAATCTGATTTACTATCTGATCAACTCGCAAGAGATAACTTGCTATATATTCTTCTTCTTCCATCTTCAAACTTTCAAACTACCTTCTAAAAGTCTATAGCTTAGCTTGCTAAACCTTTCCATCACCTTTGTAAATATTCTCAAGTTTTACCCAAGTTTCATGAGCATATTTACATTGCATAACTTTAACAAATTCAGATTCACATAAACCACATAAAATAGCATTTGAAGCTTTAGCATTACATTCACTTGCCTTCTTTTTTGCTAGAGTAATTATAGATGTTTGTGGCTCTTCATATTCCTCCATCACTGATTTCCATATGTCGAATCCAAGGGCCATCAAATAAACCTTCATTCTCATGATCCAAAAAGCATAATTCATCCCATCAAACAAAGGTGCCTTATTTGTAGAAACTCCTTCTTGTGACCTAGCCATCGTGCTTTTCTCGATCTACCTTCAAGCGGTAAAACTTTTCAAAAAGGAACTTGCTCTGATACCAATTGTTAAGCACATAATATACTGAGAGGGGGATGAATCAATATATTATATATCTTATATAACTTTTCCTTTATCAAATTCCACTTAAAAAACATCACACAAGACAGAGAGAGACACCAGATATAATGTGGAAACACAATGTGGGAAAAACCACAGAGAATTAATCTCAAATATATTCATGAGAATAAACCCATAGGAGAACCATACCCCTTTACCGAGTACAAACCTTAGCTACAATTCATGAGCACCAACCCATAAGAGCTTCAAACCCCTTTGTTGAGCACCAACCTAGCACCTATTCATGAGCACCAACCCACAGGAGCACCAACCCCTTTGTCGAGCACCAACCTAGTAATAATTCGTGAGCACCAACCCACAGGAGCACTAACCCCTTTGCCAAGCACCAACCCAGTAATAATTCTTGAGCACCAACCCACAGGAGCACCGATCCCTTTGTGTATACCACACACCTATCTGTTAATGTTGCTATCTCAACAAATGATAGATCAATACAACATCTCCTTCCTCTCTCTCACCTTTTCTCTTCTAATCTAGATATAACAAATACAAATCATATTCATCTCTCACAATTGCTCTTCTAAGCTAGATATTACAATATCAAATCAACCTATCACATCCACATTACAAATGGCTAATTAAGCTTTTATTTATAGCTTTCCAAATGACCTTTGGCCTTCCCCCTTTGTGACCTTTCAATCCTCATGAAAAATGGTGCCAATCTTGTATGACCCTTCATATCCAAGCATTTGAAAAGTCATGTGGTGACCCTTCATGACCAAAAACGCCCTTCCCACTTTTGTCCTTATCTTTGGTGACTTTTCATATTCCTTAAAGTGTCCCTCCATGAGAAATTTGCCCATACTCTTTTGTCTTCACTTGGTGACTCTTGGTATTCCCCAAGATGACTCTTCATGGAAAAATGCATCCCATTCTTATTTTGTCTTTATCCCGTGGCTCTTCGACTTCTCCATGGGCCCTTCTTTTGTCTCATATGCAACCAAAAATATATTCATTAATATTAAATAAATATTAACTCATATTAGCCAAGATATATTTATTACCAACAATATTAAATTCAATGGGACCTTTATCACCAATAATGCTAAAACTTTAACATCAATGACAATATTTCCAACAGATAGAACTTGGGTAATGTAAGGAAATTAGGGTAAAGTCTTGAGACTAAGGTTTTTATTCATTTTAATAAACATGAATTAAAACCTTATGATTAAATATAAAGCTAAGTTTAGAACATAGTGAAAGGGGGCCATGTAATTAGCTAGACCATGCTAATAATAAAATAGACCAAACAGCTATTTGACATAAAGCGACCAATCATAAGATTTTAGACTAAGGTTTGGTCATGTTTAAAAACATGAGTAAGTTTTAAGATAAAAATTAAGATAAGTCTATGGTTTAATTAATTATTCTCATGTAAATTACTCCCACATAAATTTGAATTTAATTCAAAAGGGACCTAGGCTAAAACATTAGACTAGGGTTTTAAAAATATATTCAATTAATATTTGATAGATGAAAGGCTATTAAAGGATCAATTTAACATTGAAGGATAAACTCTTAATCATGTTCATTCCCAAATGAGGTTCAATTGAAATTATAATAGAAAAACATATTTAACAATGATTAGCAACAATAAAAGGGGTAAAACCATGATCACTTGAAAACATGTCAAATGAGAACTAGGTGTGGATGATATTCAAACAAAGACAATGTGCAAGCATGTTAGTGTTACTTTGATAAAGTGAATTTTCAATTTTAAGGTATAAATTTACACAATTTTAAACAAGGGTCCCCATTTTCATAAATGGGGGTATGTTAACCTCAAAAAATGGTGACTTTTGGGGGAAATGTAGTAATATATTAGAATTCAGATATTTTGGTTTAGACTAATGACTAATTTATTCACTCCATTTGATCAAGTACCATTAATATCAATTCATAGTTGAAACAAGTCTAACACATGTAGAATTAAGATCAAATATCAATACCTAGTAATGTTGTGTGTGTGCTTTGATTCCAATTACTATTTGCCATGGGATTTAGGGAAAAGCTTCTAAATTTCATGACTTTAACCATTAACATTGACTTTTAGCATGTTTGTATATCCATTACAAATCATGACTCAACTCAAGAAAGGCTTAGGCATTGCTCTGCTACTAGCTAAGCATCCATAACCTTGATTAATATGTCTTTGGTTCCACTCAATACCTTACTCCATTGTCATCCAAGTTTCCATAGCCCTAGTGGAGATTACTATAATCACCTTTTCTTAGAAAGCTTTTAAATTTTGAAATAAAGCTCTTATTTTCTGTATTTTGTAGGTCATTTTTGACTTTCTAGTAGACGTTGGGAACCAAGATAGCCAATATTTTTTCATACATGTGCAATCCTTCTTAGAATCAATCTTATATCAAAATAAGGCTCATAATATCAAAGATCAATTATCCTATCTATTAGTATTTTACTAGTTTCTATAAACTATAACATTAAGCTCATTTTTTCAATAATCCATGATCAACCAATTCTAATAGAACATACTTGTATTCCTAAATTATGGAGTCATTTTAAAGCAATTAGATGGATTTTGAGCTAAGGTTTGCTTTGAGAAAGGCTTATTGAAGGCAAGGAATAAAGCAGGGAAAGTAGACACACACAAAAAAATAGATAAAATTAAAGGAGACAAGTAAAAATATATATACAAACCCTATGTATAATCAATGAAGGAAGGAAAGAATAAGAAAGAAACTAATCTAGGCTACCTATACTAACTCTAACTAGTATTATGGTTTATTCCATGAAGACTTTAGGTGGGACAACATAGAAATATTTCTTGAGGTATTGCCCATTGGTTGGTATTGTGAACTTTGCTCCTTATAAGTATTTTAGTTTGAAAGTGTTATCTCCTAATTTTTATAAAATTTGATATGCACCAATCTACAAAAGAGTGAATTTTCCATGTTCATCATTGGGTTTAGATACCTTGTCCCAAATAAAGACCAATTCTCCTTGTCTAAACACCTTTATCTTTGAATGCTTGTCAAACCACCTCTTAACTATGGTTTGGTGTCCGTTAAAATTAGAAAAAGCCTCCTCTCTTGCATCTTCCATCTATATGATTTTAAGCATTCTTGAAATTAAAAATTCTTGGTCTTCTTCCATGTATTCTTGCATTAACCTATATGTTGGTAGCTTTAGGGTAATGGGGAATATAGATTCTTAACCATATACTAGTAAGAATGGTAATGCTTTGAGAGCTTGCTTGGGTCTTGCTATATCTACCCAAAGGGCATACTTAAGTATATTATGCTGTCTTTGGTTTATCATCTATAGACTTCTTTATGTATTTCATCAAGTTCCTATTTTTTAATTCAAATACTCCATTACCTTAGGGGTAATGGCTTGATGTGAACTTGAGAATAATATTATTGTCATATGCCCACTCAATCATCTCAATGGATATAAAAGTAGATCTATTATCACATACTAGAGATATTAGTGTTCCAAACCTTGAAGATATGTTTTTTTTAATAATTTTATCACATCTTCATTTCTACACTACTTGGTTTCCAGTGCTTCTATCCATCTTGTGCAGTAATTGGTAGTGGTCAAAACATACTTATGACCATTAGATGAATTGGGGTTGATGATCCCCATAAAGTCTAGTCCCTATTGGGTAAAGGGTTTATCAATCATTACTAGATTCAATGGCATGGCTGCCATTAAATCTTTAGTGTTGAATACTTGACATGCATGACATTCTCTCACATTCTTATGAGCATCCTTGAAGATAGTAGGCTAGTAGTAACTAGATCCAAAGATCTTGTGGGCTGTAATCCTTCCAGATAGAAGTCTACTTCCCAAATTTTCATGGAAAGTGCTCAAGATCTCAACCACCTCTTCTTTAGAAACATGCCTAAGGTAAATGCCTTCAAATTTATTCCTATAAAACACTCCATCCTTGATCAAAAAATGACCTACCTTGAGCCTTAAAGATCTTTTTTGATTTATACTTAACCCTATAGGACAATAACCATTGTTTAATAAATAAAAAATAGGATCATATGAATCATTGGGTTGAAAAATTTGCTACTCTACCTACATGATACTTAATTTTGGATTAGTATTAGCAATCAATTGAATTAACCCTTGACACCTTACCAATTTATCAGTCTTAATCTCTAGATCATATTCTTAGAGAGTAGATATCCACTTACCTCTCTTTTCTCCATGTTCACATTGACTAAGCATGAGCTTAGTATCAAGGCTTGGTAATGTTGCATGTACCTTAATTTTAAGGACATAATGCCTAAATTTATTCACTACCTTGACCAAATCACATGCTTTCTTTTCAATAAGAAAATAATTTAACTCAACATTTTTAAAATTAGTACTCATGAAGCAATAGAATGATCACATCTATCTATCTTATAATCTAAGATAGTTGTAATTGTATGGTCAGAAGCAAAAGAGTAAAGATAGAAGTATTTAGTAAAGTATATAATTATCATCATAGGGGTTTGTCCAATTACTCATTTGATTTCCTTGAAGGTGTTCTTGGTCTCTTCATTCCAAGTCATCTTAGCATCTTTCTTGAACATGTCATTCAAAGGTCTCACTATTTCTAAAAAACCAAAAATAAACTTCCTCACAAAGTTGATCTTCCCAAAGAAAGATTTTAGTTATTTTTTTCTATTAGGAGATTCTATTTTAGATATGTCATCTATTCTACTTGGGTCTATATAAATACCCTCCTTAGTTATAACATGTCCCAATAATTTTCCTTCAATAACATAGAAAATACTTTTATTAGGATTGAGAGAAATTCCATACCTTCTACATCTTTTAAATACCTATTGTAAGTGCATGATGTGATATTCTATGTTATTTTAAAATATAATCAAAACATCCATGTAAATGATAATGCACTTACCTATCATACCCTTAAAAGTGTGGTATATTATTCTTTGGAAAGTTAAACCTGCATTTATTAGTCTAAAGGGCATCCTTTTGTAGGCAAAGGTGTAACACATAGTAGTGAATATAGTTTTTAGTCTGTCCTCCTTATTCACAATCACTTGGTTATATCTCAAAAAACTGTCAATGAAGGACATCATTATAGAACAACTAATAATCTAAATACCCTGATCAAGAAAAGGCAAAGGCTAGTTATCTTTCTCATATGCTTTATTTAGATTTCTAAAGTATACAAATAATCTAATTTCCCCATTTCTCTTTCTGACAATCACTAGGTTAACTACCCAAGTGGAGTGCCTAATGGGAAACACTATTCTTGAATCTAACAATATTTTGACTTTTTTATAAATCAAAAGTTCTAGGACAAGGTTGACAAGTCTTTATTTTTTGCTAAAAGGCTTCAAGGTCTATTTTAATGGTATGATATGAGTTATGACCCTAGGATAAAATATATTTAGGTCTTCATATGACCATGCTAAAACATATTTATACTTTGTTAATAGCTCTTTATCTCTCCTTAACTCTTCACTAGTGGTGGTTATACCAATGTTGACTAGATGGGGTTGACCTTGGGAACCTAGGTCAATAGCATTATAATCTTTCCCATTTACTTTGTGAACCTTGATATTCCCTCCTATTTTATCTATGTTAAATAATATTTCTAGGGAAATCATGCCCTTGGGAATTTTATTATCACTAAGTTGGATGATTTTTCATCAATATTGCATCTGTCAAGATTATTTTCATTAGCTTCATCAATGATGTGAGCCTTCAACACTCCTAAAATATTCATGAAATATAAGATCTATTGGTTGTCATTGAAAATCTAAAAATTCTTGATATTATCAAGGACTGAGGGATAAGGAACTAATTCAACACTAAGATTTCCTAGTTTAAAGTCTTTGTTTGGCATAAGATTAGCTACAACTAAGACTAGCTCATCAGTAGCTTAGTTCTTTACCCTAGGAATAGAGACAATGTTAAAGGCATAAAATTACACTATCAAGTCTCATACTCTAAACTTATATTTCTTTAGGTAAGATAACTTGAACAAGTACATACTTCTTACTTGGTTAACCACTAGTTCTAAGTCAACATAAACTAGTAGTTCTTTGACTTTGTGTTTTTAGCAAATTGTAAACCTAAGATTAAAGCCTTATGTTTTTGTAGATTGTTAGTACATGAAAATTGGAATTGGTAAGAATTATTGAATTCTTCCATAATAGGATTAATTAAAACAATTCATAACCTTGATTCAAACTTACATCTTGCACCATCAAAATATAATTTCATATCCCATGCATAATAAGAGTTTCTCTAGAGTCACACACCTTAAGGGTGTCAAGATTGTAAACACCCAAATCTAAGTTAACCACGTTTAAATTTTTATTGGTTATATTATATTTAGTAATCATATGCTTCATTTTAGGTTCCCTTTCTATTATGATCTGATTTGGATCTCCCTTCCATGGAAGCCACATGTGGGAAAAATTAGTAGACATGTAGCCATTCATAGATCTAGTCTAGTATCTACTTAGAAGCATCCCATATGCATCAATAATATCCACCACTTGGATGTCAATAAACTATTATATCCTTGGTTAAAAAATAATTTTCATGTGAACATTCAATAATTCACAAATTAATTTCACCATGGACTTATCCAATTGAGTCACAACTCTATCAAATTTAATGGGAGTCAAACCAAGTTGCTCATAAATACCTTTAGGCATGATGTCATTAGATGCTCCTGAGTCTAATAAATAGTTATGTAAATTCTTACCAAAGATTCTTAATTTTAGAAATAAAGGGGGAACATCTGCTTTCTTCTTTTGGATATCAACATTAGCATTTGTTGTTTTGGGTGACTTACCAGGCTTATTGGATAGAGATTCAAGTAACAAATCTCTCTGCTCAGTGATCTAAGTCAGCTCATGTAGTGTGATTTTATCTTTAACCCTCTTCATATCCTCAAATATGTTATACCCACCCTTGGAAAAATAACTAAGTAAATCAACATTGTGTTTATAGTTAATTTCCTTTGGAGGCTTAGGGTTTTTGTTAGCTATAGGATCTGGAGGAGTATCAAAGTTGTTGGGTAGAGTTGAAGTTTTCAAGGGTTACTTTTCATCCCTATTCTTTAGAGGATAGGTTTTCTTCAAATACTATTGGAAGGCATGCACCTCCTTAAGAGTATCCTTAGTCTCATTCTCTTCTTGGAATGGGAAGTCAAAGGTCTCCTCAATTAGAGTTATATCTATATATTTGAATGACTAGGAAGATCTATATATACCTACAAAATTGTCTCTATTAGATCCACTTTTAAGAGTGTTTAACTCTTTATGAAACAACTCAAAAGCATGGAAGTATTATGAACCATCACAAATATTAATCTCAAGGTTATTATTATTACCTAATGACTCATTATTGTTATTTTTACCATTGTGAATATTTTTATTAGGCCTATTAAACCTTTGATATGAGAAACTTCTGTTGGAACTTTCCCCAGTGTTACAAACTTACTTCTATAGTTGAATAAAGTTAGTACTCAACTTTTGAGCCATCTTTAAAATAGAGTCATTTTCATTCTTTGGGCCCTCAAAATTATGAACTTTAGTGTTACTAGTGCTAATGGTTAGCACCAGAGCTCTTTGATCTTGTGGATGAGATCTACCTTTAGCATTATTCAAGAATCCTAGGCTTTGGCCAGGATGAACATGATTAAAGGTAGTTGGTTCAAAACTAGAAGTTCATTTAGGGAAGGCATATTTTGATTGGTATTGGGTATAACATTTAGAATGGGAAAATTTGGATTAATATTAGGAATATTATATGCCATTTGGCCCTGGGGTTACATCTGGTCATTAATGATCACAACTTTAGCATATGCTAAGGCTAATGTGTTAATGACCTAAGTAGATATTTTCAGAAACATAGAAGTCATGGGATCCAAGGCATCATTTTAGATTTAAAATACTTAATCCTCATGAGGTCTATAAGGAGCTATGGTTCTACTAAACATTTTCTAAAATATGGCATTAAAGGCCCTAATTGTTTCACTAGAATATCTTTTCATTATGGTGAATTGTTGGTAAAGAAAATAAGGATTGATGATTTTACCAAATTGATCAATAAAGATCCTGTTAAAATCATTCCAACTAGTGAAATAATTTTTTGGAAGATTGAGGAATCATTCATTTACAACATCTTTGAAATTAAATGGAAATAGTCTACATGTTACATCTTCATGAAATACATTTAGCAATCTTAAAGGAAATTTTAAATATTTAATGTTCTCTTCAGTTATGAAAACACTATTTAGGCTAAATGATGGCAAATATGTTTTAGGATTATGAGGAAGGTCATGTAACTTACTTGGTGCATTAATTAAAGAACCACCTAGCCAAGCCATACCTTGATAGGGATTAAACACAAGAGCACCCTGAATTGGTGAAGTTGGCTAAGACTTTTAAAGTATACACTTACCTTTGTCTCACCTAAATCTCTTATGAACATCTAATGAAAGGAGGGAAACTCTTGTCTTTCAATGTGACCTGGTCCATATCCTTGGTAATTCCAACTTGAGATCTTTGAACCCTATTTGAAACATGATGTGTAATTATTATCTTTACAAAGAATAATGATAAAACCTTCACATTAAATGAATTATGTACAAATATGTATAAAGGATGGCAAAGGACATCAATATTTAACTAAATTGTCTCAAAGATATGTCTAAATACATAAATATGAATGATATTTACAAGTTTAACTTCAAATAAACTCGTATTTTCAAAGGATATATCAATCTTTGAATAAAATAGCTATTACTAACCTCAAACTCATTAGATTCACATATATCAAGCTATCTTTACTACAATTAATCATCAAACTCTAAAGAACATCTATCTTTGTCTAAATAAGCATAAAGAGTGGTTAGAAATCATAAAAATCACTAATCTTTACACAAATATGCTAAAGGAAACATAAATATGCAATGAATATATTGATCTTTGAGCAAAATTTATAAAAATGAGAAAAGATATTTCAAATTTTCAAAGATTTAGGGTCCTCCTTCTAGCAACAATTGTTGGTACCTAAATGTGTGCCACTAGGTCAACATATGGCATTTAAGAAACACTTATCATTTATGGATTCAAATAATCCATTTCATTTGTTTCATGTTGTGAAAATCCTACTATATTTTATGGAATAGAGGTAGAGTAAATGAATTATTTGACAAATTTATATTAGTTGGTGGTTGGTAGCCACCATGGCTTAATAGTTGATCTTTGTTTTTGAAGTTGACCTATCATATTTAAAATGAATTATACTCAAACCTAAGTCTAAAGCTAAACTAAGATGAATATTCACAATGAAGATAATCTAAGGTGAATTGATAAAAAAGGAGTAAAAGGAAGGGTAGGGTAGAGAAGGGATATGTTACTAGTCATTAACACAAACATCATGATAAAGTTCAAGTTCTATTTGAACATGCATTTAACCAATATATGACATGAAGTATCATATGCTCAAATCATATCACACATTATGTAAATATCTATGGATAGTATGAAATAGTGAAAATAAGGACCAAATTTACTTGAAAGATTCACCCCTGCACACAAAAGACATTAGCACATATGCAAGAAAGGTAAATAAAATGAAGTAAACCTTATAACTTTTAACTAATCTAGTATAAGCACAAATTATTAGCTCTACACTTTAAATATTCACATCCAAAATTCATAAGAACCATTCAAATCTGAGATTTAGACTATGTAAATGAGATAGAAACCATAATAGGAATTCATACAACCAAAATGGATAGACTTTATGAAACTCCTTGATTTGTATTAATTTTCTCAAAAGTTACAAAATAGTTTGTCTCAAAAACTCTCTCCTCTCATACAATTGGAAATACATCTTTATATAGACAATTCATGAGGTATGTTGGTCAGTAGTGATAAATTACATTTGTACATGTGTATAGGAAAATTGTCATTTCTATTACATTCTAGGAAAAATGAATGTTTCTAATATATTGACCTATAGGCAATGTATTTTACAAGTTGTACATGCCTTTACAAAAATAATATTCCATTTTAAAAATATACAATGTTAGTCGTAAAAGAATATTATTTATCTAACTAGCTTTGGGACCTTGGTGTTATTGCAACCTTTTGCCTTCCTTCTTCATTCTACAATGTTACTTTTTGATCAGCTAGAGGTCAATAATAGGTCTCATGAATATCTCTCTTTCTTGATCTCTTAGGTTATTAAGGTCCTTTTCAGCTCTTACTAAGGCTTGCTTGATGCCCCTAGTATCTCATATCTTCTCCCCAAATTACAATAGTGGGACCATGATCTTCTTATTATTAGCCCCTATCTTTCCTTCACTTTGGGTCCTTACTTGTTTCATGAATATAGAAGTTCTATACTTGAAATCCTCATCAGTGATAAGGCCCAAAGGGCTAAGTCAGGTGAGCTATTTGATTAAGCTATCCAATATGTGTAGCATATTCTCTTCCTACTATTTGAGGTCCTTGGAAATGTCCTCCATCTGCTTAGACCAACTGATCATGGCTTTGATCTTATTCACTAATATAGCCATAGCCATGTTTATATGGGTTAGCCTAACTATTTTGAATTTAGAGATTTGGTTCTTGGTTAAGGCTTTGATCAAATATTTTACTTGATAATCGGTTCCTACCATTGGCCAACTTGGCATGTAATCATCAAATTTTTCTTACTTATTGCCTCTTTTTTGGTTTTGATAGACTTTGAGGAATTTAATAATTCAATCATGGTGTCTT
This sequence comes from Torreya grandis, assembly GCA_037957365.1. NCBI lineage: Eukaryota > Viridiplantae > Streptophyta > Pinopsida > Cupressales > Taxaceae > Torreya > Torreya grandis. The sequence goes on from JARHVA010004653.1 coordinate 328,555, forward strand.
CAAACATGTTAAATTTATCTTCTTGGGTTGACAAGATGGTAGTCTCTTCTAAATTCTTCTTTTGTTGCATCATGCCTTTGATGAAAATCTATAATTGATCAGATTATGTATGAAATAACTTCAATAGGTCCTATTTAAAGATAGTAACCTCACCATGACTCTATCCTTCCATTAGATTCAAACCAGTGAATGCATCTAATTTTTAAAAGGTGAATTCCTCTCTAGAAATCATGGCCTTCTTTTCTATCACTCTTTCCAAGCTAGTGGTTTTTGGATTACATTAAACCCCCACTAATGATTTAGTCACTTTTGGAGTTACGGTTTCTATTTATGCTCCACCTGATTCTCTTGAGGTAGCCACTCTTTTCTCCTCTTCCTTTTATAGAGCCATAATCCATGTCTTAATCTCTTCATGCACAGTGATGTTAACAGACTTTGTTATTACCCAAAGATGGTGTAGGGTAGGTACTTTTTGAAATTTGCAATAGTGGTTGTGAATTTGTTCAAATTGTTCACTAGTGGTCTATACTTTGGTTTTGGATTGAATTCTTCTTGCACAGATGATAATTCAACTCTCTTAGTCTTGATTATGATAAATACAAGGATGAATTAGGGCTTTAGTGCATTCTAAGGATCTTATGAAGGTCTTCTTAGTGTTTCGATGATGGTATCTAGTTCAAATGTTGAGCTTCATGGCATCCCTATGACATTCTTTCAGTACTTTTCTCATTAATATTTAAAAAGTGATTGTTGTATTTTGAAAATTCTACCTTGATATTGCAGTATTATATTCTCTTTACTTAGATCAACATGGTTTATCAATCTTGATCTAGAACTTGAACATTATTAGATGCTTGCTACATTCCCCATGGTTATGACACTTGTCACTTATACATTTGCTTTGGGCTTTGTTGAAATGTCAATGTTGATCTCACACCATTAATCTCATTTGCACAGATCAATCATGATCTATCAATCTTGATCTACTTAATTATGATTCTTGCTCCATGGAATATTGATTTAAATGTGTACACTCATCCATGTACAATCAATCTTTGAAATATGCTCAAGCTTTAATTTATATCTCAAGACTATGCCATGTGTTTTCTTCATGTTCATCCTTAGGGATTTTCACTTTTTAACCTTCATCATGCACCATTGGATCTGTTTGGCCTAATCAACATGCTCCATCAGATCTCAATCTAAGGGATGTTACCCTATTGTCTATTTAATATTCTTTCACTGATATTGTAACACTTGTCACCTTCTCATTTATTTTGGGGATCTATTTAAGTCTTGAGTCAATACACATAGTTAGATCAATCGTTCTTGATCAAATGCATATCATTGATCATTGGAAGATGTTCAAACTTTAGCTTAGGGCCTAGGCTTGAATTTTCAACTTTAATTTCTCACCATTGGCTAATCTCATATGGGTAAGTGTGTGCCATTGATTAAAGCTTTTGACTTGTTAACTTTATATGCACCACTAGATCTTGATCACCCAAGAAAATGCAGAGCATTGATCCTACAGATAATAAAATAATTAATTCAAAAGTTGGGTAATATAAGGAACTTAGGGTAAAGTATTAATACTAAGGTTTTTATTCATGTTAATAAACATGAATTAAAACCTTAGGATTAAATCTCAAGCTAAGTTTAGAACATAGTGAAAGAAGACCATGTGATTAGCTAGACCATGCTAATAATAAAATAGATTAAGGGGCTACAGGACATATAGATACCAATCATAAGATTTTTAGACAAAGGTTTGTTCATGTTGAAAAATATGACTAAGCCTTAAAATAAAATTAAGCTAAGTCTATGGTTCAATTAATTTTTATCATGCAAATTTCTTCCTTGCAAATTTGAATTTAATTCAAAAGGGACATAGGTTAAAACATTAGACTAAGGTTTTAAAAATAGATTCAATTAAACTTTGATAGATAAAAGGCTAAAAGATAAATTTAACATTGAAGCATAAAACCCTAAGCATGTTCATTCCCAAATGAGATTTTATTAAACTTGCAATACATAAATATAGTCAACAATCATTATCAATATTAGAAGGGGTAAAACCATGATCACTTGAAAACATGTCAATTAATGAAAATGAGAACCAGGTGTGGATGATATTCAAATTAAGATAATGTGCAAACATGCTACTGGTACTCTAATCAAGTGAATTTTCAATTTTAAGGTACAAATTTACACAATTTGAAACAAGGGTCCCCATTTTCAAAAATGTGGGTATGTTGAACTCAACATGACCCAATGTTTCATATTATAGACTATGAAGGACGTAACATTCCCATATCCCACTAAACCCAATTTTAAATAAAAACTAATAGTAACACTTTGACATAAATTGTTAACTAGTGCACTATAAAATTAGATAGATAAATAACTTCTTAACAATCAATAAAAATGAAATTTTAAGAGTTTATATTATACTTTGAGGCACATGTAAACTAAATTCCATGTTTACCTTTTTAATATGTATATGAGTATTGGTGAAATCCCCTCATGCCATGATATTTGTGAATAATAGATAATGATTTTAAACCAAACACCATGTATCCATTCACAATAGTAGTTAAGTTGTTTGAAAAATACCAAGACACAATTTCTTGGGAAACTAAAACAAAGAAAAAAAATCAAAAATCAATGTTGAAAATTAATTTACAACATTTAGTGAATTTAAATAAATAGGTAGTCAAATTGAATGTAAATATTTTATTAATTACTGAAAGGAAAGGTTAATTTCACTTACTTATGCTAAAAATGAAAGCACACAAAATTATATCAATGCAAGATGATGTAATTATTCACATAATACAAAATGGTATTGACATCAGTCGATACGGTCTGTGTAAATATAGGAATATAGGAAGAATAAACTAAATCAGATAAGGGAAATAATTTTTTTTACAAAGATGCAAACTATATCGGCCATGGTCAATATAGTTTGATAGGGAGATAAAAATTAATTTATAATTGAATAAGACAATGCCAATATAGTTATCTAGGTAAACTAAATTTTGATAAAATTGAACATTTAGATATAAAACTAAATTGAGTTGATAATTTTCAATAGAAAAATGAGTAAGTAAAACTATATCATATTGGGTAAATATAGATGGGCAAAAGATAACTTAGAAAATAAAATTAGATATAATTTGGCTAATATAGTTAGCTAACTGAAGAAAATAATGCAGATTTGAGTGTAGGATTATATCAAATTATGTTGATGTAGCCTATTGGAAAAATCTAGAGTAATAAAACCTTATCAACTCAAACTGATATAGTTTCTTGAAAACACACATAAATTAGACTTGATTGACCTATTTCAATTTATTCCTCTAAAAAATACTAAGGAATAAAATTCTATCAACCTACATAGATATAGTTTGTTGAAAGAGAAAAAAATGGTTAGTTAAGGTCAAGTTCACCAGAATGTATTCAATGAGCTAGGATTGACTTGAAACTTATCATATATATGAGATCCATACTCACATAATTTAAATAAAATATATCCCATTGATACTTAATGTATCAATATATGACCAAATGGATTCGGTAAGCCTAGAAAGAGGAACACTTATGACACAACATCAATATAGAGGGTTCTAAAGCCTATAGAAAATCAATCTCATGAAATAACCCTTAATGGTTCTTATAATATTTAAATTAATCTTTGATATTGTTTCCAATATAGAAACACAAATAAGAGGGGTGGTTAGAAACAAACTACAAATGATAAGAAACCATGGTAGGAAAATGAGGGCCTAGGTTTTCTAAGGTGGGAAATGGCAAGTTTGAAAACCCCTATATCCACACTAAGTATGAATGTAGAGGATATTAAAAAAAGGATTTATCAATTCATTCAAGCTATTAGTTATGAATCTTATATCTATCAAATGAATTAACTATGGTTAAAATATACTTACCTTGAACAAAACCTGTCAATCCTAAATCTCTTCCTTTGCTAATGGTGTATTGTAAGAGATTGTTTTGGTTTCAAGGATCATAAAGGTTAAATCAAGATATAAGATAAAATTAATCCTCCTATTTAATTTAAGACTCCACATGACAATATTTTTCCCTCTAAGATAATAACTAAGTAATGGCTTCTCCAAATGTAGACTTAACCATAATTATGAGCAATGACAATGCAAAAATCAATGTTCCTCTCTATTGGATTGAAATGGGGAATTTTATTTATAGTTATGGATGATCCTACCCCTTATAAAATTTTAACTTGATGGCATCAACCAACCTCAATATAGTTAAAAATATGATTGTTTAACCCCATACTAGGTTGGCCAAGGCTGATTTAGTTGTGAAGTGTCTACTATAGTTTTCAGACTGCATTGACCTAGGCTAACTTAGTTTTAAAATTGGTAGGAATCAAGAAATACTAAAATGATTCAATCTGATATAAACATAAAGTATAGTTTTTTTTATAGTTAGGGGGTATAAAGATAAATATTTATTTGGGGGTTAAGTATGAGGGAACTATAGTGGATACATACATGCTATATTAAAAAATATCTATCACAAAGAACTAATGGTCTACCCACCCATTTCTCAGTGTACCCTTTAAGTTTTGCACTCAAATTAACTTAAATTCCATAGTTTTTTTCAAGATATCACACATCAATAAATGATAAATTTTTAAAATATTATGTGTATATAATTTTACTCTTAAAAAATAGATTATCTCATGCATGAAAAAACCACATAAATTCCCCTTTTTGAGGTGAGGGAATTTTATACTAAAAATTCACTCATCTAAAAATAAAAATTAATTTTAAACATGTGTGTTAAGATGTCAGAATTTAAAATTGTATTATATTTTTGGTAGTAAATACAGATAAAAATCTAAGTTATATCAAGGAACCTCTTCAAGCTGAGTTATTTCTTGTGGATCTATATAAAGGATATTATGGTGCATAGGTTGAGCACTTACCAATATAGGAAATCCAAACACCATCTATTATGCACAATCAAAGGACCCATATGTTTTTAGAGTGTCCCTACAAATCAAGGAACATATGGTTTCCTTTGTAGACCCACTAGTGTAAGTTTAAATGTAGCATGCTCAGGGACTTGAGCAATAGCCATAGGAGATCGTCAAGTTTCGTAAGAGATTGAATGAGAATCTCACTCATTTATCTTCTTCTAAGGAGAAGGAATCAATAATAAGATGAATTATGATTGAGTCAACTTCATCATTTGATTCATAGCCAATGTTTGATTCAAAAACTCTTATGTAAGAGTTGGAAGAGCTAAATCCATCACAACCTAGTTGTCAGCTAAATAAATAGATATTGTAGCTCAAGAAAAATCTATCATATTATAGTATGAATAATAAAAAGTTCAAAATATAGGTGTGAATAAGTCTTGAAAGGGGAGAGGATTAATACGAAGGAAGAATAAAAACATAAGTATGGTGAGGATAAGGAGAAGTGGGAGAAGAAAGAGGAGGAATGTATGGGAAATGTTGGGGAATAATTAGTCTTCATAGTAATTTGTAAACTGTAATATGAATAATTGAGTAATAATTCATTATTATATATAGGTTATTTGGTATTTATATTTGGTATTAATATTTTTATAAACAATATTATGACAATACGTTAGAATATATTTGTTTCGATATATTTTTATGAGTTATAAAAATAAATTGTATATAGAAGATTGAGGGATTTGGGTGAGAATTTAATGGAGAGATAATATATATATATATATAGGAATGGTTTTCCTATATATATGTAACACCTAAATGATTTATTAATTAGAGAGAGTGTAATAGAATGAAATAATATTATATCAGTGTTTTTTAAATATCTTTATATTTTTTTTCCTTGATTTATTGTGCATAGATCTATACTACCCCCATCATCTAGTATGAAAGTAGGATTTTAGAGAAGATATGGGTTAGATTAAAACTTACTCATGTGTAGTTATATGAGTATGTGATATTTAATCTATTTGAGATCTATTCAAGTCTTTCCCATCTAATTGTGTTTATACTCATATCGTTGACAAACAGAGTTCTTAACTTATCATGTTGATTGTGAAAAATATTTCATACTAGCTTCAAGTTTTTAGTCTACCATTTTGCATACCTCAAGTTAAATACCCAACCTACATCAGCTTATGGTGGGGGATGTGAACTTTTTGGTCGAAGATATTGGAGATTTGAAGCCAACTATTTTATGTGGTAAACCGCACATAAAATTTTGTATCTCATCCTATGTCATCTAGATAATTGGGTGCTTGTTCCTATCATAATTATGTGATCGATTCATTGAAAACTAAATTTTACATTCACTTCATCCATCACAAGATGTATCTCTACTTGATGTTGTCAAATCATGATTTGTACTACACTTGATGTTGATTGTATAGATTTTTTCAAGTCTTGATTTTGTGCTCTTCTGCCAACTAGCCATACAGACCATGAAGTTGCCATACAAAAACACTATGAGCTTCCAAGATGTTCTCAATATGTCATCCTAGCACTATAATCCAATTACAATCAGATCTACATCATTAGGTCCTACCTTACCCATTATTGTATATTGGCCAACTATTTTGTTCATGCAGTCCATACGATGGACTGCTAAGTATTAAAATTATCTTCACTACCATGCTTTTCATATGGTCATCATTATTAGTGTGTATTTGTTTATAAATTGTTTAAGTCCAAAATTATTTATCTATAAAATTAAATTTAAGTTAATACAGGGTTATTTTGTATAAATATTTGGTATTGAATATGTGTAAATCAAAATTTGTTTGTATCAAGTCTTTATAAAAAAATTAGTGTATAAGTTTAGAGTGTAGTAAAATTTCCTAGATTTGTAATTAGTTTTTTACAAATCTAATTTAAGTAATTATGTCTCATTTACATTTAGGTTAAGTCCATGTTTTATCAAAAGAGTTAGTTTTATTTTTTTTTAACTAATTCAAATTTTAAATGCCTCTTTTATGGTCAAATTTTTGAATAGTTGCTATTAGGGTTATTATTTTCAAAAGTCAAAAATTATTATATAGGTTATGATATTAGTTATTAAAGATTTGATATTATCAATATCTATATTAGAGTTAAAATCAAAAGTCTCTTTTTTCATAATAATGTTTTCAAAATGGTCATGTATGTGTCAATATCAAAAGTCTATAAAATTTCAAGTCAAATAAAGTGTAAGGATGCATTATCACTTGTACACAATGTCTAAACTATGAGGTGAATTCTCAAAAAATCAATAACATGAGCTTCATTGAGATATCAGCTAAGTAAGTAGCTTCTTCAACCAGAGGTTAGAGGACACTGAAGGATAGAGGCTTTTTACACCTCTCATTAGCCATTAATGAAGGGGCACTTCTTGTAATAATGGTGCGTATGTATATTTTTATATTTTTAATATTTGTATTTGTGATACATAAGAGGCAAATTTCTTATTTTTTCACATAGCTCATTACATAAAAAAAGGTGTTTAGAAGAAACAAGAATGTGGTAATAGTTAGGAGAGCAATTACAACAAAGATCTCATGACTATCTCATTTATTTATAGAGATGATCCACCAGTGACACATTTATATAGTCACATAAAGTAAATGTGGGATAAGTTCCTTCACATAGTAGTGGTCATGTACAATAAAATTTCATTAGTAGTATGTAGACCTAAGAGTATGAGGTGGCATATAGTTCTATTCATGCCAGTTATTGGAAGTAGGAGTGAAATTTGAATAGATGGTTCTTATTGATAAGTTATCATACTATTTAGGTTGATGTGATTCCCTTCAATGAATGGTTGATAGTAGATGTTCCTATTTGAAGTTCCTAAACTGATTTGATTGATGTGTGCTTGATAGTGAATAGTAGATAAGAAGTTTATGTGTTCCTTCATTAATTTCATTAAGTCCTGTGAAACACAAATTACCATGTAAGGCCTAGGGGGAATGTTAGGGAATAATTAGTCCTCATAGTAATTTGTACACCATAATATGAATAATTACATGAGTAATAATTAATTATTATGTATAAGTTGTATGGTAGTTATATTTGGTAGTAATATTTCTATAAATAATATTATGATAATAGGTTAGAATATATTTGTTTTGGTATATTTTTATGAGTTATAAAAATATATCATATATAGAAGATTGAGGGATTTGGGTGAGAATTTAATGGAGAGATAATCTACATAAATATAGGAATGGTTTTCTTATATATATATGTAACACCTAAATGATTTATTAATTAGATAGTGTGTAATAGAATGAAATAATATTATATCATTGATTTTTAAATATATCTATATTCATATTCTTGGTTTATTATGCACAGATCTATACCAGCTCCATCAAGAAAGGCCAAAGAAGCTAAGGAAAAAAAGAAAAGGGCTAAAGAAGTGGAGGTGAAAAATAAAGAGGAAGATGAAGTGAGTAAACAATAAGATAAAATAATTAAGAAGCATACATAATGAGAATAATAAAGATGAAGTTGAGGTAGTAGTAAAGGCATAAGAAGAGGATAAATAAAATTAATTGCTAAACACTCAAGTAGAATAAGTGAAGAAGTAGGTGAAATAATAGGAGGTAGATGCCATAGCCAAGGTTGAGGTATATGCTAAAGTCAATGCTAAGAAAAATGACAAATCCAAGGTAAGATCCAATGCCAAAGCTAAGGTAGTAGTAAAGTGAAAGGTTAAACAAGAAAGCAAAACCAAAAATGGAAATAGAGGATATAAATATGATAGGGATACCTAAGACCCATCAACCAACATCTACATCATAGGGCTCAAATTCTACCCAAAGGGGTTTACATGAGGAGACATCACATCTCAGGACTCAAATATATTTACAATGGTCTTGGGATATCCTTGCACCCTCCACACATCACATAACATTTTCTCTACCCATGGAATAAATAAATAACTTTGGTGACTACAACTTCAAATTTGGCCTCGGATATAATAGCTTAAGAAGCATCATTTGATGTTTCATAGTTACCTCTATCCAATAAAATTGAGGGAGAAGTTACCTTTCAAGAATACATCACATAGAAGGCATTTCATTGGAGCAAGAGATTCTATAGCTTAGGGAGGAGAGTGAATATCTCAACCTCCACCTCACCAAATATCATGAGATGATTAATGTTACATGTCCTACCTTGGTCACTCAAGTTTTGGGTGACCAAGTCATGTTATAAGATAAATATTTCATATCCTTCCTCTTTCAAATCATAAGAGATTGGCTTGCTACGTAAAAGCTAAAAAACTTCATAAATAATGAAAAAATCTTAAATCTAGGACAAAGGACATTTTATATCTATTTGATAAATATGAAAAAGTACTTGACACTACTACACACCAAGCTCACAAACTATCTTGGAACATGCTCGACTAGAAGAAATAATTATCTAACACATGCATGAAGACCAAGCTAGAGTTCATAAAGGTTGATAAATCCAAAGCTACCATGGAATATTATTATGATTTATTAGATGAACTAAATGTTTCACTCAATCAATCACTTGAATCTAGAGATAGTTTCATGCTAAAGATGCAGACTTAGAAAAAAATATTGCACAGTGCAGTTTTTGGTATTGAAATAAGGATGCACATAGATTAGATGGAGTTCACCAAAGACACTAAATTTAAATTATCTAATGTGAATGATAGGTTCCTAATGATTAAATATGAGGACATCTATAATTTGGTTGATTTTTAAGTGTTAATTTATAATAGTACTAATATGGTCAGAGAAGTTATAATGGATTGGAAATTTAAAAAAAAAGACATGTCTCATTTGGATAGATCTATCACAAACATCATATAGTTTCCTTAATTTATTCGAATAAATAAAAACCAATAGTAAATCCATAAAAAAAATGTTGTAATATTTTACCATATTCCTCAACCATAACTAACTCCACCAATAGACTCTATAACAACTCCATCTTCAACATCTCAAGTAGAACCATCTATGTAGCCTCTTATTGCTCAACAAATGTAGTCTATGATACCATATTTATTGTAGGTACTTTATAGACTCTATTTTTTCATTTTTCAAAGCATTATATAGTAGCAAATTCTTAAACATTAGGAATAGGGTTAGGTTAATTGAAAACCTAAAAAGGGTGGCCACCTAGTTAGGCTAATCTATTAAAAACCCATAAAATTTAGTAAATTAGTATGTTAGTTAAAAACCTAAAAGGGTTGGTAACTAGTGTGAAAAAGGTTAAAATTTGTCAACAACACCTTAAGTGATTATCATAAATTATGCTTATGGTATATTTCCTTAGAACAGGCAGAGTTTTCAACTTTTGCATAGGCATGCTTTATATGACTTTGTCATAGAATGAGACAATTGTTTAAATCTAGGAAAGTGTTGGTAGTAAATAAATGAAATAAAAATTTTATGATGTAAATGAATTAATCCTATATTAGATACTATAGAGCACACCTACACTTCTAATTGGGTATACACTTGTTAAGTAGGAGCATGAACAATATGGGGATCTACTAAACCTAATTAGGGGATCACTTGTATCACTTGTCACAACATATCATGATAGGAAGGGTTCTAAATCTTATAGTCTAACACAATCACACAACAACCCTAAAAGAGTCCTATAATTTTATATTTCACTTATGCTAATAAACAAGAAAGTAAACTATTATAATAAAAAGAAAAGTAAACTAATCTAGTGCACAACAAAGATTGTGGCACAATGTGAGGGGTTGGATGTAAAGCAATCAAATATGTATACGGAACTTCAAATAAAATAAGTATGAGTATCACCCTAATACATAGAAGATGAAGAATGATATTATTTGAGCCAACACTTATGCTACTTATATATACTAAAACAGAGGAGAACAAAGTTATAATATACTTACATGAATGTGAACCCATCATGATTTAATCTCTCCCTTGGCCAATGGGGCTTTGCAAGAGGTTGTGTCATTTATAAGGATCACTTTTTCAGGCCAAAGCATCCAAGACCTATTAACAAGACTAGATTCTCAAAAATAAAAAACCTAAGCTAAGACTCCTCAAGTAGAATGGTAGAATAGCATATTGTGAAGAAGCACAAGAAAATAATAACTCTTGATTGTATATTATAATAATGATTGAAATGAACATGTATATATAGTATTATCTCACACTAAAATCATTAAAGAATGTTGGATATGTTAGGTTAAATAAATCAACCTATCACTTTCTCAAGTTAATGCCTAAAGTTTGTGCTACATTGATGGGAAGGATAACAAACCTAAAGAGCAAAAATGACTCCAAAACACACTAGGTCAACTAGGTTGACCTATTTTGTTGGATAGGTCAAAAGGGTAGCAAGCAAGGAGAAGAAGGATAGAAAGAGGAAAAGACTAAATGAATGTTTAAAGGAGGAGAAATAGATTAAGGAAAGGTTTTAGAAACTATTTGGATTGGAAATAACATGGAAATAAAGGAAAATAATCCTATGAAGCACCAAAGGTCTACCCACCCCTTTCACTGTGCACCACTTAAGGCATGCACTTAAAGAGATTGAATCACGATAGGTTCTTGCAAGATGTAAAGCATTAGTATTTGATAAAATTTAAAAATATTATGTGTATACATATACCCACATGAAGCTCATCATATGTCACTAAGGTGTAATAGGGGATGGTGTTTTGAGAAAGAACATAAAGACACACAAAAATGATGCTAAAAAAAATTATAGTATTTTAAAAGCATAAAAATACTAAACGTAAATGACTGAAAGGGAAACTAATCTAAAAATTTAATAACTAAAAAGTAAATGCAATGCGTACCTTGACTTACCTTTTATCATAAGATGGCTGTTAGTTATGATTTTATTTTTTATTGTGTAGGGCATAGAGACTACTTTCAACAAACCCAAGAATACAAAACTAAGGAGAAAAAACAAATAAATTTAAGAAAAACCAATATAACTAGTGCTATGTGGATGGGATGTACTTGGAAATTTGGTAAGCTGGGTGACAAGTCTATGTTAGACTAAATAACGAAGTCAAACAAGAGTAAATCAGGTAACCAAAAAACCAAGGCCACTAAAGACCAGAAAATTCAAACAAGTAAACCTTAAGTACGAAAAGGCAAACTCACCAATTCAAACCAAGCATACATGTCTAAAAAAATAAATGATAATTAAGACAAATCGATGGTAAAAAGAAAATCAAAATGGTAAAATAACATTGATGAATGAGCAGTAAAAATCCAAATCTCACTCAGTAATGGAAAAAGGGAATGCATAAAAGGGAAAACAACATTATTGAGTGAGCAGTAAAAAACCACATCTCACTCAACAATGGAAAAAGGGGATGAACTTAGGTGTTCATAATAGTAGGACAACAAAATCATGATAAATGGTAAAAGAAAAGTAAATTAAGTCTAGTAAATGTAAAATGAAGTGAAAATATGATCCAAAGTTACTCAAACATGTTGTTTATATCTAAAGATAGATAAAATTGAAACAAATTAGTGCTATTATGTTTTTAAGAAATGAAGAAGAAAGAAATTAAATAAGAGGGAAAATAGATTTATAATCACAATGTGTCTATCAAGGGGGGAAATGAAATGGGTGGCAAGGAAAATGAAGGAAAAACCAAGGTAGATAAACTCTTTATCAAAGTCAAGACACTCAAATTTGGTTTGTCAAAATAAGAGGACTACCAACCTTAGGGACTCTGAATAACTTCTCTTAGCTACACAAATCTTAGGTCAACAAATGGAGTATATAGATCATCTCATGAAGGCTATATGCATGAAAATTAAAATGGACTTACCTCCCTATGATGTGTTCCCCATTCTTTAGGACCCCTTACAGAGCCTCAGTTTACTACAAATATTAGGTACTTGTGTGAGAAAGTAAGTAGCACCATAGATTTTTTTGAATTCCCCTATTCCAATCTACTAGCCTACCACAACCTAAAGGACTTTAGCTCTATGTGAAGCCAACTGTGGAGTTTGAGCTTTGATTAAAAATAATAAATGTGCTTGTAATCATATATTTTGGTGTGCATTTGACTTTTGATATTTGTATGTTGTCTTTTAGATATCATATCCTTTTATTTCAAATGATTTGGCTTTTAACTTTCTTTTGATTGCTTTTTCTTATTCCTCCATATGGATTTGGAAAACCAAACATGGGTGCTAAAGATGAATTTCATTTGAAAACATGGGATAAGGTTGCTAAGAGAGAGAACATAAAATAGCATGGGGTCTAAGAGTCTCATAAATCTAGGTGAAATAAAAGTGCTATCTTGACTTTGACATTGTCTTATATAATGTGGAGATGAGAGAAAGGGAAAATCAAGAGGAATGACACATGGAATAATTTGAATTTATTCAAATTACAAAAAATGTGATAAAGGGAAAAAAGAAGGGATAAAATGACATCAAAGGTGTGATTCCTTATCATAATAATAAGGCAAATGGAGAAAAACATGCTAACATAGATTGTTATGCAAATTTAATCTATCAAAAGAAGCAAAAAAAAATCTAAAGTTTAAGAACAAGGATCAAGAAGATGAAAAAAATGGTAATTTTATGAGGGTCAGGTCCTATCCACAATCTTAAAAAGAAACTCATAAAAGAGATACTCATGAGTGTGATAATAATAAAAAATAAAAGCAAAGGGAGCCTTTTTAGAAATCACCTCACAAAATAAAACCCCAAAGGATTCTAAAACAACATTGGCAAGCAACAAAAAGAGAAGGAAAATAAGTAAAAGATGATGGTTTTGTGAGGAATGTCAGGTCCTATCCATGGTCTTCCAAAGAAAATAAAAAAATAAAAACCCAAGGGGCACCAAATCAAAATTGGTATGTAGAAGGAGAAATGAAAAATATGATAATGAAGACTGGTACATCAAGAAACCAAAAGACCAAAAGGGAGGACTAAAGGTTTGTGAACAAGAGGGAACTATTATAGAGGGAGAGAACCATGCTTAAGTAACCTATAAATTTTTTAAGATTTATATAGATAAAAAACATGGCAAAGAAGGAAAGTATCCTACATTAATGGCTATATCAATAATGAGTATCTGAGAGACAATCCTATGTGTCTCAGAAGGTTTCTTGGAGTTGAATTAGTTTGGTAGCATGTAATGGAGAATAAGAGTGGGCATCACAAGATACCCCAAAGTTAAAGTGGATGTAGGGATGGACATCAAAATATTCCCCAAAGTCTAAAAGGATATGTGGATGGGAATCACAAGAAGCCCTAAAGGCTAGAGTAATATGTGGATGGGCATTGCAAGATTCTCCAACAGTTAAAAAGAGAAAGAAGAGATATGAATGCATAAGAAGAAAAGAGAACCCCATAGAGTGTCTAAATGGATTCAAAATATTCAATAAATTTATAATGGGGGATATTATACTTGAGGATAAAATGAGAATGATACTAAATAATAATATAACAAATAGAAATAAAGAACTAAGTTAGACAGACAAAGAATTAAGTCAGACATACAAGGAAGGCAAAAATATAAATTGGAAATCATATAAAGCAAAAAATAGTATAGGGTCAACTCAATCAACCTAATATAAAACATAGGGCTTACAAATAGTATAGGGTTGACAAGGTTGACCCAATACGGAGCATAGAGGTCATAAAAGCACTAGGTCGGCTAGGTTGACCTAGTATAGTAGATAGGGAAATAATTTTGCCTATATCTTTAGTTCTAATCATTCATTTTACAAACCATAAAATGATTTGGATTTATGATGACATAAATAATTAAAATAGGGAAAAAATAAGTGATAAAAATGATGACAAAAATAATGTTCACAAGAGTGTATCATGAAGGTGAAGCCAAAGTGAAAATAATACTAAATAAGAAAGGAAACAAAAATGGAAATGTGACGACAATCCAACCAGTGGTGGGATAATATTCATGTTAGGTTCACTAGAATGTATGTAATCAAAATTTCATGATGTACTTGAATTAATCCTAGATCAGAGAAGATAGAGCACACCTACACTTTTGATTGGGTATACACTTATTAAGCGGGATCATGACCAATATGGGGATCCGTTAGACCTGATTAGGGGATCACTTGTATCACTTGTCAAAACATATCATGCTAATAATGGTTCCAAATCCTAAATTATAATATAATCACATAATAACCCTAAAATCGTCCTACAATTTTATATTTCAATTATGCTAATAAACAAGAAAGTAAACTATTTTAATAACAATAAAACTTAGCTAATATAGTGCACACTAAAGCTTGTGGCACAATGTGAGGGGTTAGATGCAAAGCAATCAAATATGTTTATTGAAATTCAAATATATTAAGTATGAGTAACACCCTGATACATAGAATATGAAGAGTAATATTATTTGAGCCAACACTAATGCTACTTTGATCTACCAAAAGAGAGGAGAATCAAGTTAAAATATGCATACCTAAATGTGAACCCATCATGATTCAATCTCTCACTTAGCTAATGGGGATTCAAAAGAGGTTTTTGTGGTTCATAAGGATCTTTTTTTTAGGCCAAAGCCTCCAAGACCTATTCAGAAGACTAGATTATCCAAAATAAGAAACCTAAGCTAAGGCTTCTCAAGTAGAATGGTGGAAGAGCATATTGTGAAGAAGTGTGAGAGAATAATAAATCTTGATTGGATATTCTAATATTGACCAAAATAACCTTATATATATATATATATATATATATATAGGAGTATCTCACCTTAAAATCATTTGAGAATGTCGATTGTGCTAAGTCAACCCGATCGACCTAGCACATTCTTGGGATAATGCCTAAAGTTTGTGGTAGGTCAACTAGAAGGCTAACAAATATAAAGATCAAAAATGACCCCAAAACACACTACGTTAACCAGGTCAACCTAGTTTATTGGGTAGGTCAAAAGGGTACCAACCATGTAGAAGAAGGATAGAAAGAGGAAAAGACTAGAGGAAAGTGAAAAGGAGGAGAAATAACTTAGGGAAGGGTTTTAGGATCTAGTTGGATTGGAAATATTTTGGTAATAAGGGACAACAATCCTACAAAGGACCAAAGGTCTGCCCACCCTTTTCTTGATGCACCCCTTAAGGCGTGCATTCAGAGAGATTAGGTCACAATGGGTTCCTACAAGATGTAAAGTGTTAGTATTTGATAAAAGTTAAAAATATTATGTGTATACAGTAAACATGGCTTAAAAATCACAAAAATTAATTGATATACATGTGTGAAAATAGAAACTATGTTACAAAAATTAATTTATAAACAAGTGTACAAATCAAACTATTTTATTTTTATATCTATTTTGTATATATTTGACACTTGAAATCATATTAAGAGTCTTTTGAATGTATAGAGTATCTCTTTTATTTGTATAAAAAGGTTGGAATATGAAGTGCTAATGACTTATAAAATCTCTATACATAGTGCTCATTCGTATTGTAAAATATTTCTTATGTGATAGAGATTAATATAGAGTTCTAAAATGGTTTTTTTTTAAGGTATTTCATCAATTTTTTATGCATAGTGAATGTTATATTTATCTAAATCTGTTTAGACTACATACTCTAGCATAATACACCATATTTAACTAAATAATACCAATTTTCAATCTGCATCTTTTTCTTCAATATAAATATGTTTATACTTCACACAACTATCCCTATATTGATTGTTATGATGTATTTTTTAGGAACCTTTACTAACACATTGAAATGTGTTAGCATAGTAAGATTTGAAATTTTCATAGAACTTAAGATGAAAGGACTATATAATAAATTAATAAATCTCATGTAATTAGTATTTTAGTATGTTATTATATAATGAGTGAACAAACTAGATCATGACACTTATCAAACTCATTAAGATAAAAAAATAACACATAAAAAATACATAAATGATATAGAACTGACATAGATGGGCTAAGGTCCAAAATAAATGGCATGTTCAAATGCTCTAAAGATACACATAGACATGAAAAATGTCTCAAAAAATGGGAATTTTAAAATTTCACACACACATAGGGCCAAGGTCAAAATCAAGGACATGTTAAAATTTCAAACACCACACATAGGCCAAAGGCCAAACAAAATACATATTAAAATGTTAAAAACAACACATGGTATCTCATAGAGATGCATCAAGAAAAGAGTCTCACATAAGGCCAAGGGACAACAAAATATAAAATTATAAGTTTTAATCTAATATGTACAAGTAAACAAAAACAATGGAACATCTAATCATCAAAATTAATAAAAGATGCCATATCTCATGTGATCATATCCTAGAAAATAACATGTTCATGTACACTATGTAAGATATGAATTTTAGTGCGACATTTATAAATAATTAAAAAATTAATAATATATGGGTTATATAATGATAACACCTATATAATTTCACCTTAAAATAATATTCCCCCAACCTATCAAGGCCAATGGGTAGGGAAAATACAACACCTTAATCTCTAGAAATGCATGTATGTCCTACACAACACTCATGAATACTAGTGGAATGTATGCGTAATATAGAAATAATATGTTATATAGTAATAGTTAGATAAATAAAATATTTAAAATATGTAAAATATATTTTTAATCATGTTTAAGTCTTGATTTTTTATTTTTTGACAATATTTGAATATTTTTGCATTTTCTGAGAATTCATGATTTTTTTGTATTTTTATAATATGTAAAATTGAAGGCATGTACTGAGATGAAATAATGTGTCTAAATTAAAATAAAGGATACCAAATATTGGTAGTTTTTATCAAGTGTCAATTAAAAATATGCACTGGTAAAGATTTGAATTAGCCAAATATAAGTAATTTTTTCCCTATGGGATTAGAATTGAAAGTGTTATAAACTTGTAGGATACTGAAACAATGTATGTAAATGACA
Source organism: Torreya grandis (assembly GCA_037957365.1). Lineage (NCBI taxonomy): Eukaryota > Viridiplantae > Streptophyta > Pinopsida > Cupressales > Taxaceae > Torreya > Torreya grandis. Next base: position 346,470 of record JARHVA010004653.1, read on the forward strand.
TATTATACATTCTCCTTTCATCAAATGTATACTTATCAAAAAAATTCACATGTATGAACAATAAATCTTGAAAAAGAGAGACTGCGTGACAAAATTAAAGGTGCATACTGAAACTACCCATTCTGAAGAGTGATAGAATTAAGGATATATATTTTGGAAATGTAATTTCTAGGAAAAAAGAGACAGTAAAATATATAACAATGTGATATTAATTGTTGATGTTTCTATCATGTGCTATTTTATTTTATTTGAGATGAAAGACAAAATGTTTCATGGCAAACTATAATACTAGAGAGGAAAGTGGCATGTTTGAGCATAATTTATTACTATTTTAAGTTTTAAAAATATGGGATATTAAATAGAAGGTCCAATATGCCATGATGTCAATTAAATCCAAGGGAATAGAATAAATTTTAATGTGATCACATATTCAATAAAATAGAAGAATAAGATGCAATGGTCTAGAAACTATGTACAATCAGATTATGCTACTAAAATCCAAGGATATCATCAAGGGGATGCATATTTGAAGGACATGTATCATGTGTGTGATAACCTTGAATTAGGTTTCCATTTTGATCTTGCATGTTATTTGTATTATTATATTCATATTTTGCATAATATTCATCATATTCATCACAAGAAAGGACTAATTTCTTAGGGGCACCCCCTCTCCCTCCCCCAATAAGCCATTTTTATCATCTTCTGTACGTATATGAAAATCTAAGTGCACCATATATTTGAGTTATATTCTTTAAATTATTTTTATTTTGAGTATGTTCATCATGTTTATAATCTTTAAATTCATTTTTAATTAGAGAAAGGTCATGTATCATTATTTAAACACTATGAAGAGAAGTAATTTATGTTTTGACTTCTTGGCTTGAATATTGAACCATTGATTTTTTTCTATTAGACTTATATTGTTCCTCTAATCATGTAATATATATATATATATATATATATGATGTTTGAATACTTAACAAACATAATTATATCATTAAACTTGTTAGGAAGATTTTTATCTGTAAATTTGATTATGGGAAATCTTTTGAAAAATGTGCCTTTTTGCTTACCTTGAGTTTTTTCTTGCAATTTATATTTTGGTAGTTTACCTTTTTTTAACCTTTCATGTTATAGATTTGCTTGTTCATATTGTTATTTTGGTATCCATACTTTCTCTTTAGGATATTTACTGATGTGAGTGGGTTTCTTAATTGACGTATTTGTTCTAAGATCACCATTATCAACTATATTCTATATTTTTTCCTTCAAATCCAAACAATTATTTGTCTGATGTCCATGCATTATATAATATTTAAAATAGTATTTTGATCTTATAAGAGGATGTATATTAGGTAATTTTGTCACTTTTTTTCAAATCATTTATTTTATAATTTCACTTGAACTCTTAGTATAATTGTATACACTTTTGGAATGACTAGCTGTAGATGTTTTCTATTTTGACTTCCAATCTTGATACAAAGTCTTTTTATGCACAAAATTTATAGATGGAGATACAAACACGAATAATAATATCATACTTTTGATTATTTTTAAATGTGATATTATGCTCCCATGATGTGATCTTTGAAACCAAATACTAATTCTTCTTTTGTAACTCTTATATTGACTTTCTCATAGTGATGATTTGATCTTTAAGTTCTTCACAAGAATAAACCCTAGGTACTATTAATTTAACATACATATAAACACAATCAATAGAATGTGTGGGGGGTTAAAGCTATATGCAAAGTTAAATACAATTGAGTTATAGATAAATACTTACTCGAAGAAGATAAATCCTACTTACACTTTTGACTGATGATACATTAGATATTCAGGGTCATGACCAAGATGGATCTGCTAAACCTACCCAAGGTATCTCTTACTATAATAATATCAATAGAGAGCGTTCCAAATCCTCTAGTTAAGAAAAATTATGCAATAACCCTAACTAGGTCATATGTTTTCATATTCATAAAAAGTAAATGATAAATAAATTAAAAGTCTAATCTAGTGCTCACCAAAGCTTGTGGCATGAAGTAGGGGTTAGAAAACATAAAATTAAACATGAATAAGAGAATCCTATTTAATCTATGTATAGGTAAGACCCTAATGCATGGAGAGACAAATATATTCAAAATCCATCACTTATGCTACTTCTATCTACTAAAAAGAGGAGCAAATTTAGATATACTTACCTTGAAGATGAACCCATCAAGACTCAATTTCTCCCTTGGCCAAAAGTGTTTTTTAGAAGGTTATTGTGGTTTATAAGTATCATTAAGAAAGGCCAAATCATTCAAGACTTTTCCATAATATAATATTCTTCTCTAAGTATAAACCCTGAGCTAAGAATCTTCAACAAGAATGCTAGAAGAATAAATTTAAAAAAAAAATCAAATGAATAATTAACTCCGTGTTGTCTCTAAGAAATGATGAAATGAATGTGTTTATATATCTAAATATAAACCTATTAATTTTTGAAAGTTTATTAGATAGGGTCATCCCAATAAACTCTATATCATTATCTACAAAATATAATTAGGTCTTGGTCTAGGTTAGCCAAGGTCCAATCTAGACTCTAAATGTATTTAATCAATCAAAGTACATGGTTGATGGGTTTGATAGTGTATCATAAATCATAAAAAAGGATTTTAGGCTAGGTAAGGGCTAATTAAGGTGGAAAATGACTAGAGGGTGAAACATAAGATGAAAATATTAGATAAATGTTTTTAGGAGATGGTTGTGTAGGTAGCAAGTGGTAGTATAAGGAAAATAATCTTACAAAGCACAAATGGTATGTCTACCCCTTTCTCGGTGCACCCCTTAAGGCGTACACTTAGAGAGATTGACACTCAATGGGTTCCTACAAGAGAGAAATCATCAATAATTCTTAAAGTTTAAAAATATTGTTTGTATATAGAGGGGATTAAATAAAGACAAGTTGACTACATTTACTTGACACTATAGGGTTTCTTAGCTCACATCTTTAGATAATGAAAACATGGACCTTATTACAAGGATAATAGGTATCACCATCCTAAGAGTGAAGAGGAGGCTTTGTAATATATTTAATATATGAATACTCTTGATCCCATGTTACACTTGACTTCACAAAACATCACATTACTAAAACTTGTGTAAATTTTTGGAAAACTATCTTATCATAGTAATTGACTTTCATTTAAAAGACCTAGAACAAATATTGCAACAAACACAAAAGTGATATGAATATAAAAAAAGAGAAAATTTTGAAACCTTGTGATAGTTTTTTAATCCCTAGGACCAAATATTTTAAAACCCTATAATGATGAAACTCTAAGGAAAACCTAGGGTTAAACAATGTTTGAACAATAAAAATGTTTCATATAATTTTGAATTAATATATAAATATCAATCTTAATTAGATACATGGAATATAATAATACGTGGTGTTTTAAACAAAAAATAATAATATAAAATTGAAGATAAATGACTGAAATAGAAACTAACAAGCCTGAACTATGCAAAATATAAATGAGCTTAATTTTTTGACTCTTTAGGTGACTACACAGGAAAAATTAATCAAGGAATAAATATAATTCATAAAACTCAAAATTCTTCTAGAATTTTTGCCTAAGTGATTTGATAGACATGAAATCCCAAGAGGATATGAGTGACTACCACTATTGTCGCTATTGGTTGATTATGTATTCTTCTAGAATACTGTAACTTATAGAATGATCAAGTGTGGTAATAATAGTTATATATTTTTATGGTGATTTGATCTTTGAAAAATGTGTGAAGATTTGTATATGCCATCTTGAAGTTAAATTCCTTGCCTTTTTCACAAGGAGATAAGTGAATGTGAATAAGTAAAAATGGGTTAGTATTTGGAGTTGTACTAGACCTCAAAACCCCAATGTGTTGAACACTATTTACACACCAATAATCTAAGTACAAATCAAACCTCCATGTAGTTATCCCACCTATGTTATTTCTATATTTTTTCTCCTTTGAATATATGAATGCATCTATAATTATCTTGAATACTTGATCATTTTTGACTAGGGATGCATTAAAAAAATTAGACTTGGCTCATGACTTCTTGAAGTGTTTGGAAACTAATTTGGGAAGAATAGGGAAATTTTATTCAATGTGCACTTGTGCAGATAGGCTCTTGTAATAAAATTGATAATATTGACAATATATCTCAAATGAATTAATTAAATGTGCTCTTGTAATGGGTCAATCAGGAAAATGACTCATGCCAAAGTTTATAAGTATAAATTACAACCCTATGGACGATTTTATTTTTGTAATTTTGACTAGTGTGAGTGAAGGAAAATATTGGTAGACATGAATAGGAATGTTAGGTGTTCTTGTTCTTTTGTGCATTCATGTACTTATAGTAAAAGTACTAAGTTTGGGGTTTGAGTCAAAGCACAAATTAACATGTGTTTCAATAGTAATATCATTTATATGGATGATATTAGATGTAATTGTAATTAAATTAAGTATGATCTTATGATTAGGATATATAAAATTGATGAAATAAGTGTCAATTAAGTGCACATGTCAATTAATGGTAAAAATGGATAAAATAGTCATGATCAAGTACTCTAGATGAAATTTAGGATACTATATTTTCTTCGGAATAACACCTTTAGAATTTAAAAAATTAGAGAATAATATCTAAACAATAATTAAATTTGAGATTCTTAAAAAATTAGATTCATATTTCTCCATTTAAAATATTTAATCATCCCTAGAAAATTTTATTTCTATTTTGGATGTTTTTTATTTTATTTTTTTCTCTTATTTTTATTGGTTATTTTATTTTATATTTATATTTATTTTCATTTTTTAATTTAGGCTTGAATTTATGAACTAGTAATTTTACTCAAGAGAGGTTGTTAGTATTGTGTTAATTCTAAAATGAAATCAAATTGAAAGAAACACACTAACAAGCATACATCTCTAGGCCTAAACACTAGGGGTATATTAGTGAAGAAAAATAATTGACAAAACATAACTGAAAAGGAAGAACACAAACTTTCTTGCCTTCCTTAGATGCTCCAATATATTTAGTCATTGGCTTTCTCAGCTTTGTGCCTCAAAATGTCTATTGTAATGGAGCTTGGATAACATCCACCTCCTTTTGGCACCATGTGGCTTATGGATTTAGCTTGGTTGAGCGATTTGGAATTATAACACTAATTTAAATGGATTTTTTAATCATTTTATAATTATAACTTTGCACCAAGATATCATAAAATGATGCTCATGGCTCTTCTATTTATAGATTTTCAAAATGATTTAAGATTAACCATGTCCATCCATCTCAAGATTGAGATGTGTGGCTATGAATTAATCTAATTATATAATTAAATTTATAAATATCCCCCATAAATATTTGGGATATAGGGGAATTTAGGAGGTATTGACGGTCTTAATGAGGCATGGATTGTCTTAATCCTAATATTTTATGTATTTATGGCTTGTGGATGCCACCCCATAAAAATGATGTCATTTGATGATGCAGATATTCAATTTTCATTTCCAAAAAGAAATATTAAAAAAGATCCATGGAATTCTTAATTAGACTCATGATTGGAATTAATTATCTTTTTAACATGATTAGTCACTTTGGTGTAAATTTTTTCCCTTGGTGCACAAATTAATCAAATCACTCAAAATTTATTGTTATTAGCTCAAAATTTTACTGGATTAGAATTAGGATGTGATTTTAGATGCATTGGATCTGTTATCCCATTTAGGATGTTGTCAACACAAAATAAAAAAGGCACATGTCTTGTATAGGAAATTTTATATAAAAGAGCAATCCAAAGCACCCAGGTGCAAAAATGTCATTTTGACTCAAAATGATCTTATCAAAGTTAGTTGCTTCATAAATTCTATTGTCCCATTTAGTGACACTCTAGCCAAAATCAGAACTTGAATATAATAGTTTCACATCATTTAGTATGTTTTAGGCTAAACTGTGCATTTTGATAGAAATCTATCAAAACCCTAGTTAGAGGTTATTGGTGGCCACTTTTAGGTGTCTACAGTTTTCCCCTATTTGGGAAGGCATTGTAAGTTATGGCATAGTAACATATTCTCAAAAAATGGAAAGGTCTTGTATGCCCAAAATAAGATGATGATTGAATAAAGAGTTTCAAATGGTGTTTGGGAAGCCATGATGATGCCCCCTAGAGGGAGTGGCCATCACATATGTGGATGGATGATCCCTCAAAAAGAAGTAAGAAGAAAGGTGTAATTAATCCATGGTTGAGATTAATCCAAATGATAAAATGCTTAAATGCATTCATTTAAAAGGTACTAATTTTCTCAAAGGTGGTTATAATGAGGAATAAAAGTCAAAAATAATGGATTGTCCATAGGAGGTTATAATCATTAAGAGGACTTAAATTGTGTTATAAAGATGATTATGCCCTAGTTAGGGCTAATTAGTAAGCATAACTCAAGGATATAACCTAGAATATAGATTAAATATGATCAGGTGTAAATGTAAATTCAATGGTCTAATGACTAAAGAAGCCACAAACAACTAGGCATACAAGGATACAAAGAGTGATGAAAGGGATGGATAGAAGAATAAGATTGATCATTAGAAAATATTTAGTTGTAACTACCAATGAGGAGATGCTCATCCTTATTAGACATAATACAAAAAGATAAAATTATATGGCTCCATTGATTTTATGGCTTCTTGAAGCTGATTTTTGTTATGGCACATGATGGTATGCATCATGATATAATACCATGAAGACTATCCCAAAATATGTGTAAGTACTTACTCTCGATCTAATAAACACTCAAAAACAATGCACCAATGATAAAAAATATGATGATAATGTTGATTTATAAATATTGATGGACTTATAAATAACATGCATAAGGAATGACCCAATGAACACATATAGACTAAGCCAAGGCAATAGTGCTAAAAGCAAATAAACAAGCAAGTGAACAAATAAAGAAATAAATAAAAATCACGCAAAAAACAAATAAATTGAAATAAACAAGTAAATAGAAATCCTAAAAATAAAATCAAAAGAAATCACTCTAATAATGACCATACCCCAGTAAGGCCAATTGAGGATAACTAACTAGGCTTAGATAGGACAAATGTTTTTGGATTTTCAAATATTTCGATTATTTTATAAATTTTAAGGTATCTCAACTCATTTGAGAATAATGAAAGACTAATTGGGTCAAGCTCAAAAAATAAAAAGAGCATTGATTAGGTTGATCACAAAATGGCAAGAGCATGGCTTAGGTTTCTTATAAAATGGTAAGAGCATGGCTTAGGTTGCTCACAAAATGGCAAGAACATGGCTTAAGTGGCTCATAAAATGGAAAGAGTGTGGCTTAGGTGGCTCACAAAATAGAGAGAGCATGGATTAAGGGGGACTAATATGACCTCAACATGAGTTGAGCATAACCTACATAGTCTCAAAATGATCTCAAGTCAAATTAATTCCATCCACATAAAAGGTGGGGAAAAACCAACTAGGTCCCAACAAGTTCTCAAATCTAGCAAGTGGCTAGTCAAATGAAAATAGTAATGACAAGGTGATATGGCAATGCCTGAGAAACAACTATTGCGCCTAGTTTTCTCGTAGGTGGTTATAACTAAGATACAATAGATCAGATCAATGATACTAATTTACCCATATATGGCTATAATTAGTAGCAAGATTGGTGAAACACTTATTTACCCGTAGGTGTTTATAATCATACTCATATAAATAAACTTGCTATAAGAGGGAAAATGAAAGATATCTTGTGAGATCAATTGTCACACTACTTTCATAGACTGTCATTATGAACATGGATTTGATTGACCATTAAAATTGGATTAGAATTAGGTTTAACAAAAAGTGCAGAAAGAGCCAAAGTAACCAAGATCAAAATAGGATTGGATAAGATGACTTAAAACAGGATTTGTTCTAGATAGGAATGGTATGGTAAGATGGTATTGTTTAGGATAATGATAGGCTAGATAAATTAAATAAGATGGTAAGAGGGTTTTCCCCAAGTGATGGGGTAAATGGTAGGACATTTGATAATGATAAATGGATATGTGATTTTATAGACTAGGAATTTGACTCAAGAGAAGATGGTTATTATTGTGTTAGTTCCAAAATCAAATCAAATTGAGAAAGAACACACTAACTAGCATAACATCTCTAGGCTGAGTCATTAGATTAGCTTAATGAGGAAAAACCATTTGAAAACATAACTAAAAATGGAAATAAATGAGAAATATGAACAAAAAACACAAATTTCTTACCAAATTCTTGATTTATCTAAAAGGTTCCTTCATTGGCTTGCTCAACTTGTGCTTCAAGAGATCTTATTCAATGGAGTGTGGCTACCTTCATCTCCTCTTATCACCTTTGGCTTTGGTTTGGCTTGGCTCAACAATTTGGCATTATAACACTAAAATTCAATGATTTTTGGAATCATTTGTATATTATAACTTTGTACCAAGATATCTTCAAATGATGTTCATGGCTCTTCTATTTATAGATTTTCAAAATGGTTCAAGATCAACCATGACCATCCATCTCAAGATTCAGATGTGTGGCCATGAATTAATCTAATTATGTAATTAAATTTGTAAATATCCCCCATAAATATTTGGGATAGAGGGGAATTTAAGAGGCATGAAGGGTCTTAATGAGGCATGGAGTGGCTTAATCCTAATATTTTATGCATTTATGGCTTGTGGATGCCACCTCATACAAATGATGTCATTTGATGGTGTAGATATTCAATATTCATTTCCAAAAATAAATATTCAAAAATATCTACAGAATTATTAATTAGGATCATGATTTAAATTAATTATCTTTTAAACATGATTAGTCACTTTGGTGTAAATTTTGGCCCTTGGTGCATAAATTAATCAAATCAGTCAAAATGTCTTGTTATTGACTCAAATTTTAACTGGATTGCAATTTGTTATCCCATTTAGGATGTTTTCAAAACAAAATAACAAAGGTACATGTCTTGTGCAATAAATTTGATATAAAAGAGCAATCTAGAGCACCCAAGTGCAAAAATGTCATTTTGACTTGAAATGATCTAAATAAATTTAGTTGCTTGATAAATTGAATTCTCCTATTTAGTCACACTCTAGCCAAAATTGGCAATTGGATATAATAGGCTCACATCATTTAGTGTGATTTAGTGTGTTTTAATGTTTTTAGGCCAAATTATGCATTTTGATATAAATTGGTCAAAAGTATGGTTAGAGGTTATTGGTGGCCACTTTTAGGTGTCTATAGTTTGCCTTCATTTAGGATGGCATTACAAGCTATAGACATAGTAACATCTTCTCAAGGAATGAAAGGTTTATGTATGCCAAAAAGAATATGATGATTGAAGAAAGAGCTCCAAATGGTGTTTGGGAAGCCTATGATGATGCTCCCTTGAGGGAGTGGCCATCACATATGTGAATGGATGATCCCTTAAAAAGAATTAAAAAAAGGTGGAATTAACCCATTATTAAGATTAATTCAAATGATAAAATGCTTACATGCATTGATTTAAAATGTATTGATTTGGCCAAAGGTAGTTATAATCAGGAATAAAAGTCAAAAATAATGATTTTCCCATAAGTGGTTATAATCATTAAGAGGACCTAGATTGGTTTATAAAGATTATTATTGCCCAGTTAGGGCTGATTAGCAAGCATAACTCAAGGATATAACTTGGAATACAGATTAAAGATGAACAAGTGCAAATTTAGATGTGATGGTCTAATGACTAAAGAAGCCATAAACAACTAGGCATACGAGGATGCAAAGAGTGATGAAAGGGATGGATAGAAGAATAATATTGATCGTTATAAAATATTTCATTTTACCTTCTAATAAGGATATGCTCATCCTTATTAGTAATAATATAATTAGAATGGTCAATGGGTTGATTTAATCAAGATGGATGGAAGGATTTGATAAGGTGCCAAGGAGAAAATTTTATGGCACTATTGCTTATAGACGTTATTAAAACTGATTTTTGTTATGATACGTGATGGTATACATCATGATAAAACACCATGAAGACTATCCCCAAATATGTCTAAGAAATGACTCCTGATCCAATAAATAATTGAAAATAATACACCAATGATAAAAACTATGATGATAATGTTGACATATGAATATGGATGGAGTCAAGAATAATATGTGTAAGGAATCACCCAATACATACATATAGATCAAGTCGAGGCAATAATATTGAAAGGAAACAAATAGGAAAGCAAACAAATAAAGAATCAAACATAAATCACACAAATCAACAAACAACTTGAAATAAATAAACAAATAAAAATCCTTAAAACAAAAGCAAAAGAAATCATCCTAACAATGGCCATGCCCTAGTAAGGTGGATCCAAGATAAATGACAGGGATTAGAAAGGATAAATGTTTTTGTATTTTTGAAATTTTTGAAATTTTTTGGAATTTTTGAAGCATCTCAACTTGATTAGGAATTATGAGGTACTAAATGGTCTAAGTTCACAAAATGGCATAAGTGTGGAAAACATGAAAGGATGCTCACAAAATAGTGAGAGAATGATGGAAAGGGGGACTGAGGTGACCTTAAATTTAATTGAGAATGGACCACATAGTCCTGAAATGACCTCAAGTCATAGCAATTCCATCCACACAAAAGGTAGATAAAATGCAAATCGATCCCAACAAGTTTTCAAATCTGGCAAATGGCCAGTCAAATGAAAATAACAATGGCAAGCGATGAGATAATGTATGATAAAAAAATGTTTCCTCTATTTTACCCATAGGTGGTTATAACTAGGATATAAAGGATCAGATCAATGATACTAATTTTCCCATAGGTGATTATAGTTAGTAGCAAAATTGATGAACACAAATTTTCACATAGGTGGTTATAATTATGGTCACATAAACAACTTGATATAGGATGGAAAATAAAAGATATCTTGCCAAACCAATTATCACATTAATTTCATAGACTATCATTGAAACATGAATTTGATTAAAGTTGAAAATGATTAGAATCCCCTCAAAAAAATTACATGAATAACCAAAGTAACCAAGATCAAAATAGCATTGGGTAGGATGACTAAAAATAGGATTTGGTCTAAATAGGAATGGAATGATAGGATGACATGGTCTTGCTTTAGGATAATAATGGTTTTTGATAGATTGTATAAAATGGAAAGAGGATTTCCCCCAAGTGAGAAGGTGATTATTTTAGATATGTGATAATGGCAAATGGATATGGAAAAATAAATGATATGGTACATGTTTTTGGCCTAGATGATTGTTGGTTTTTGATGTGTTTGGCTTGGGTATGGCAGATGGCATATGATTATATATTATTCCTACTAAAGTGGAGAACGTCCTGATTAGTAAATGATACAAACAAAATAATAAATCATGTTAATTTCTACCCCACACCTCATCTGAATAGTTGCTTTATCAAGAATTGCCTGTAGATTTAGATTCAAATGATGTTATTATGATTTTTGTTGGTCATTCATTATAATTCTTTCAAACATCAAGACAAGGTATCTTTGTAGCCTCTATAAAGGAAAGTATGGCCATGGATGGTAAATATGCATAAGTTTTGGATGATAGGTTTGTTTATGAAATGGAATGGTAAATGATAATGGAATGAATAAAGGATGGGAAATAATTGAAGATCAAAATTTTTAGGCACACATAATGTTGTCGATTCTAGATTTGACATAACTTTGTATGTGGTGGGGTCAAAGGATTTTGAATATTCTCTTGATAAGACCATCATATTATTTTGTTGTTTGATCTTGAGAGTAGCTACCATTTGATTAGGTTGTGGATAGAAAGCTATTTTGATTTGATCTTTGATTTTGTCTTCATTAAGTAGTGAAGAAATTTTGTGCTCAGCTATCAGTACCTTAATGAGGTTTTCACCAATGAAGTTGTCTTGATTATCCCATAGTGCCTCTAAGAAAGTTTCACTAATGAACATTAGATTTTAATGTTGATCATTTTTCAGTGCTTCCAAAAAAGTTTCACTAGAAGATGTTGAGTTTGAACTTTGTTTGTCCCCTAGCACCTCTGAAAAGGTTTCACTAGAAGAGTGTTCTTTTGCTACATGAATGTGGTCTTGACATCCTTGTTCTTCTTCAACTTTTATGCCACCATGGATTTAGTTCAAAAAAGTGTGATTCTATCAGGCCTAATTAACACTTGTGAGAGATGGAATGTCAATGAAATGGATAGATTGGTTGGTGATAATGGCTTGTGAAATGATAATAGAATAGGAAGAGGTTGCATAATCCTCATAGAAGATACTAAGAGAACTTATTTCAATGTTGAATTAATCATTCTCAAAAACTATAGAAGGATAAAAAATGTACTCAAATTGATCTACTAGTCATACATAACTAATATTATAATAGTCATAAATGTATTATATTTTTGAATCTGATTCCAACTCATGGAACTATGATTCTGATGTTGATTCTAATTCTAATGCTAAATCTGATGTCAGTTCAAGAGTATAACCTGACTCCAATGTTGATTCTTCATCTGATGGGTACTCTATTATAATGATGTCTCATTGAATGTTTACTATTGAATAAGTAATAGCCTGTGATGGCATAACGAGCTCCATAGAGACTAGTTTGTCAAAGTGAGAGTCCTCTATGATGGGAAAAAGGTCAAGAGATAACTCTTTAGAGACTAACTTATTAATAAAATTCTCTTGAAAAATAGACATATGGTCAAGGTAATGATTTGCCCAAAGGTGGTTATAATTATTAAGAAGTGACTCAATAAAGATTGGCTCATCAGAGTGAGACTTCACAATAATAGGTATAGGATTAAAAGGTGATTCATCAAAGGTTAATTTATCATAAATGGTTTTTTCAACAAAAACATCTTATATTGGTTGGTTTTCTTGGATTTAGGTTCCAATGAGTTGGAAAATACCAATTTTGAACATAGATTGGTCTTTGAATGATTGGTTTTGTTGAAGGATTGATTAGATTAGTTGAGGTTTTCTAAAGTGAGGAATGATAGAAATTAGATGAATAATGGTTAGTGGTTGGATAATGTTAGGGCACTAGGGAGTGTGATTGCTTGCACAAGGGAAAAGATAAAGTCCTAAAATGTTAATAATAGGGTGATGTGGAGTTTGATTGCTCATAAAAACTAATGGACTAAGTCTTAAAATGGTGAATGGGTGTTGTGGATCTTGTTTTATCACACAATATAAAGGATGAGATCTTGGTATAGTAATGGTATGACATTATGGTCCTGGAATAGAAATGGTATGATGTGGTGGAGCCTGATTACTTGCATACGCCAAAGCATCCAAGTCCTCATCATAAACCATACCATCCCAATTAGTAACTTGATTTGAATTTTGTGGATTTTGATTGCATTCCCCATATGGAGTATTATATGAAGAATAAGAAAACTCCTTTGAAAATCTATCTCTATAGAGGTTTCTAGTTGGATTTTGTGTAGTTATTCTATCATAATTTGGATTATTTGTGACTCCACCATAGGTGTAGATAACATATTTGCATAAATGGTGAAATCTATGAAACAAAAGGCTTAAAGTGCAAAATGTTCAAACTTGGTCAAAGGTGGAGTTATATCTCTAATGTGGCCTAAAAATGGAGCAATATTTCCAAAATGGTTTATGATAAAATTTAGCATAAAATATTTTAATGTTAAATGTCATACACATAAAAGGTCAAGCATCTGAATAAAAATTGGCATGTCAAAGGTCTAGGCCAAAGTTTTTCAAACAAGGTCTAAACTAGGAAAGGGAAAAGAGTCACTAGGTCTTTTGTCCAAATGCGGAGTCAAAATATAGACTCAAATTGGCTATATGCTAGGATGTTTGGCCAAATGATGTCAAAATTTACTCTTGAAACAAAGGCATTGATGTGAATTTTATTTAATCTAACAAGTTTGGAAACAACTTTGACATAGACTCAGTACATGGAATCAAACATAAAAATGATCAATTGGTATAAGTCATAAGGCAAAACGCACCTAGGGAAAAGGTTGTGTTCTCCTAAATAAAAGCACAAATAGTGATGACGATAGGCTCTATGAACAAACTAGAAAAAATTGAATGGCATAACTATGCTAGATAAAGGCTCTCAAAGAAAACTCAAAATGCTTGAAACTTTGAAATAAATTTGACTCTATGTGAAGAGGTATATGAAATAAGTCTCAAAATAATTTGAGCAACATAACAATGCTAAACTAATCAAAAGAGGTGGAAAATTCTTGTTTCAAAAAATCTAAGGTAAAATTGTTCCAACACAATTTTGGTAGTGTAACACTACCATCCTCAACTCAAATTATTCCCACACACAAATTTGGGACAAAATATCTAAGGCATGAGTGTGATATCAAATAGACAAATGACAAAATAGGATGGGTAGTCAAAGTCTAGGAATCAAAGCATTAGTGACACACAAGATGATTTGAGTCTTATAAAATGATGATAATGATGTTGAGTCTAAAAACATCCCTCAATTCAAATTAGAAATTGAACTCAAGTTAAAACAAGTCAAGTGCAAAGTGGCAAACCCAATTTAACACATCAATTTTTAAAACTTGAAAGAGTCTAATTTCAAATTTAAACTATCAATGAGGGACTTAAACAAAATGTGTCAAAAGTTCTAGACTCAAATGGGTAAAATAACTGCACTAAATGGGAATAGATGACATAAAGTGTATGATGATTATTTGAGCAAGGAAAAATATATTTTTCACTTGGGTAGCATAACACCTTCTTTGTTCAAAGAAATTTGGGGACTATGTGTTTAGTTATTTCATTTTGTTAACACCAATTTTTGACTCTAAAATAAGACCAAGTAAACTAAGACAAAGACAAATCAACTAACTAATCGCCTTAAATCCTAAATTGACAAGATATGGCAAAGTGGGGTTAACTAAACTAGTTATGTTTCAAATGTTTTTAGATAGATCAAATGCATACAAATTTCATGTCATCATACAAAATAAGGGCACATAATTTGGGTCTACATAATATTTCTTATTTTAAAAAGGTCTTTCCCTTTTGATAACTACTACATCCATCACTTGCTCAGTATAGTGCAATATCCAACATGCTTAAACATCCCATGCTTAGCCTATACTAATAAAGATGGTTTAATTGTTTAAACCATCATCCTAGTGAGGGGATCCCAATTTAATACCTCCCCATGGAGAGGGGTTGAAGATGATACCAGGAGATGAATCCCCAAGTCAAATATTCACTAAAGAACTCGTGGGAGGTAGTGAAGTCCCCCTTACAAGCCAAGATGCATGAAATAAATGACAATTAAAAGAGATTTAAAGGTTGTTTCTAGGTCACCCAAGCCATGCGAGTCTTGGGAAGACCCTTGAAAACTTCTCTTATATGCCTTTAGACTAAGGCACTTTGCAATAAAGATAGTATTTTTTATCCCAAAAGTTCCCTAAAGGGTACGGATGGGAGAGCATACACGTAATGTCTTTATTTTTACTAAACAAAACTAATTAAGAAACTATTGAATACAAACTTTTAAAATGAGTTCAATTTTAAGAACTTAATTGAAAATTTATGGTGATGTTCTTTGGAACCTTGGCCTTAAGTTTACAAACTTTGAAAAAAAACATAAAACATAATCAATAAAGCACCATAAAAAGTTCCTTTAAACACCAAAATGAAGGATTCTTAGTTCATTTTAGACATCAAAATGAAGTGTGAAAAGACTTATTTAAGTTTTTTTGTCACTTGGTTAGGTAGATCTTGTAATAAAAAGGCTAGAATTTTGTTTAGCCTTGAAGCATTTTTTTTCAAATGAGATAAACAACTTTGAAGGGAAAAAATCTATTGACCTGAAGGCAAAATTCTAAGCTTTTAAAAATATTTTCTATTTTTTATGAAAAATCTATGCAACTTAAAGCTAAACTGATATCATATTATAAAAATTTAGGAGAAAACACGTAGTTTTTAAAAAAAATAATTAAAAATGGAGTCCATATGACCCCAAACCAAGCATTTGAAAATGGCCTATTAGCTCTCAAATTTGTGTTTTTAAGAAAAACACAGTGACCATCAATTATTATACTAACCATCAATAGTTTTTATGATCATCAATGGTTATTTTGACTATCAATAGTTTACTCAACCATCGACAGTTCCTCTAATTGTTGATGGTTTCTATGTAAACCTGTGAAGATAAAAATCTGGCCAAATGAAGTTAGAAAACCAAATTGTAAGAGTTTTAATAATCTAAATGAATATTTTAAAGTTTAATAATGATCTTCTTCATGTAAGGGATGCATTTGGTCCCATTGGGTGTGTCATTATGTGAACTAGGAATTTGACACAACAGAGGTAGTTAGTATTGTGTTAGTTCCAAAATGAAATCAAATTGAAAGAAACACAATAAAAACCATACATCTCTAGGCCTAGACACTAGGGGGAGCTTAGTGAAGGAAAAAATTAAAAAACACAACTAAAAATAAATAACACAAACTTTCTTACCTTCCTTGGATACTCCAATAGATTTCTTTATTAACTTTCTCGGCTTTATACTGTAAAAGGTATGTTGCAATGGAGCTTGGCTATCCTCCACCTCCTTTCAACACCATGTGGCTTGTAGGTTTAGCTTGGTTGAACAATTTGGCATTATAACACTAATTTAAATGGATTTTGGAATAAATTTATCATTATAAATTTTCACCAAGATAACTTACAAATGATGTCCATGGATCTTCTATTTATAGATTTTCAAAATGGTCCAGGATCAACCATGACCATCCATCTCAAGATTGAGATTTGTGGCCATGAATTAATCCAATTATGTAATTAAATTTATAAATATACTCCATAAATATTTTGGATAGAGGGGAATTTAAGAGGTATGAAGGGTCTTAACAAGGTGTGAGGTGGCTTAATCCTAATATTTTATGCATTTATGGCTTATGGATGCCACCCCATAAAAATGATGTCATTTGATGATGCAGATATTCAATATTCATTTCAAAAAATAAATATTCAAAAATCTCCATGTAATTATTAATTAGGCTCATGATTTTAATTAATTAGCTTTTAAACATGATTAGTCACTTTAGTGTAAATTTTGGCCCTTGGTGCACAAATTAATAAAATCGATCAAAATGTCTTATTATTGGCTCAAAATTTGATTGGATTGGAATTAGGATGTTATGTTAGATGTGTTGGATCCTTTATCCCATTTAGAATGTTGTCATTAAAAAATAACAAAGGCACGTGTCTTGTGCAAGAAATTTGATAGAAAAGAGCAATCTAAAGCACCCAGGTATGAAAAATCTTATTTTGAATTGAAATGATCTGATCAAAGTTAGCTACTTCATAAATTGCATTGTCCCATTTAGTGACACTCTGGCTAAAATCTGCAATTGAATATAATAGGTTCACATCATTTAGCATGTTTTAGTGTTTTTCAGCCAAATTATGTGTTTTGATAGAAATTGGTCAAAAGCTTGGTTAGAGGTTATTGGTGGCCACTTTTATGTGTCTATAGAATTTAATAATTGTATTATTTGACAAGTAGGTTGAAGTTGTCCATAGGAAATTATTTTTATCTAGGATGTCAAATAGATAAAATAGAGACTATGAATAACTCAATCAATCACTCAAACTTTTAATTAGTATTTCCATATAGAAAATTTTAGAACAAGGATTCAAGGGTGAAACATATGGTGTAAGATGATAAAACTTAAGCAAACAATGAATATGGCAACCTTAAAAAAAATCATGAAATTAATTTTATTTCTTGAAATGAAAATAAATAAATAATGGAGAATTTGAAAGTCAAAGTAATAAAAAAGATAATTAGTCTAATTGGTTAAGGACAATATAAAGTCTAGTTTAACTCATATTGAAAAAAATAATCCTAAGCCTCTTAAAATATATGCATTGATCTTAATACCTTAAAAATTATGCATACATACAAAGGGTTTATTTCAATAAACTCTACCAGAGATATCAATTCCTAATGATAGTAGAGATATGTCTATAAAATGATCAAAGTTATCTTTGTTGAAGTTATAGATGATTTTATAGTAGTATAACTATGCCAAAGTGAACATTTAACATGTCTATCAATAAATAGATTTATGTCACTCAATGAAGATCTTGTACAAATAACCCAATCTAAAAGGTCTTTAAATCTTGATCAAAAATCAAATTATGTCCTAAAAGGTACTAAGTATCTCGATGTTAAATATTTTTAAAATAAATAGTTATAAAATAATATAAATTTATCAAATATATTTCCTTTATGCATTCACACTTAGTTTTGGAACAAAATATTATGGATTTTATAATACTCAAGAATATTTCTTAAGAGAGACACCAATTTTTATCAATAATGAACTCTAGCTCCAAAAATAACTTGGGGGCATTGATTTTAAACTCTAAAATTAAAGAAACCATTTTGGTCCCATTATAATAAAGTTTTTTATTCTAATTATATTAATATGAAACCTTATAATTATTTTTTAAAGTTTCAAATCCTTAAATGACTTTATGTTTCTTTACTAGAGATTCAATAATAGAATTTATATAGTAAAACACAAGGCAATCTAAGGTTTTATTTATTTAATTTTATTCTCATGTGTTATTTTTTATATTATTAGTTTATATTGCCTAATTTTTCTACTAAGTCTTTCCTCTTTATAATTATTATAATTTTATGTTTTCCTTGTATCAATGAAATGGGATAACACCATGTGGTTAGTGGAATAATTAATGTTTAAGTGGTGTTATTTATGTACCCTTAATACATTAAATTACATTGGTTAATTTATAATATATTTTATTATCTATCATGATTTTATCCTCATGTAAATAAATAATAAAATATATTAAATGACCTTTGGAGAGGTTGGACCCATTAATGTGGTGGTTCAAAAATGCCACATTATAATGGTCAAATTGCCTTGCCTATATAATAAATATTTTATATCATAAAATGAAATGGAAAAAAGTGAGAAGAGAAAAGCTTGTATTAGGTACATTTTGTTTCTCAAATAATGAATAATATCTATGGGTTTTTTTACCTCTTCATGAGGTTTTCTCATGATATATCTGGTGTTTCAAGTGAATGTCTTCACATCTAGATCTGGTGTATGTATACAATCATATTGCTTGTTTTGTCATGGTATGAGAACTGTTTGATACATGATCAAGTGGAAATATTATAGATCAGATTTTTGGCTTGTTTTCAAGCCTAGATTAATCCATTTTTCAATCCATGGTATGTTCATGAAAGATTTTGAAACTTCTTCTTTAGTAAAAGTAAGTTATTTCATTTTTTTACCTTCTAAAGCTTAGAAATTCCATATATGAGCATTTTATCATATTTCAAACTTATTTTCATGTCAAAAATCTAATTAAAATTCTTATAAATGGGATAAAAATTATTCCTTGACCATTAAAAATCTTAAAATTTTCTTTTTTTAGACTAATGATTTGTATGGAAATTTGCAGATCTAGCACCTAAAGATAGTTGTAAGTTTCAATAAAACTAATATGCAAGATAATCATTTTTGATGTTTTAGTATGGCTTTTTATGACCTTTTTTTTAATTATGTTAAAATCTCTATTTCTAGCCTCTATTCAATGGATATTTTGTTCCAAGGAGATTTGACCTATTTTCTAGCCACGTGAAGCTTCCACAAAGACTCTAAGGTTCTCCTGTCACATTTTTGAGTCTTTCATGCTCACAATCTTGCCATAGTATGGCCCTATATGGCCTTCTTGCTGCAATGTTTCATAAAAAAATTGTTTTAGATCTACTCTCCTTTTTTAGATCTGAAAGGGTGTTTTAGTTATTTTAAGCCTTTTTAAAACTCTCAGGACCTTGCAAACCCCTGCCTAAACTTGTCTTAGTTTATCCTCTTTGAAACCATTATATGGCCTAGTATGACCATGACAGTAGAAAAAAATCATAAATCATGAATTCTCAGTCATTTTCTGAGATTTAAAGGTTCATTTCTTATTTTTTGTAATATCTAAGTCTGTTGGAGCCATTGTTACATGTTGATGATCAACAAAAATGAAATATAGAATTTTCTCAGTATTCTTGGGTACCATAATAGCAACAAAGAATAAAAAGATCATTTTCCAGTCTTTAAAACCTAGATTTGGGTCTTCCAATAGCATTGGAGGGTATTTTCAACGTGTTTTGACACCTTAATTCATCCAAAATGGTCACCTAGAGCATCTTCTATCTTCCCCTGCTCTCCACCTACAACATACTTCTGCCTATAGTTGTGCTTATACAAAATAATGGGTATGTCTAATGTTTGGGGGAAATTATTTTAAAAATAAAGTTTTTATTTAATACTTTATTTTCCACATATGTTGTGGAGCCCACTTGGTTATTTTAATTTTTTAAAATTAAAATATTTACATGAATTTAATTATTTATTTTAAATATTTAACTATGTTTTATTTTTTAAAATAAAAAAATCATAATGAATTAAATACTTTTAAATCATGTATCTTGCATTTGAAGTATTGTATTGAACAAAGAGAAGTTGACTAGATTTTTTTAGAAAATACTTGTAGATCCAAGGTCCTTAAATAAAATAATCATCCCAATATATATTTTGATCAAATATAATTTATTTTTAAAAAAATAATTAGTTTAAATGATCTTTTTTTAGCCATCCAATCTCTCACATGTGAAGCTTGAAACACTTTCAACACCCTTGACTTGTAGTATTATTTATCAAAGATGGTCATGTGACCAGTTGATATTTAGGTTTTTTCATATTCTAGATGCATTTGGATGATCTTTTATTTAATTTCAAGCTTCATAATATGATTTTTAGTGTATAAGTTATCTTTGTGACACTTGTGATTTTCACCCTTGTTATGGTTATTTATGTTTTTTTAAAATGTTTTACAATCAACTAAGTGGATAGTGATGGTTATTCACTATAATATTTATTTTTATTAAAAAATCAAGTATAAAACATGTGAAAAAAATTCTTTCTAAATCTTTTTTTGTTAGTTTATTATAAAATACAAACTTGTAGTGTCGACTTTAAAAGGAAGAAAAAATATTCATGACTCAAATTATAATATGAGTTATTTCTAATAAGATATGTAATGTTTGGTTGATTTAGTATCAAATTATTAGTGAATTTATTTTATGTGCATCAAATAACCTACTTTTTAAATTTAATAAGCTTGATTTCAAGCTTACATTTACTCCAATTGAAGGTTGTGTTAAAGCTTGATCTAAAAACTGTGTGAAATAAAGCTAAACCCTATTTACAAATATCTTGTTAGTAGTTTGATTTATCTAAACATTACTAGGAAATACTTTTCATAATATATGGTTTTTTCTTCCATATTTATACAAGTTCCATACTTGGATCATTAGAAATTAGCAAAGTGGATACTTTGGTATATAAAAGGAACTGTAAACTCTAGTTTATATTATTTTTCCTTTAATTATAATAATGTATTAGATTATTATAATGTTAACCATACTTTGATGAGTCTACTTTTGGATATGTGTTTATGTTTGGTGTAGGTGTTATCACTTGGAGCACTTCATGTCAAAGTTGTTAAATAATCCTTGTGGCTATGAAGGATGATAAAACAACATCGTGTGGAAGTTTCTCATTGTACCAACCTTCTTGGTGATAGTCAAATTTGTATATATTTAGTGAAAAATCCAATACAACACCAATAAACTAAATCTTATTGAAGTTAATTTAATCTTAAGTCTATCAAATTTTTCATTGAGGGGGAGTGTGCATGACAATGTCACTTATTAACAGTTGTGTGGGTCATGTGTTTCCTTCTATCTCTATATAGTTCTTCTCATTATAAATAATTTTAATATATCACTTTATGTGATTTTGTTGAACTTCATATGTAATTATACATTGTACCCAACACATAGTAGCATGGAGGTCCTTATGTTATAAAAGACTCTAATATGCTTGGTTCATTATTCATGAGAAATTTTTGGAAGTATTCTCAATGTGGGATGTAGTCTCATGATCATGCTAGCCTAATTCACTTTAAGTGGTTTAGGGTAACATGGTGTAATTACTTTAAAGGTGCCTATGGAGACATATTGTAAAATCTATAAGTGTGTATGGGTGTATAGTGTAATTCCTTTAAAGGTGACTATGTGACTATGGTTACATAGTGTAATACCTTTGGGTATCTATAATTGTATAGTGTAATTACTTAAAAGGTGACTATGTTATTTTAATTACATAGTGTAATACCTTTGGGTATCTATATTTAAATATTGTAATACCTTTGGGTGACTATATCTACATAGCATAATTCTTTTAAAGGTGACTATTGCATGATGAAGGATGTTTCCTTCAATTATTACCTCCTAAAACTCATCATGAGGATGGTTCATGGAGTATAACTTCATTTTTATAAAGGTGATTATGGCATGTATCCCCACTTAACATTAAGGGAAGGTATTAGAATAATTAATGGTTAAGCAGTCTTATTTGTGTACCCTTAATACATTAAATTACATTGGTTAAATAATAATATATTTTATTATTTATCATGAGTTTATCCTCATGTGAATAAATAATAAAATATATTAAGTGACTTTTGGAGAGGTTTGAATGATTAATGTGGTGGTTGGAAAATGGCACATTATAATGGTCAGATTACATTGTCCATATAATAAAGAGTTTATATTGTAAGATGCAATGGAAAAAAGTAAGTAGACAAAGCTTGTATTGGGTATATTTTTTTATCAAATGATGAATAATCTTGGTGTATTTTTTACCTCTTCATGAGGTTTTCCCAAGATATATCTGGTGTTTCATAGTGAATGTCTTTGTTATTTATCTCACGTCTAGATTTGATGCTTGTATGCAATCATATTGTTTGTTCTATCAATGGTGCTATTGTAAACATGGAAACCAACACAATAAACTTCATGTACTCAAATTATAAATCTCTAGCTAATATATCCAATTAAAGGGTAATGGTGTGAGTGGTCTAGTGGTTTGCTTGATGAATCTAGTTAAATTGAAGGATCTAGATGGGAAGATATGGAAGAGATGGTTGGTTAGGTTGAACTATGGTAAAAGGTTTACAAGTTAAAAAGGATTCTCATGGAGATACAAAAATAATTCACTTACATCATATTTATCATTTATGGTAGCGAATTGGGATATGATAGACTTCAAATAACCCTCATAATGGACAAGGTTAAGTTAACATAGTTATTGATATATAGTAGGCTCAATAAATTATGTAATGTTGGGTTGAAGGATTTTTAGGATTTGATTTTCTCTATTAGGTTAATGGTGGGTATTCACTATCATCCACAAAGTGAATAAGATATGATAAAGTTATACCCAATGATAACATGTTGAAAGGATTATTTTTTTATGTTGTTAAATTGATGGGATAGAATGTGGATTTTATTGGATGATTTTTCTCATCAAGAATGTTTAGCTAGTTTATAATAAGGTTGTGGAGAGTAATGGAAAAAATAATTATATCCTAAGCTCCAAGTTAATGTCACATTGGATTTTGTTTGCTGACACAAGAGTGAACACTCTATGAAATGTTCATACTCTATGAAGATGATATTTTTTTGAAGGTTCATCTAAGAGTGAGGAAATGATTGTTTCAAATGTAAAGCATGTTTTCTTGTTTCAATTTGATTTTTGATGTGTGTACTTATTTTTAAAGTTAAAATTTATATTATAAAAAGGTTTTGGGATTCTTATTGTTTTGAAAAGGATTGGTATGATATTTTTGTGTGTTTTCAACAAGGTTTTTTAAAATGAAAGAAAAATATGTCTATTGAAATCAAAATTCATGGAAACAAAGGAAATCAAAACTTTTTCTCATTATGATTATTGTATTGATATTTTAAGAGGGAAATGTTAATCAAAAATAAATTTTAAAATAATAATGAAAGCATCGATTTTTTAATTTTTATTTGATCTTGAGAATATAGAATTTTCCCTATGTGAACTAAAATGAATGATTATGTTTATTCTCTTCAATATGAATCAATAAAAAGATAATATTCACTTTGAATATTCAATATGAAAAATAAATTCTAGATCTTCAACTTATATTTTTTATATGCAATGCAAATTATATAAATAAATATTTTCAAAAGAAAACTATTCTAATAAATAAGAAATCTAATATAATGAAATAAATACAAAAGAAAATGAATTCTATACCCTGACCAAAGTAGAGATCAAATGAAGGATAAGAACTTAATGAATATGTTGAATGCTTAGGTAGTTATTTTATTATGTGTTGATAAAATGGTGACAATGAAACTCTCCTAGATAAGATAAAATTAAAAAATAAAAAATAAAAATAACAAATTGGAGGAAAAAACAATTGAATGGTGTTTGGTTGCTCAAGAATGACAAAGTACTAGCTACAAATCTGTGACTATCTCTCTCCAACTATGTAAATGACTATAAGGCTATTAAAATACTTGTAATAAGTTATTGAAAATAATATAAGGTAGACTATGGATTTTAAAAACTTGTAAATTATAATATTTAATGCCATTTTTAGATCTAAAATTCTTTAAAAAATGAAAAATTTATATGGAGAAGAAGTTGTTAGTAACAGTTAAATAAAGTATGAATGGGAACTTGTTGGAGTTAACTTGGATGTGATAGAGATTAAATTAATCATGATTTATAATGTGTTTTGCGATTAGGAGAGTGAACATAATAAAAATGTATAAAAAATTTAACTGAAATCATGTGAAAAATCAAAACTTGGGAAATAATTTTATAAATATTTGTACAATTAAAAAACTATCACTCTATACAAGTAGAAATTTCAAAATTTTTGAGGTGGTTTGAAAAATCATTGTAGTATTTTTTTAATACTATGTTGTTATTTCATAAAACTATTGTGATGCTAACAAAAGCATCAGGGTGTTTTTAAGATTATCATGGTGATTTTGGCATGATGTAGGAGATTTTTAAAACTAAGCGATATATACTCAGAAATTGAAAAATACAAAATTTTGAAGGACTAGAAAGGGTAAAAAATACTATAATGGGGGAGAGGACCAAGTGTGAGCATGTTTTTAATTTATGAATCTCATTCCATCATAATCAAATTTTATAAATATTGCACTGTTAAAAAATTGGGTGTGTACATATTGCCCCCTAGACGAGACATCTAGTCATGAATTAGTGAGGGTTTTTTTCTAAGTAGAGGCACATTATAAATTAAATGGATGGTTATGTAATGTACATATATGATATAGTGAAGATATCCAGGTCACCCTCATAACCTAAAAACAACAAACAAGAATCAAGTGTAATTTAATATATAAAAGAGAGGAAAAGATACTAATTATTCAAAAAATGGACAAGTGATACTTACCATCTATGTGGGGATGAGAATACTACATCAATCATAATGTAAGGGGATTTAATTAAGTGTAAATTAATTTGATGTCAAACTAAAAGATTAAAATATAAAAATGAAATGTTTTGTGATAAAATTATGGAGAACAATAACATTTCAATTTCTAGTGTTTGAGTTTTCCATTGTTATTTTGGGGATAAAAATTATGAATACATTTTAATATGTCAAAAAATGAAATTTTTAAATGAAAATTTTAAAATACAACTAATAGAATTAAACTACATATTGGAAAACTTTCAAAATTTATAAGTCATTTGTGCATTTATATTTTTGAGAATTTGACCTCTAAGACTCATATGATGGAATCATACAAGAGAGTATTCAAATAAAATAGGGTGATAATTGGATGGTATCACTACTAATGGTAGTGTACATCATGAAAAATTTGGTAAATTATGTCAATTTTCTCTTCATATCCCTGGGTCTAAGTTTTTTTTAAAAAAACATGTTAGATCCAATAGTTTTTTCTAAATTTATGCATGGGTGGGTTTGTGGTGATTTAGAAACTAGGAAAATGTTAGTTTTTATTTAATTTGGTTAAAATTTGTGTTTTATTGGCATTTTTGGGTGTCATGTGGTTCACTGGCATAACCTTCAATGTCAAGATAAACTCATCATCCTTCATAGATTGATGATTATGCCTTCACTATGGTAGTTGCAAAACCACCATAGTGATTGCACAACCATTAGCCTTCTATAGTGGTTAAGTAACTAGTACAGTGGCTACATAATCTCTAGTATACAAAGAATAGTAGTTTTTCAACACATAATATTGATTCTATAAGTTCTTCATGCATTAAGCAGTGATTTTACAAGTGCTTTATGCATTAAGCAGTGATTTTTCTACATGGCAGTGTTTTGTGTTTTTGGTCATTTTTAGAGTCTAGAGAACCGATTTAAATAAATATCCTTATTTTTCAAGTTTTTTAAATTTATTGGAATAGGTTCAAGGAGAAAAAGTGGATCCTAATTATTTTATAACTGTTGATAGTTGATGATTTATCCATTTGGATAGAGTAGGGATTTCGAAAATCACACAGGTGGGGATTGTTTCCCTAGTGATCAGGTTGTTCTATGACTTATGCAATTATTTGGATGTTGACCAAAACACCTTCAATTTCTAATAGGATTTAATATAATTGACCATCATTCTCATTGAATTATTGGTCTATTGGCTATAGGTAGATGACTAACTCTTAGGGAGGCCATATATATTGTAATGAGTTATTTGAATACCTAAATGTACCTGACATGGGTGAAAATTAGGTGTTAAGGCTAGAAAGTATTGATAAGGTAGTGATATCAACCTTTAATAAGGTTATTATATGTATCTTTTCACCTTGGATATTGGGATACAAGGGGGCTCATCATGTACTATATAAATGGGTTCCTATAGTTTAGAACATTAAGGAAATGATTCAGAGCTTCACTAGGCCTAGGATGTATTTTATTAGACCTATATGGATCTATATAATATTTATTAGAGTGGTGATTTATTGATTATCCACTTAACACTCATCATGTGTTGTGTGTTAAAATGTGTGATCACCTAATAAATAGGGGTGTAAATATGAGCAGAGGGGGGAATTAGGGCCTCCAAGTGGACTCTAATGTAAACTATGATGGATGTACCATGAGTAGAGGTTAATCTAACATTAGGGTATTTTATAGTAATCCCCTACCAATGGATTCATAAATATTGGGTAGATGAGATGCCTACATGGGTGGCTTTAGAGATTTCACATAAGGTCCATGATAAGTATGGGAATTTAGAGATGCACCTTGTTGAGATGTTATTATAATATTAGGAGATACACTATGTAACCAATTTACCTATTCCTCAGGTATTCTAAGCGGGGATGAGAGGTAATAGATGCATGGATTTAGAGGCTAGGGTAGTAACCTCTGACATTACAGACTCCTATCAAAACAATGGTGAGAGAGTAAAAAGGAGGACCTATGGCAAGAGGAGATGATGGAACATAAGTTATTTCAATAGTGAGTGGAAAATAGTAACCACAACAACAATTATAATCACCACCACATAGAGACCCATACCAATAATAGAAGGTGGTGTATGAAGGATGAGGTGACCAAAGAGATGGAGGAGATCACTATACCCCTAATTGATATGAACCAACATCAATGGAGGAGGAAGAGGTCAAAATGAGATGGGATGGGGACTCAACCCTGATTGGTATATAGGGGACCAAAGTAAGATATTAATTATTTTTTTTAATTTTTTTACAATTTTACTTTCTCTTTTATTTAGTTTTGTTTATTTATTCATCTATATATTTGATGTATACCTATGTGTTTTTTTATTTGTAGATTCAACCACAAAGTGGAGATATATTATTTCATACACCCTCATAAACTTATTTCAAATGGATATTAGTATTATGAGATATCATATCTTAACTAATGTGGGTCTTCCTATGGGTGTGGGTTAGCACACTGGTGTATTTTTCCCAACATATGATAGAGCTTAAAATCTCAATAAACAAAGGGAAAATAAATGATGATTTATAGGAGAGGTTGATATCCTTAGAGTATCATATGAATACTCATAGATAAATTATTGGTATGAGATGTGGGTGAAACTCATCCAACTAATAGATAGTAGGAGGGAAAAATTCCTAGGTGAGCATGATTTGATGATGACATGGGAGCAAAATTTAGAGCCCTCACTATTTTTCATCAAGTACTTCCTATAGGAAGTGGAGGAAAAGTCTTGAACACTTAGCCTCTATAATAATATATGGTTAGGGGTGATTATTTATTTTATGATGTATCTTTAGAAATTTTTGGATTATGAGACTGTACCCTCTACAGAGGTGATTTTAATAAGACTTTATTTGACATATATATGGATTTTGACCCATTTTGGTTTTATTATTGTATGAAATATTGTATTATTATTTTAATTTAATGTATGATTTTGAATCTATTAACCTTATATGGCTATAAATGATATGGAATGTTATGGGTATGCTTATATTTCTAAATGTGATAATAGATTATATGAAAATATAATGTGATAGGTGTTTAAAATATTATAAGTGTGTTAAAGTATATTTTTAGTTAATAATTAAGAAATTTAATCCACATAATGAAATTATTTCAGTTTTCAATATGGGAATAAAGTGAGATGGGGTATACAAGATAGTGAAATCAAAAAACTACACATTAAAATTTTACAAGAAATAAAGGGTTGACCTAGTCATTATGATAAATGGAGATAGTTTCACCTATTAATATACTTATAAAACACTTTATTTTATAACTTCATCTAGACTTAGATCAATAAATGGAAAATCATGATATAATTTATGAGAAGGATGAGATTATTATTTCAACAAAGACATCTAGGCAAACATTTTAGTGGATTTTATTATTTCTTGGACACTTTTTAGATTGATTTTATTCTTTCTTTGATTTTGAGATTCCATACAGTTAGTTTCATGTGACTAGGAATATACATGGGCTCATTTAAGAGTTATTAAATTAACCTTGAAACCCTTCCAACACCTCTTTTTTGAATTCATTTTCACTGAGTCATGACATCTCAAAGTTTCCCTCTATACATATTTTTACTATATGGTACTAATAAAATGTTTTATATAAATTTGTTATTTTATGATTTAAACTATTTATTTTATGAATTATAGTGTATCATTTACTATCATTAATATTTTTTATTTACTACTAATCCAATGCATATAGATCTTAAGGACAAATTATGAATCAAATCAAGAATCAATATTAGTGAAATAATATAGTTGGATAACTGACTAGGTTAACCCATAAAAATAGGTAGTTATCTTGTACCAATCCATACCAACTATGTATCCATCTTGTATCATTTGAAAATGCCTACCCATAGAAACTTAGTAGAACAATATTTGGTAACTAGGTGTCCAGCCCATAGTAATAGAACACCAACCCATAACAATGATAGAGTTAATTATTTAAACCCATAAAAAAAACCATATATGGATATTTAAAATTGTAACAATGCCAATATAATTTTTCTAATCCATAGTAGTATCTATAAAGGTTTATTCCAACCCATATCACCTATTATTATGCCCAACTCGTAGTGCAATGGTTAGCAAGTGGTGAGCTAGATTTATTCAAATATTTTTATGACAACGTAGATTCTACAATCTAGGAACAGTGCCATATCAATGTCTAAAAACATCATCAACATCCATTTTCTAATAGAAAAAACCTTTTAACTATGGAAACCATGTAATAAATTTATTTATATAGTATTTTCTTTTATTTTTTATTATTATATGTAGATATATTATAGAGTAAATGTAGAGCATTTTCCTAAGATATTATTAATATCAAAAATATAGTTTATCAATATTTTTATAACTAGGTATCTAGAATAAAATGGAACTGTCTCTATTGAAATAGAATGAATTATGGAATAGGTAAGTATGGTAGTTATAATTTTAGAACCTATGAAAGCTATGAAATCAAATGAACAATTAACTTATTATACTAAAACTAAACTAAAAACTTTATAGATATTCAGTTAAAGGAAATGAATATAATACACTTACAATGTAACATCATACCAATAATTTAAATCACCTTATCCATTAATTAACTTGAATTTTATCTTAAAATATGATATGTGGATGCTCAATTCATTTTCCAAGGCAAAGGGAATTTCATCAACATATGGACGTAATTTCTAGATTTTATTATAAATACACAAGATGATTTTGTAGTAGTTCAATAGTTTGATGATGGTTGTTTACAATCAAAGATGACACTTAAATTTATAATATTTCAAGTGAGAAGATTGATGAATGGGTTAAATCCATATTCATCGGATTATGTTAATTTTAGATGGTCAGATTTGAGTCCTCATCCATATAAAAGACACCAATTGCCCATATGTTTGAGATAAAAAGAGAAATTTAGTTGGTACTTGAAATTTTCTCATGAATGAGTCAAGTTAGTTGGAAGACTCACCAAGTTGGTGTAAAATTTCAATTATGATTCAAAAATTGGTTGAGGAAGTTAAGGAGGTAGTTAGATGACTCAACATTAGGATGAGAGAAGTATGGAAGATGTTAGGCGACTTAGAAATTATGGATTTTAATTAATTTTGTGGAATATGTGTGATGGTTAATTAATATGAATTAATTAATGAATTTAAAAATATAGGGAAGTGATGTTAGGATGAAATTCAAATTTTTAATGATGTTTGTGTTAGTGTGTCAATATTAAGAGAAGTTAATTATGACACTAAATGTGATATAATTTAGATGTCTATATTTTCTCCTCTTTGAAAAGGTCTTGCGATTAGAAAAATAAAATGATTTTCAAATAATAATGAAAAATTAGATTGAAAATGGATGCCCTAGGTGGTTATAAATGACTATGAATTATTCCCCCTTGAGTGGTCGTGCAAGGAGAATGGATGCGAACAAGTGTTCAAAATGAAAAATGAATGAGGATTAGATAAATAGAAAGAAAAAATAGTGTATTATATACCATAATAAATGAATTAAAAATATCAATAAAATGCTTGAAATATTTTAGTTGAATGTTAAATGATTTGCCTTGAGTGGATAGTTGTCAAGGAACATAATGGAAAAATACTATTTCTTGATATATGTTGCACACTTTGATTTTTTCCCATGAAGATTGTTACATAGAAGCAGATTTGAGAATGTTATATCCCATTGATAATTTATGGGTGGTGAAAATAAAAATATATTTGACAAGGATTTTTTGATAAAATTTATGAAATTGATTTGCAAGCAGAAATAAAGATAGTGAGAAATCTGATTAAGTGGTAATATTGTATGAAGAAGAAATAAAGTGATAATGTGGAATAATATTTGTAATATAATGAAGGTGGGTAAATATATATGGGAAGTGACCAATTGGATTTTAGTTTTTTGAAATTCATTTGGTTGATTTTCTAACTAGAGTTTATTTTTTCTATGGATTGCAATAGGTTAGAGAAGAAAATAAAATGTATTCCATCAAATAAGAATCGTAATGAATGATTTTGAGTGTACTAGAGGCTAGATGGGAGTGGGGATCTAGTAGATGATGTTTTTTTTATTTTCTTTTAGTTTCATAAATGTCTTGTAAAGTTGGGTTGAATGAACCTACCATTTTTAATATGATGAGTTTGAAGTTGATTTTAGTGAATTTATAATGGAAAATGGTGATTTTATGATATATTTTAGTGATTTTGATAAATTAGAAGTTTCATTAAAATTAGTGGAGAAAAATTTGTTAAAAATTGTAGCAATTTATTTTTACAACAAATTAAATTTTCCATAATGGAAAATTCATTTAAGGTGCATTGAATTCATCCAAGGTTTAACAAAAATTTTAAATGTTTTAGTGAATTCATCAAAAGTTTAGTGAATTCATCATTATTAGTATGGAATGTATAAATTTAATCTTATATGAATGGTAATGTAAATGATGAATTTTATATACGGATTTAATTTTTGAAAATATTAGTACTATGTTATTTTTATATGTGCAAGAGATGATCGATATTTATTATGCAGGGGATGAAATCTAGTGTATTACAATTGATGCAATGATTCAATGACTATGAGGTGGGTATGTTAGATGTATTGCAGTTGTCCTATGTGGTATCAATGCCTTAGATCCATTTTGATATGGCACTATTAATAACATTGATAGAGTGTTGGAATTCAAGGACTATTACATTATAATTACCTATAGGAGAGATGTTTGTCACACTAGAGGATGTGTGAAGGATACTTTTCATCCAATATAAGGTTTGAAGGTGTATTGGAGAGAGACTACACAAATATTTTCATTAGTCAATGTGTTTTGGTAGGATATTATCTTAATGATAGGCTATGGGATAGATTTAGATTCAAGCATGACATTGGTGGAAATAGATGGATTGACACTAGTGTTGATGGCTCTCATTGGTGGCATGTTGATACTAGATATGAGTGGGAGATTATTTCTTACTAGAGTATTGGATGTTATTTCTAACATGTTATAGAGTGATACATAATTATCATGGGACCATTTTTGTTATCTCACTTGTACAAAGACTTTAATGTGATTATTTATAATGGATGAGCTAGCATAGGCCCATCCACACTGCTACAAGTGTGGGTGTGGGAGCATATTATGATTGAGAGTCTAGTTGAATAGATGATATAAAGAGTAGATATATATCCATTTACTTAAATATGGAATATTGTTATAGGTTTTAGGATGGATCACTTGGGAGATGTGACATTTTATATGAGGTTACTTAATTATATGAGGTTACTTAATGATTTAGGGCCTATGAATATTACATGGAGGTCAAATAGGGATGTTAATCCATAGTGGATACATGAAGCATGATATTTGGACTATATGATAAAACCTTTGTATATTATTGGTAGGCATGACTAAATTATAGAGTTCTACTATCCAGATATGGTTTTGATACAATTTCGTATATGGTAGGATATACCATTATGGTTTCATGTTTCTACATTGGAAATATGAGATAGAATAAAGTGGGGGTCGAGTATAGACCTAAGAGTTGCAAAATGTAGTTATGTATAGTTTTAGCTAATATCATATCAACTAAGGGATATAACATATGTGTGGATGAAAAATTCCTATAGTTCATGATGCAAAAAGATGCAAACATTGAGATTGATATTTCCTCATCAAAGGCCCAAGACATGGAGGGAGAGGTTATGTAGGGCCTTCAAGGTATGACCATAAATGAGTAGACATCAAAGGGTACCTTTTCAGTTAACTACCCCAAGTTATGGAGGATAGGATGGTGGTGATCAGTATTTTCATATTGATAATTTAAAGACTTATCCAAGGGATCATATTAGATATTACCATGTTTTGAAATACTACTTTAAGTGGTACCCTAAAAGGGGTATAAGATAATTTCCCAAAGGATTATATAGGATGGTCACTAGGTACACTACTATTATTAATCGGTTATACTTGTTTGACTTTATTTACCCCATCTCCTACCACATTTTTTTAATAAAAGAATTTGGGTTTATAATTTGGACCTTGGTTTTGATTGTCCTTAGTGTAAGTCTTGACTAGACCTTTATGAATAAGTGTAATTTAAATTTGAACTCCCTTTTCAATTACAATAGATTTGAAGTTGAAAGGCCATTTCAATATTGATATTTTATATGAGTATCATAGTAATTTATTTTCAAGAAGTTAACATGGAAACTAACTTGATAGTACACACCATCATTGTAAGAAATAGGATAAACTCTCCCTGTTACATTATTTGGTATTGAATAAGTCTAGCATATTAAATTCATGTTCAAATTTATAATTAAAATTTTGTATAAATATCTCAAAAAGATCTATGAAAATAGTGATGGACCATTTAGGTATTCATAGGAACAAATCTAAGTCTTGATCCCCTAGGCTATGCGGAAAGATTCCAAGTAGGTAGTTATCATTATAGGAAACCTCTTGAAACTCTATGTAAAATTATTTGATATGTTACCTAGGATATCCTTTACCTTTGTAGTTGTCAAATTTTGGAGATTCAAAATGAATAGGAAAAGGAAATTTCATCATGTTTATGTAAAATGGATAAGGACATAATTATTCAAACTTAATTTTTTTGATTTGGAAATAACATACATCTTACAATCCTCATATTTTATCCTTCATGTTTTTCCATTATTGTACACATGCCATATCTTTGAGTTTTGAAGATGATGATGGGTTTAGTTTTTGTATGTCCATTTAGATATTAATTTTGATTTGGATTTTTATTGGTTTATTGATTTTGATTTTGATTGGGAAATTGATTTTGATATTAATTTTGATTGGGATGTTGATTTTAATTTTGACATCAATTTGGATTGTTTGATTTATTTATTTTTTGGATTTGAAGGATTTTTTGGTAAATTGGAGTGAATATCATGTAGTTATTTATTTAAATTTTTGATATTTTCCACAAGGATAAAGACATGGTTTTATTTAGATGTGTCATTTAGAATTGATTGTACCTTATCCACATGATTATGGGAAACATTTTTAAAAAGATCATTGGATCATCCTATGATGATGTTGTTCTTTCCTGAGGAGGCACTAAATGTTATTTGAAAATGTGTAGGAGCTATTGCATCTTTATTATATATTAAGAGAAACAAGTCTTTGGGATCAAAATCTGGTGGAAATTTGTTTCCTAGCCCTAAGAGATGTAACAATACATCATATTTATTTTTAAGGAGATAATCAATAACTTGGGTAGGTGGATCCTTAAGCAGATTAAGATAATTTTTGTATTCATCTTCATATGGTCTATTATCATTATCATTAACCTCAACATGTTCTTGATCCATAAACTATAAAGGGTCATTGTCAAAGGGTTTTTCTGTATTAGGATCATATTGATGGTTATTAAAATAGGCTTGAATCCTATTGATTGGAGACATTGACTAAAGGTTATTATTGAATCAAAAGGTATATGACTTCAAACTAAAAATATAATTATCTTACATTTTTTTTGATTTAATTGGTATTTAGATTTATATGGATAAAATTCTCTTGGTTAAGGATTTATTTTGAAAATCAAGGGCTTGGTTTTTATTTTAAAATACAAATATTGGTTTTTAAAAACATAAAAGCTTTTAATTACTAGTTTCCAAAATAAGATAAAAATAAAGATAATATACAATATCTAACTACATATAAAAATCATGCAAATCACATAAATGGATAAAAACTAGGAAAGGGAGTTGAATGACTTGTAGGATCTCATATATACTAGCTCATCCACTGTAAAGTTTCAGTCTAATGTTTTAGATTATTAACTATGGAGGTAGAACCATACCCATAACATACTAAACATAATTTTGAGGGCTTTTTTAGATTAAATTCCTATAGCTAACTGATTTTCAATGTACTACAATTCAAATGGTTGAATGGCTTCTTAAGGCTTAAGGATTTTAAAAGTTAAATAAAGGGATATCCTCTATATAAATTTTAGTGTGGTAAGACCCAATACCATGAAAGAAGTTTATTAAGAGACTAAAAAAATCGTCTAGTCCTTATGTGCCCACTCCATCTATAGTATTTTAGTAAAGTGTCATCAAAAAAATATACTTTGAGGTTACTTTTGAAGCCCTGAGTATTAGAGGATGAAACCCCCTCACATCATAGTGTGATTAAAACCTATAACATATTAGTCAATTAAAATAGATGGTCCTCAATGTGTATACCCCTTTATTACATAGTATTTGTCCTACCCTATGGTGATGAAATCCACAGTCGCTAGATCCCATATGAAGTAAAAAAAAAGAGATACTTTTGTCATTTATGATTTCTAAGGATCATAAATTGGTGTGACTTAAGGATAGAGAATACATGAGAATAATTCATTTAAAACAAAATTATAGTAAATATTTTTTATTTCCAAGGATTGTCACTAATGTGATGTGGGGAAAGAGTATATGTAATGCTTCTTAATAGACACAAAAAAAATTTGCAAGAAATTAAATTAATTAATTAATTATTAATTTATTAATAAAAACCTTGAAATGAAAAAAATATTAGAAAAAAATAAAAAATAAATGTTTTTTCATTAACTTTTAGGTCTCTAGCTTATGTCATACACAAAATTGTTAATAGTTTTTAAGAGCAATTTTAAAAACTTAAGTTATCCTAAAAAGAAAAAATAAAGAAAGAGTAAATTAAGAAAAATCAACTCTATAAAATAAAACCACTATTACACATTCACAAGTTCATTATTCACAAAATGATGAATACGTAAAAATATCAAAAATAGATACAAAACTAGAAAAAACAAAAAAATGACTATCTTACAAAACTATCGATGTATGGTAGAAAAGCACCAAAGTATGATATAAACCCATTGAATAATGTTACAAACCCACTAAAGTTTTCCACAAATTTAATGATGTGTTTTACATAATTGTTGTTATGAAAAAACACAGAAATAGAGAAAAATAGGAAATATGAATAGGTAAATAAAATAAATTAGGTTGTCAAAAAGATGGTAAAGAAGAAAATATAGAAAACCAACAAGATAAAATATAAAAAAAAATTAGTAATGAACTACAAAATAAACATAATTTCACAAAATGAAACTATAGAAATATACAAAAAGACCATTGAAGTTTTTAAAGAATTCGCCATTTTATGCTCTAAATTTATCATTCTACTAAATGATAAGAAAAATTAAATAAAATTAAATATAAAAATTTGAATGATAGTAAGATAATTAAATAAAAGATTGAAATAATGGACCCTAAAAAATATCTTGAATGAAACCACCAATATGCAATACAAAACCACCAAATTTATGCACAAAACTACTTAAGTTTACTATAAAACTACCATTAGGAAAAATGAACCCATGATTTTAAAAAGTACATACAACTCAAAAAACTCTAGAAAAGGCACCTAAAATAGTAAAAACAACCTTTAAGACCAATACTAGACATCTATGTACTTTAATAGAATTCAAAAAGAAATTAAAAAAACTATGACAAGCATACATGATGCAGAGATATTTGATGATATTCTCTATTATGGAAGAAAATACAATTAGTACATCTCACCTCTGCCACAATACCTAACTCTAGTCTATATTTGTCTTACCTCTTGCTCTCTACAAACCTACTCTTAAATACCCAATCTCTTCTTCTTTGTTTAAAGCCTCTAAATCTTGTCTATTCATGATAATATCTTAAATTCTCTTTAATACTCATTCCATCAATACCATTCACACTTGTCACCCTCTAATCAATCGTCACAATGGTCTTGTTTCTATATGTCCATTCCTTGATGAAAACTCCTTAGTAACTGGCTCTATATATGTTTCAAACCTCTTTATCTTTGTTATCACTCATATCACCATATTCCCACTCTATCAAGACCAATTTTAAACCTTTATACCATCCTTATAATTTCTCAAACAATTCTTGACAACTTACCTTGCTTCTTGCTTTATCACAGGCTCTCTAATACCCTTTTTTTAGGATTTTTCACATAATACAAATAGGTACATACTTGTTTTGAGAAACTAAAATTTTATTAAACTAACCTCTATCCTTATCTTACTTTCTACCACGTTTATAGGTGCAAATCAATTATTATATCACTTTTCTAGGTCTTATCTAGGCTTTGTTTAGGGTTATTAGGTCTCCTTAGTCCTTCCACACACACAGTCAGTCAATCAGATACCATACTCCAAGGTCCATATAGACTTTAAACCCTAAAAATATCTTAAATTGAATTTATCTCTAACTAATAACCAAATATCATCACTTTTGGCTAGTTCAATTACTCACAACACTGATTTGAGTTTCAAAACTGTATAACAGGGTTTAAACAAACTCTACAAACCTTAGGAGTCTTTTGATCTTTTAACTCCCAAAATGAGTTTAAAATAACTATAAATCATGAAATACCTATGTATAAACTTTATCCACCTATTTTAATCAATAACTACCATCCATGATACCTCTGGTATACATTTTGACAAAACTTTGTGTTGGTATGTAGGACTATATTCATCTAAGAAGGAACAAAATAGTGTTTTAGGTCTTTTACAAGGTTTCAAATGACTATGTTTATTGACTTCAGTTTTTTTTTTAATACAATAAACCTTCTTATAGTATTTATTTCATTATTTGAGGCCTCTATAACTTAATTTACACTCATTGTATATTTGACTGTGTTTAGATATACAGTTGGATATAGACATGTGCTTAGTTGTTTATGAAAACCTTATGTTTTCAAACACTTTAAGATAAGTAAATAAAATTTATAAGATTTAAAATTTAAATTACAAATATACACATTTTTTTTTCAACTCAATTAACAAATAGTCCTTCTCACAAGAATACATGCTCAGTTCTTCTCTTCACATCACCCAGGTAACATAGGATCTGCAACTTTAAACCTTTTCAAAGGACTTGAAACTAATATAGTAAATACTTGAAGAACCACAATAAAAAAAAGTATCAACTTACAAAAAACACAAATGTCATCAAAAAAAATGTTTTATTACACTTTCCTTCACTGGTCATTCATACACAATCAACTTTTATTGCACTTTATACATGAAAATATAGGGTCTTTTATGCTTTCTTGTCTTCAAATGAGAAAACTTATCTTATTCACTAACTTGTGTTTATTATAATATCCCCTCTTGAATACAACCCCAAAAATTCATATCCAATAAATTCATTTACAACTTATTTTTATATTCTATAACTGATCTAACTAATATTCAACTCCCTCATGTACAGTTAAAGAATCTTAACTACCTTTCCAACAGTTCTTGATCCCACTCAAGAACATGGACAAGGTTTAAACTACCTATATCCAACACACCCTCATGAGTGACTCATTAAGTGACTTAAACATATCTAAAGTGAATTTACCCCCTTTTGATAACTTAATCAAACACTTAACCCCTAGTTACCTTCTTTCTTATAATCGAAATCCCACATAAATAAGTTTTTAAAATCCAAATATTTGAATTTTAGTTTTGGTGGGAAAATGCCTTTTAAGTAAAAATTCAAATCATAAATACTTATATGAGTCCTAAACATGACAAACACATTAAAAATGACTCCTAGCAACTAAAACAACTTAGAATTAAGACCACTGAAAATGCCCCCGCATTATACTACCAAGGGGTAAAAAGAAACTTTCCTATGAAAGTTATAATAAATTTTGCTCTGATGTACTTCACAATTGCTCTCATTTCTAAATATTGATCTTCATTGCATGGCCTCCCAGATCCCAAGGCATACTTGAGGAATTTACACCTTTTTGTCTTTTGACTACTGCTATAACTAGTCTCTCATGTAAATGCACATGCTCTCTAGAGCCACACTTGTACTTCTTCCCTCTTGTTATCTTCATCCAAATTGTACCTACAATGAACAACAAATCATCAAATAAAACATATGTCTCCTCATGACCTTAAGGCATATTCTAACACTTTTCCTTGCTTATATGTTGTTGTTACTTCCAATCACCTTCATATGCCCTATATGGTTCATTCTTCAACTTTGTATCAACCATCAACTCATCTTGTTCTTCTCCTTATATGGCTTCTCCTTCATGTATAACTTGTCCTTCATCCTTAATATCTAAAAATTCATCATTTATAGGGTCTTCTTGTGATTTAATACTCCTTACCTTCATAATTGATCTTATTTTAGACACCATTATTGCATGTCATAGGTCTATGTTTTCCTTTGTCACTTCCTTCGCCATCTCTTTGTACATTTGATAAGGATCAAAGTTAAATTCTTTATTCAAGGCTTCATGCACAGTAGAATAATCCTCATAACTTTTCTTTTTATATTGTGTTAGAAAAATAATGTCATTGATGTCAAATTTAATGATAAATGGGTTATGTCATTTATGAAGGTTGATATCAGGAAGTGACAAGAAGGCTTTAAGAAGTCTAGTTCTGGCATGAGAGACCTAGTGTGAAGGAACAAAGTTGGTAGTTTGTTGAGGTAAGAAGAATGTGACCTATGTGAACATGGAGGGAATATTTAGAGCATGGAATGAGTTTATATGACATGTTTATGATGATTTTAGATCTGTACAATAAGTTTCCAAGTGCTTTCAATATCCAAGTTTGACTGATAGTTATAGACTTAATATGCATAGAGACCTAGTAAGGTCCAAATAAAGGTTCAAATTAAGTTTCCAAGGTGATAAATCCCATATAAGCATGGATTGAGGTGTAATAGGGTGGGTTAAAGGTGTTGACTAAGTTTTAGGTCCTGAAGAGGAAGACAAAGCAAGAAACAATTTGAAATGTTCCTATGCATGCAGAATGAAGGTTTCAAGATCGAGAATGAAATTAAGATGCTCATTGGAATGTGTAGATTTTTCATGGTGACCCAATAAATTTAGATTATTTTGGTAAGGGTCCTAATAATATTTTGTATAGAAAAGAAGTCCTCAATTTTATGAATGTATGTTAAGAAGGTAACGAGGTTTTTATGCTTACAAACCCTCATAGTGGAGTGATTAGAAAGATGTGAGTGGTTTTTTCCTATAATGTATTATTTGATCAATTTTGATGATTTTATGTTGTATATGACTCCTCAAGTCACCTCCAAGTGGTAATGGTGTGTTAAGGTAGTGAGCAGAAGGTATAAAAAACTACTTATTTTTGAATAATTTGGTGTTATAGGTAGGGTTGACCATTTTAACACATAGAAATAATTATAGGTTGAAGTACAAGAATTTTTATGGAGAATAATGGTGTTTCATTTTTAACATATGTCCTATGTTTCATTCATTTTTTTAATCAAGTTGACATATTGCTAGATTGCAGAAAGCGATAACAGTGAAAGAAACTAGGCTTGAGTGAGAACCTATTTAGGGATGATGTGAAAGTGATTAGGGATGGATAAAAAAATTTGGGGTATTTTTTTAAGACATATTCCCTTGGTATTTAATTATTGGTGATACTCATACACAAGCAATAAAGTGCTCTCAAGTTGATAAGTTTATGTAAGTCAAGACAGTGAAGTTATGTGTCTCAAAAAATGATCTATATGTTCCTTATGTGCTATTATATATCCATAATTTGTGATTTGAGTTTATATTATTATTATTAAGGGAAAAATTAATTAATTTTAAGATCAAGTAAGTGTCTTCATAGGTGTTAGAAATCATGTTCACTATGATTGTATTTTTGAGCTAGTTTGATTACTCAAGGTATGTTAGGTGAGGTGATGTGTTTGAAGTCCTTATGGACTAGATGGAGGTAATAAAATATTTTTTTAATATTTTTTAATACTTCATGATCATTTTTTATTATTTTTTTCTCATTTAAAGTGTTTTTCAATATGCTAGAAAGTCATGATTACATGACTAGTTTTATGGAGTCATTAGCAGTCTTGAGAGACTTAGTGGAAAAGGTGTTTCTGATGCATTTTGTCTTGAGTAATGATTATTAAAGTGAATTAATATTTTAAATATGTATTTTAATACCAGATTTATTTATTTTTATATCATGGTTGTACCCATATTTTTGTGGAGAAGTCAAAGTTTGTTGACTAAGTGTTGGCAGTATTTGGTAGCTCTACGTGAACTTCTTAAAGAAAAGGATTAGTGGTTGAAGATGTTAATTTTAATAATATGATGAGATGTATTATTAGAATAAGGTCATTAATTTGTCTTTACATATTATTTTTTTCCATATTTTATTGGTAAAAAGTTTGTTTGTATTTCAATGTTCATGATTCTATTTTGGTATGCACTGGCAGCTCTGAGTGGCAAAGTTGTAAAAGAGTTATTGAGGCCTATTGGTATATGTGATGATTTAAAATGTA
The DNA here is from genome assembly GCA_037957365.1 of Torreya grandis. NCBI lineage: Eukaryota > Viridiplantae > Streptophyta > Pinopsida > Cupressales > Taxaceae > Torreya > Torreya grandis. Next base: position 388,328 of record JARHVA010004653.1, read on the forward strand.
TTTTTTTATGTTTATTATTTCATGTATTATATATTCATGCAATTTTATATTTAATTATTTGATAAAACCAACTATGTGCTTCAGTTTCTTAAGATAGATTTTTTGTATAAGAAGGCCTAAAAGGTGATAAGACCTAATTGATAGGTTCAAGGTGTGAAATATATGTATAAGTGGAATTTACCTATGTGGGATTGAGAAATGGTATATTTGAGTCATTTTTTATGTTTTTTATCCATTGGTGAAGGAAAAATGTGGTCAAATAAGTCGGAGTGTAATGTGTGGGTGTGAAGGCCTAATTCCTTTAGGTCTCCATTAGGCCTAATAGTGAAATTGGTCTCTATGGACTATGACAAACATATGGAGAGTTTTTATCATTAATTTAACATTTATTATGACATATTTAAATATTAAAACAATTGTGGTAAATATCTTGGCCGGCCAAGTTGGGTTAGATAAGTGTGTGGTATAAAGGCAAGGCCTAATAGGCATATTTGGACTAGTTATGGTAGTGTGGACTTAAACAAAGGAGAGGGTCTTTGAAATGGAAGGAGTAGTAAATTGAGAACCATAATATGGTGATTATTATTATTCATGTTGATCTGATAAAATTTATGTAGGTGGATACATAATTCATTGGACCTAATAAGCTTAAAAGAGGCATATTCGGTGAAGGAGCCTAAGTGGTTTGCATGAGGTAGAAAGGTAGGTTTGCATATGTTAGAGTAAGATAATTCCATAATTAGGTGTGTAAAAAATCATATTATATGTGGAGATAATTTTTTATGTGATTTAGTTAGTGATTTATCATCTAAGGGGTTGTATCCTCCTTGCTAGTTGGTGTTAGCTAAAGATCAAGTTGGTGGTTGACTAAATTGAGGGGTTGGCACTCCTTGATTAGTTGGTACTGGTCTAAATTGAATATTGTAATTAAAATATATTATTACATGTGCATGTTTCAATGTATTTAATTCCCAAATATTTTTTTCCACATAATCTCATGTGTTATCTTGTGATGTACTCATATAGTTATTTCTCTATGCACTGTTCGATCTTATGTGAATGTATGCTTCATGGAATGGTAAATAGAATTAAATATAAATTATTTTATACTAAATCATCCCCCCTCTTAGTAGATACTTTAAAAAATTGGTATCATATCCAAACCTTTGTAAGAGGCTTCATATATTACAAGTGATCCTATGTAGCTTGAAGAGTGATAAGGACAATGTTCATCTTGTTTGCAGTAATGGATAATTTTGTGAAGATCATGGTTGAGGTCTACATAGAGGTCTTCATGATGGTGTAATCAAGTTTTAATAATAATTATTATGTTTAATCTAATTCTAATATAAAACCTATGTTTATAGACAAAAGGATCTTGAAGACATATTGAAATATAGTCCTATTTTAGGTCTCCACGAGACCTAATGAGGGTATGAAAGCAAATGGATATTTCTGAGTAAAAATAATTTTTTTATGGATACCTATGCATGGATAAGATTCATATAGAATTGAAAAAAGTTATATGACAATTTTTGGTTCATTAAGATATCTGAAAATGTGCATTTATGCAAGAAAAGCACCATGGAAGTTGATTGTGTCTCAATGTCTTTTGATTGATAGACTAGTGTGACTTGTTGAGTTGAATGGTGACCTTAGACTCTCAAGGTGACTGATAAAAGTGTGTTATAGTTTTCTCAAGGTAATATGTCACTTTTATATGATTTTAGAGTAATAATATTGACCTTATATTTGAATATCTAACTCAAGAGGTGAAAGGCAGTTATTTGAGGGTTTCAAGATGAGTTATGACTACAAACCATAAGGTATGATCTAATAAGGAAAGTGATTTATTTATTGGTATTTTAGAGTTTATTTATTATTAGAGGGATGAAATTTAATTTTTTATTTAGTGGTTATCATGCTTGTAAATCATGTTTGAGTGCAATGTAATGTTCAAAGAAACCTAAGTCAGAACAGGGATATGAGAGTTGAGGATTGGATTTCAAGACCAATGTTCTTCAATATAAGAATTGGTGTTCATAAATTCTAAATATTAAATTTAAATAAAATAGTTATTTGACATGTTTTATATGCCCTAAGGGTATTCATGAAGTTTTGATAGTGATCATTGTCCTATACAATCACAAGGTTCTTGTGATATTGAAGAAGAGTTTGCAAAAGTATCAATGAAGGACGTGTCTTGATTTGCAATGTTATTTTGGTATCTAGATGAACTCACAAGCTCATGAATGAATGTTTTTTCATGTTTTTAATATCATTAATAATGTTTTAGTTTTCTATAGATGACAACTTCTAAGTTTCCTATCAAGTCCAAATAGTGCTTGTTGAAATTGATTATTTGAGTATATATGAAGGGTCTTCAAGAAGAGTTTTATGGTCTAAGAGGGTGAATATGATCTTATGATCATGTACCTTGAGTTAAATCATTTTTTTTATTATATATTTATTATTTTAAATTTAATAATGCATATCATATGTCTAACAGAGATCAAGTATATTCTCAAGTCTAGTTGGTTATGTGCCACCATAAGTTTTCATGAAGTACTTTGAAGCATTCTTAGTCATAATGGCTTGTGGTGTTTGAAGGATAGATGGTTGATGGATTGAGGATCATATGGGATTTTTTCATAATTGTCTCAAATGTTTAAAATAATCCAAGAAGATAATTATGATCAAGAAGGTATGAATCTTATTTGTTTTAAGTCTTCATGAGAACTATTGGAAGCATGAGGACTAATGAAGTCATAAAGAGATTGGACATAGAGTATAATTGGTGTTTATTTGATTAAATATACCTATTTTATTTGGTCTCTAATATATCCAATGAATTTATGAAATTTTTTGTTCCCATGAGCATATTGACTATGTGAACAGTGTTATAAGTTTGCAGACCTAGTTAGTTAATGAGACCTATTGAAGTTGTCATGATCCAAGTGAAGAATGGAGTTAGAAGGATTTAACTCAGATATTTTGAGAGGGTTGAAAATATGTGCATGATGTAAGGTGGATTATATGTAATATTTTCTAGTTTCAATCTTAAGTCATGATGGAAGAAGTTTGTGATAGATATGATCTCAAGAGAGAAGTCATAAAAGTTAATATGATGACTTGATCAAACCAAGTCATAATTTTGAAAATGTATTGAAGATTCATGTATGGACATAAGGGGATCTTTTTATCACTATAAATAGATAGTTCCAATGATCAGATTAGCCCAAGTGGAGAAGTTCAGAATGAGGTATGCCTAGAGTGAGGGGGAACATATGTGAGATGTTCTAGTTTCAAGTTTTAGATGATCAAGATGTGTATGTCAAAGTGGGATAAATTATGAATCCATGTGCATGAAATGTAAGTGATTATATTTAGCACCTAAAATTTTATTTTAATGTATGTATGATGTTAGGGGGAGCTTAGTTGATGTTAGTCCACTTTATCATTAATGGAAAAGGGGGAAAAGGAGACAAAGAGGTTCCCATCAATGATAAATTGGGAGGATGTTGGAAAAAGTGTGTCAGTGTGTAATTTATCTCAAAGGTGATGACAAATTTGTTATTTCATTGATGAAGGTTGATATCATGAAGTGAGAAGAACGCTTTAAGAAGTCTAGCTATGGCATGAGAGACCTAGTGTGAAGGCACAATTTTGGTAGTTTGTTGAGGTAAGAAGCATGTGACCTATGTGAACATGGAGTGAAGATTAATATCATGGCATGAATGAATATGACATGTTTATTATGATTTAGATTAGTATAATAAGGCTCCAAGTGATTTTAATATCCAAGTTTTACTGATAGTTAGAAACTTAATATGTATAGAGAGATAATAAGGTCCAAATGAAGGTCCAAATTGAGTTTCCAAGGTTTTGAATCATAAGTGATCATGTATTGAGGTGTAAAAATCTGGTTCAAATTTTTTGACCAAGTTTTAGGTCTTGAGGAGGAAGACAGATCAAGAAATGATGTTGAAAGGTTTCTTATACATGTAGAATGAATGTTTCAAGATCGAGAAGGAAGTTGAGATGTTCATTAGCATGTGTAGAGTTTGCATGGTGACCTGATAAATTTTTAGTAGTTTGGGAAAGTTCCTAGTAATATTCTAGAAGAATTTTGTAAATAAACCAAGTGCTCAGTTTTATGAATGAACATCAAGAAGGTAAGAAGGTTTTTATGCTTACAAACCCTCATAGTGGAGCAATTTGAAAGATGTGAATGGTTTTGGACCAAAATTGATTTTTTCATCAATTTTTCTAATTGTATGTTATAGAGGACTCCACCAGGCACCTCCAAGTGGTAATGGTGTATTAGGATAGTGAGCATAAGGTATAGGAAATTACTTGTTTCTAAATAATTTAGTGTTACAGGTAGGGTTGACTAGGTCAACGCATAAAAATAATTGGAGGTTGAAGTTCAAGAATTTTTATTGAGACCCATGGATTTGGTTTGGAAATATATTTTCTCTATTTCAATCATTTTGGTCAATCAAGTTGGCCTATCTCTAGATTACAAATATTGATAATAGTGAAGGAAAATAGGCTTGAGTGAGAGCCTATTTAGGGATGAAGTGAAAGTGAATAGGGATGGATAAAAAATTTTGGGGTATTTTTTAAGACACATTCCTCATTTTAACTTTTTTTATAATTCTTTATAATTCTCATACATAAGAAATAAAGTTTTCTCAAGTTGATCAATCTATGTAAGTCAAGATAGTGAAGGTGTGTGTCTCACAGAATGATCTATATATTCCTTATGTGCTATTATATATCCATAAATTTGTGATTATATTTTATATTAGGATATTTAATTACCAAATTAATGAATTTTAAGATTAATTAAGTGTCTACATATGTGTTAGGAATCATGTTCATTATGACTGTATTTTTGAGCTTGTTTGATTGCTTTAGGTATGTTGGGTGAGGTGATGTATTTGAAGTCCTTATGGCTTATTTTGAGGTATGAAAATATTTTTTTGATATTTTTTAGGACTAATATATCCTTTTTTTCCTTTTTTTATCATTTAAATTTATTTTCAATATGTTATAAAGTCATGATTACATGACCAGTTTTCTAGAGTCATTAACAGTCTTGAGAGACTTAGTGGCAAAGGTGTTTTTGATGCATTATGTCTTGATTAATTATGATTAAATTAAATTAATATGTTAAATATTTAATTTAATACCACCTATATGTATTTTTATATCATGTTTGTTCCCATATTTTGTGGAGAAGTCAAAGTTTGTTGACTGAGTGTTAGCAGTATTTGGTGGCTCTGAGTAAGCTTCTTATAGAGAAGGTTTAGTGGTTTAAAATTTTGATTTAATGACTATAATTAATATATTATGACACTTAATTCATAATGTGTCTTTAAATTAATTTTTTCCCCATATTTTATTGTAAAAAATGTGTTTGTACCTCAATGTTCATGACTATATTTTGGTATGCACTGGCAGCTCTGAGTGACAAAGTTACAGAAGAGTTATTGAGGCCTATTGGTCTATGTGATGATGTTAAATTTATTTTTTTATGTTTATTATGTCATCAAAGATATATTAATTTAATTTTTTATTGGTTTTCTTATAAAATCAATTGTGTGCCTCGGTTTCTTAAGATATATTTTCTATGTAAGAAGGCCTAATTGATAGGTTCAAGGTGTGAAATAGAGTTAAAAGTGTCATGGACATATGTGGGAATGATAAATGGTATATTGGAGAAATTTTTTATGTGTTTAATCTGTTGGTGAAGGCAAAATGTGTTCAAAGAAGTCTCAGTGTAACATGTGGGTGTGAAGGCCTAATTCATATAGGTCTCCATTAGGCCTAATAGTGAAATTGGTATCTATGGACTATAAATGACATATGGAGATGTTTTATCATTAATTTAACATGTATTATGACCTATTTAAATATTAAAAAAAGTTTGTAAATAAATTTTCTGACCAAGATGGGTTAGATGAAGTGTGTGGTATAAAGGCAAGGCTTATTTGGACTAGTTGTGGTAGTGTGGACTTAAGTGAAGGAGAGAGTCTTTGAAAGGGAAGGATTAGTTGATTGAGTACCATCATAGGGTGAATATTATCAATCATGTTTATCTTATAAATTTTATCTAGGTGGGTACACAATTCATTGGACCTAATAAGCCTAAAAGAGGCATATTGAGTGAAGGAGGCTAAGTGGCTTATGTGAAGTGGAGAGGCAAGTTTTCAAATGTTAGAGAAAGAGAATTCCTTAATTAGGTGTTTTAGAGATCATATTAGATGTGGAGTTTATTTTTGATTTTATTTAGTTTGTGGTTTACCATCTAAGGAGTTTTAGCCTCCTTGTTAGTTGGTGCTAGCTAAAGTCAAGTGGGTACTTAAGTGAATTGAGGGATGGGTTCTCCTTGATCAGTTAGTTCTAGTATAAATTGAATCTTGTCATTATAGGATAGTATTCCATATACATGGTTCATTGGTTTTTATTCCCCAATATGGTTTACCACATAATCTCTTGTGTTATCTTGTGATGTGCTCATATGGTTGTTTCTATATACACTATTATATATTATGTGAATGTATGCTTCATGGAATGGTAAATAGAATAGAATATACATTATTGTCTATTGATTCACCCCCCACCCCTATCAATATATAATTTAAAAAAAAATCATAATGTTTATTTGTCTTATTTTGAATCCTCTTGAGTTAGGATCACTTCATGATCCATGTTATCTTGCTTCATAGATGGTTGACATATTTGTTCATCTTCTAACATCAAGACTCTATCTTGAGCCTCTCCTTTCTCTTGGTTTCATTTGAAAACCACTAGGTCAAATTATTACTCTTTTTTATTTATCTTATGCATTTTCCCAACTAAATAATCTCCTTCATCCACTCTCATACCTTCATACACACATGCCAAAGCATCATTAGATTGTAAATCATGAGGCTTATTTTCCCCCTCATCTATTATCTTAGGTTGCTTGTTCAATACTTTCAGTTGTCTCTTCACTTTACCAATGTTTTATTATTTTATAATCTTATTCATCTTCTCTTTGAAAGGCCATATCACCTTTTTCTAAATTTTGGTTACAAACTTTTGTCTAAGATCTTCCAATATTTGATCTAAACCTATCAAGGATGCCTTCAATTCATCAATCTCTCTCTTCAGAACTTCCTCTTTATTTAATTCCTTATTTCAATCCCTTCATATTTATTTCACTCTTTTCACTCTGTCTATCTTCACTCTCTCTCTATGTCTCACCTTGACCTATCCTCCTCTTCTTGACAAGCTTAACTACTTATCTCCTAGACCTTCACTTGGTCTCTCTCTTTATATGTTCAAGCTCTCTTTGAGCTTTCTCCTTTGAGATTTTACTAGATATTTTATTTTTATTTATAATCCTCCCTATATTAAGGGTTTCACCACACAATCACTTAATATTTTTTCCTCTCTCTCATATATCTGCAACTTTCTTTAGCAATCTCATAACAGCCTTCAACATTCTTTCATGAACTGATCAAATACATAGAATGAAAACCAAAAAATTGTATACTTTTATTTATGAAAACCTTATTTATATTATATCCAAGGAACTTATAACTCTTATACCAAATTATTTATATGTATTTTATGATCTTCTCTATTATGGAAGCAAACACAATCAGTACATCTCACCTCTGCCACAATTCCTAGCTCGGGTCGATACTTGTCTTGGCTCTTGCTCTCTACAACCCTAATCTTGAATACCAAATATATTATTATATATTAAAATAATTTCACTCTTGTATATTCATGATCATATCTCAAATTATATTTAATACTCATTCTATAAATACCATTCACACTTGTCACCCTCTAATCAATCCTCACAATGGTCTTATTTCTATATGCTCATTCCTTGATGGAAACTCCTTAATAATTGGATCTATATATGTTTCAGACATATTTGGATCTAATATCACTCATATAACCATATTAACACTCTATCAATACCAATTTTAAACATTTATGCCATCCTCAAAATATCTCAAAAAATACCCTACTTCTTAATTTGTCAAAGGCTCTCTAGTAGCCTTTTTTAGGATTTTTATCATAGTATGGATAGGTATGGAATGTTTTTGAGAAAATAAAACTTTATTAAAATACACTCTATCCTCATCTTACTTTATACCAATTTTATATGCTCAAATCAATTATTAGATCACTTTTCTAGGTCTTATCTAGGCTCTATTTAGGGCTAGTATGTCTCCTTAGTCATTCCACACATAGAGTCAGTCATATACCATAATCCAAGGTCCATACATGATTTAAACCCCAAAAATAGGTTAAATAAAATTTATCTCTACTTAATAACCAAAAATCATCACTTTTGTCCAACTCAATCACTCACAACACTGATTTGAGTTTCAAAACCCTAGAATAGGCTCTACAAACCCGAGAAGGGGTTTTTTGATCTTTTAATTCCAAAAATGAGTCTAAAATATTTTTAAATCATGAAATAAATATGTAAAAACTTTATAAACTTGGTTCAATGAACAACTACCCTCCTTGATACGTCTGGTATACATTTTGACAAAACTTTGTGTTGGTTTGTAGGGTTGTATTCACTTAAGAAGGAACATAATGGTGTTTTAGGTCTTCTACAAGGTTTCAAATGACTGTGTTGATTGAATTAATTTTGTGTTTATATAATACACCTTATTAAATCATTTATTCCATTCTTGGAGGTGACTATAATTTAATTTACATTCATTCTATATTTGACTGTGTTTAGATATATAGTTGGCTATAGGCATGTGTTTACTTGTTTATGAAAACCATATGTTTTCAAACACTTTGAGATATTAAAAGAACCTTGATAAAATTTAAAATTTCACTTACCACTATACACATTTGTGTTTCAACTTAGTTAAAAAATAGTCCTTCTCACAAGGATACATTCTCAAGTCTTCTCTTCACATCACTCAAGTAACACAAGGTCTGCAACTTTAAACCTTTTCAAAGGAATTTGAAACTAATATAGTAAATACTTGAAGCACCATAATAAAAAAGTATAAACTTACCAAAAACACAAATATCATTATAAACTTGTTTTTATTACACTTTCCATCACTAGTCATTCTTACACAATCAACTTTCATTGCACTTTATACAAGAAATATAGGTTTTGTTATGCTTTCTTGTCTTCAAATGAGAAAATTTATCTTATTCACTTCCTTGGGTTTATAATTTCCCATATTTAATCCAACCCCACAACTTGACTACCAAAAAAATCATTTACAACTTATTTTTATATTCTATAACTGATCTAACTAACTTTCAACTCCCTCATGTACATTGGGAGAATGCTAACTACCGTTCCAATAGTTCTTGATCCCACTCAAGAACATGGACAAGGTTAAAACCACCTATATGTAACACACCCACATGAGTGACTCATTAAGTAACTTAAACATGTACTACAAGGACAATGACCCCCTTTTGATAACCTATTCAAAAACGTAACCCCTAGTTACCTTATTTCTTATACTCAAAATCCCACACAAACAAGTTCTTAAAATTAAAATATTTGAATTCTAGTTTTAGTGGGAAAAATCCATTTAAGAAAAATAAATAGCTATATGACTACTAATCATGACAAACAAATTCTAAATGACTCCTAATAATTAAAATAACTTGGAATTGAGACCCCCAAAGATGCCTCTTAATCAATAAATGATGAAAAATATTTGGGAAATATCCCATTAGACATGATGGAACTTCATAGCTATAATTTTGAACCTATGCAAGTTATGAAATCAAATGAAAAATTAACTTCATATTCTAATACTAAACTAAAATCTTAGAAATATTAAATCAAAGGGAACAAATCAAACATACTTATAATATAACATCTTACCAATAATGTAAACCACCTTCTCCATTCATGAACTTTAATTTTACCTTGAAATATGATATATGGATGTTCAATTCATTCTCTAAGGCAAAGGGAATTTCAATAGCACATGGACACAATTTCTTGATTTTATTATGAATACACAAGATGATTTTGGTAGCACTTCTATAGTTGATTATGGTTTTTTACAATGAAGGATAACATTTAAATTTATAAGATTTTAGGTGGGAATATGGACAGTTTGGATAAATCAAGATTTATTTAATTATGGTAATTTTAGATAGTTGTATTTGAATCCTCATATGTGGGGAAGATACCAATTCCTCATGTGTTAGAGATAAAAGGATAAATTTAGTTAGTAGTTTAAATATTCTCATGAATGTGTAGACATCAAAATTACATCACACACATGAGTAACTCCCAATGTCAAAACCCCCCTTAAGCCCTATTTAAATAATACTGATTAGCCTCCTTAACCCATGTTTTTACTCACATATTTAATTAATTTAAAAAATATAATTAAGTTAATTAAAACCCCTTTTACCACCTTACTTGGCCACCTCATCCTAAGACTAATTCTCACTTGATGAGTCACTTGAAGAGTTAGTCCCCTTATCATAACTACCCAAGACTTGTTCTCACCTCAAAAAATGAGTTCCTAACCAACTGCACCCTTCTTATCCTCCCATTTATACCATTTCTTAATGATACCACAATTGGCATGAGGAGAAATATAAAATAGGCTAAAAATAGTAGTTTTACCTATTCTTATGTCATTGATGTCGCTCAACTGATGGTTGACATCAGTGGGATCACTAACATTGGTTATATAATACAAACTCCAAACTAATGTTTAGGTTAGTAGAAATCAAGAAAACTCATTCTTATTTGCATACAGGCTTTTTGCATTCAATGTTTGACATCTTGGCTTAATGTTATCTTGCATAAGTCAATCTAGATCTAGAACCAAGTTCTTGAGAACCAACAACACTTACTTGTTATCTCTATTCAAGGCATCAATTCAAACTACCTAATAAGAGTCATCCATCTGGTACTTATCATTTAGCCACCACTACAGCTAAGTACATCACTTATTTTATAAGTCTTTAAGAAGTTACTTTCCAACTCCTTTAGATCTACTATTTATTGATTTTACACATCCCTGATCGAGCCCTATGAACGAGTTATAAAGCTTTCCCACTTGTTTCCCCTTATTATAACACACCAAACTACTAACCATATCCATCCAAACACTAATCTCTCTCACACACAACTCTCCCCCAACCTTCTAGACCTAACCAAAACCATTTCAAAAACCTAGAAAAGATTTATGTAAACTCTTAGGTAATTATTTCCCTTACCTACATCGATAGCCTAACTAATATTAGTCACATTTTCTTATTGACCTCAGCAACCTAACTGATATCAATTACTTTCTAACCAGACTCGACAGCCTAACCAATGTCAACAACTGTGGATTTCTTAACCCTTCTAAGACCTACCTAAACAACTTCTAAAACACAAACTAAATATACCACCTACACTCTATTACTTTTTGCTACACTTAGGTTATAAATAATGGTAATAATATTATCTCTCTTTTGATTATTTATTACTCTTTTATCTCTCAAAAGTGGATTGTCATCTCTAAGGAAGTTTGACACTTCCTGGAATAAGTGCATAGCTTGGCAGCCCAATTATATATATATATATATATATATATATATATATATATATATATATATATATATATATATATATATATATATATATATATATATATACTAACAAATATTTTGTGGTAGTACTTTCTTACTTACAAGAAGTCCTCCCCAGCCAAAGAGGAGTGCTCACAACATTAAGATATGGTGCACAAACCAATATAAGTTCATTTTAATCACTTATCCCTATCCTTCTCTATTTTTCTTTAGACTTGAAATAGACAAATTTTAGCAAAACATTTCTGGCATGCCCTAGTGGGACCCTAGAGTTTTCCTTAGGTTCATTGCTTGTTTTAAGCATTCATGTAGGTGAATTATAGTTAAAACTTCATTTCTTGCACTTTCTCCTTATTTTCTCTCTCAAAGAAAAAATTCAACATTTTATTTTATGTTTAAGGACAATAAACTAAAATTTCTTCTTCCTTACCACTCTTCTTTTCTCTTTGCCTTTAAAAGAAATTTATCATTTTTCTTACAAGTTGAAAGAATCTCTTCTTTACTTCTTATTTAATGCACATTAGGATAGTTGATTTCATTCTCTATTCCTATTTCATCTCTATTTTCATTTAAATCTAAATATTTTAGATTTAGGTTTAAAACTCACTTCACTTCATTATTTGCTTGCTGCATATTAGCTCACCTAGTTGATTACAAGCATTTTGAATGAATTCTAGTACACCTATGTTACACAACTAGATCACACTCATAAAAATAATCATCTAAAATCCTTTGAGAGAATTCCCATTGGGATTTCATCACCTAGTTGACCACCTTACCCTACTCAGTTATCCTACTTGGATTTCACCACCAAGGGGAGAACCCACTCCATTCTCTGGTGAAGTATAAACTCTAGATAGAAGGCATATTTTGTCTAAGTAGCCTAGCTTATATTTAGGTCCATGAAGTGTGGGTATCAAGCACCTATAACAAGCCATGTACTTGGTCTAACATAGATTTCCTCTTGAGCACTAAAACTAACATAATAGCTCTAGATTGCTTTCTAGTACCTTCGGTAACCAAATATTATTCTCACTATCTAATTAAGGCATAAGCTAACATGAGACTAAAATTAATCTCTAGTAGTTAATAATTATTGGTTGTATGTTCTTCTAATTTTTTATTGCCTTCTATATTTTGGAGTTGGTAAGGATGTTTTTCCATTAATTCACAAAATTAACACTATTTGTAATACTCAATTTGTATAACCTATTATATCAGGGTTTTTTTATTGTTCTTCCTTCTTACATAAACCTCTTCCATCCTCTATTTTACCTATATTCTATCGCTCGATTACTAAAACATTAGATTTTCCATCTCCTAGGTTATCACAATGACCAACATCAATTGACTATATTGACATCAATAGAATTTAGCTACCAACATTGGTTAACCCCACCAATGTTGGTAAAATTTTACTACCACTGTGTAATTTTGATTTTTTCAAAACAGCAAGCTAAAACAACCCACTTACCTATACCTAAACCTAGTTTTTCCTTATTCTATCACTAATACAGAATATTAAGACTATTCTTACTTCTTCCTGAATGGTATTCTTACTTCTACCTTCCCCTCTTGTTTCTAATTCTATAATGGAGCATACTTTAGATATAGAGCATACTCCAAGCCCCAACCAAATTCCCATTATGCCTAAAGGAGATCAATATTTTTCTAAATTTATTGATTGTAATGTGGCATCCCTTCAGCATTACCTTGCCATGATCCAAACCCATAATTCTTCAAGTGACCCAATCTATGGTATGCTAACCTCTCTAATGGAGATAACTTTAGTTTTAGCTATCTCCACTATTTTCCTTATGGTTACTCAAACCACCACCTTGACAAGTAACCCAACCATAAACAATGTCCAAAGTTTAGCATCACTAACTACCCAATCCCACCTAAACCCTAGCATGACTTTCCAACTTTCACAACCATAAGTAGTTCAATCAAGTCACACCCCATTTAAAAATTTGGTGGTACCTATTCCATCTACTCTCACACCTATAATTACCTAGGTTACAATACACCCTTCATCTAGTCTAACCATGACAATAAACCAACCTATAATAACAACATCCAACCAAAGCATAGTCTATAACCCAATAAGATAAGCCCCTTTTCTTTCCACCCACCAGCCTATGACTCATTATCCTTATGTTACACCAAGACAACCTTAGCAAGCTATGTCATATTCTCCCTCTACTTCCTATCAAGTTCCCTATAACTTAGGGAGTATCTCCCAGACTAATCCCCCTTCAGACCTCATCAAGATGCTGATGGATAAGATCTCTAATATAGAGACATTTGTTTTTAGTTCAAAGAATGTGTTATATTATGATCAGATATATAATGAACCCATCCATCCTTTTTTGCCTATTCTCCCTTATCTAAGCTAATGAAAACTCCCCAAATTTACTCTTTTCTAAAGTAAAGAGGACCCATAATAGTATTTGTGAGAATTTAGACATGCTTGTTATTTAATAGGGCATGATGATGCATTATTACTTCATACTTTCCCTATGTCTCTTTTGGGTGATGATTTGGATTGGATACCTCAACACTCCCTTTTCTCATTTACCCAACTTACACAAATATTCCTAGACCATTTCTCTATTAACATTTGTAAAAACGTTTCTATTACAGACCTTTATTCTATTAGACAATTTGATGATAAGTCTATCATAGATTTTGTCTCTTGTTGGAGAGCCTTGATCAATCAACTTTCTTCCTCCTTACCCCAACCTAAGCTTATTGATCTCTTCTCAAAGGCATGTGCTAAACACATTTCATCCACACTCTGAGTACAAACTTTCCTCACATTTGATGAGGCCTTGAAAATGGCATGAAAACTTGAGATTCAGGCTATAGACAAAGGCAAAGTCAAGTTACGTAGTAAGAATTCCAATTCCAAGTTGACTGAATCCACCTATTCTAAAACATTTCCTTCTAACTAAAAATATAAAGGCTTTGCCAACATGGTGGTCATTAAATCAGCTTCTTCCACAACCACAAACCAATCTAATTCCTTGACTTCCCAAAATTTGACCAAGCAATTCTAACAATAGTATGAACAAATACAATACACTCCTACATTAGATGAGAGACCTATTGTACCTACTCTAATTCCACCACTCTTACCACTTCTTCTACCTATGGAGTATCATACTTTACCTATTGGTCACCCACATGTTGAGGGAACAATAATACCTATGCTTTACCCCCTTGAAGAACCCTCTTCACCTACCTCTCCACCCATGGAAGACCATGCTTCTTCTGTATCTATCGAAGAAGACCCTGTTATGGCTCTTTCTCATCTTTAGCCCAAACAAGTAGAGACCAATAATTTCCCTCTTTCTCAAACACCTCAGCCTTCTATAGATGCAACCGTAAGGCCTACATCAACTTCATCTAAACCCTTCTCATGATTGGTGAAAAGTCTAGAATTTCTTGAATCTATGAAGCTAGATCACGTGGAATTTTGGGACTGACTTAAAACTCCTTATCCAACACAATCAGTGTCAACCTTTACCGTTAACCCTCTCATTAACCTTTACCCTAAGGTCTTTGACAAAGCCAGAGCTTCTTCACCAAAATCACTAAAAGTTCATCCATTTATGTCAGAACCCTCACCCTCGTAGGCATCTACCACATTAAAGTAGATTAAACCTTTAGGCATATGGCCTGTCTCTAATCTAATTTATCCATAGGTGAAATTAGATCTAACTCTCCAACCCCAAGTTGGATTTTCATAGCCTAAACTATATAAAAATGTTAAGCTTCCTAGATCTTGCTGATCTTTCCCTCTTCAACCCTCAACTTTACAATCAATTTTGAGACCTCACCCCTCTACTTTAGTTAGAGTATCGATGATCCAAGAAAAAAAAAGTTAAGTTACCTCCACTACTACCTTTGCCACCTGGTGGGCCTTTCACATCTTACACCATGATACCTAACATAAAGAAAGTGTTATAAAAACACGTAATTCTACCACCACCAAAAAAGGCACCATATAAAATCACCCTTATAACTCCTAAACAAAATAAGGTGTCCACTCCTATTATCATAATAATTGCTATCCCACTCGTAGGCTCTGAGAGATTTTTCTTACGTCAGTTGTTATAATCTTCCATAATAAATCCACCTCTCATTAAACCTTATAGTCCTCTTGGAACAAAGCCACCTTGGTTAATGATACAAAAGTGTGTATATATCATCATTCACCTGGACATGATACTGAGAGTTGTAAAGCCCTCATAGTAATCATTTGGCAACACTTTGATTTCAAGACTCTCTTTGTTGATAATGCCATTAACCTTCATGTTATTTTACCTCTAGCATCCATAATGCCTCCTATTATTCTATCTAAATTAAAACCCAAAGATGTGGTTGTACACCCTTTGCCACTTCCTTCACCTATATTTTAGATCAACACAGCTAGTGTGGCCATGTGGTCATAAAACCAAAAGGATAAAGGTAAGGAAAAGGATTCTTCTCCTTGGGTTCATCCCTTTTCCAAAGACACTCCTCCTTTGAATCCTAAAGTTTTCATCTTATGGGTATCGAAGCTGACATCTTCAGACATTATTCAAAGCTTGATGGTGAAATAGCTTCACCAAACTCTTATGAAAATGTCCTTGTATGAGTTAATCCAAAACTCACCCCAACACCATAAATCTTTGATTATTGATTTAAAATCAATTAAGATAAAACCTAATGATCCCCAACCTCTTATACATTTGGTCAACTCTCATAATTCCATCTCCTTGATTTCCTTCAGTAATTCAGAAATTCCACTTCAACACCCTAAAGATCAAGATTCTACCCTTTTTATTACTACATATATTGATCAAAATCATGTTAAGATGATCAATGGGGTATCTAGCATTAATATTATTTCCACCCATACTTACAAGTATCTATCTCTTCCTAAGAATTGTATGTCTCAAATCGATGTGATACTCCACTCCTTTAATAATACCATAGCTACTACAATGGGCACTATTATCTTATATATCTATGTAGGTCCCTGTACAATTCTCAATCTCTTTTATGTTGTAGAATTAGATTTCCAATATAGCATCCTACTTGGATGACCTTGGATACATGTTATAGTATGTGTAACCTCAATTTTTCACCATTGTGTCAAGTTTGAACATGATGGGCAAGTGCATGTTATACCTATTGACCCACCTCCATTTAAAACATGAAACATGACTTAAAGTCTTAATTATGTTATCATTCCATTAAATACATCATCTTATCTGCATGATACTTTTGAAGACTCCACAAGCTCCACTACCCTAGTTACATAGATACTAACAACACAAATTCCTAACATAGATCCCATGGAGGAAACTTTTAAACATTTGTCACTCAGAGAATATCATTTTTTAATGCTTGACATGTTCTATACTCCACATTAGTATAGAAAAATTCACATGCACCCAGATTATGATCCCCACATTGGGATAGTCATCCCTTATGGCCCCCCTAACCTTTAAACTAATTTCACATATGGGGGAATTGATCAAACTCCTAGTATCGGAAATCCATCCTCTTCACCACAACCATTTACTTGTGACTTTTCTTTCTTGATCAAGCCTAGTTTTTCACTTACCTATCTCTATTAGTGTGCCTAGAAAGGATTTTTTTTGGATCATTACAAGTAGGGTGTTCATATGCCTATTGAATATCCCACTAGCCAAACCATTGAAAATGCCAAAAAGAGGCATGGTGTGGGTTATGATGAACCAAGAAAACTCATTAAGACTTCTTATGTACCAATTATTAAAGATCCAGTCTCTCCCTCTCCACCATCACCTATAGATTCAGAGGTATCTATACCTCCTAATTTTTTTTCAATAAATGCCATCCATTTGGGGCCCTTCACCTATCACCAAGGTAAGGAAACAAGGTCCCTTCCTCTTGTTCATCCTAAAATAATTGATGAAGACTCTCCCACTATTAACATTGTATAATGTCAAGATGATGATGTTATTCTCACATACATGGGTATAGATAATTCCTATATCCAATAATCACTCCCATCTAAAACACAAGCTATGTTAAATGAATCAACCATTGACATCAATTTTCCCTCTCATGATAACCCCTACATCCTCAAGATTGGCCAATCTTTGGATTCCTCTGAGCAAGCTAATTATGCCACATTTGTTAATAACCATAGCAAATCCTTCTATTGGTATTATAATGACATGTCTACTATTGACCTCTCTATCGTCACCTATAATATTATCACCAATTGAGATGTTAAACCTATTAAGTAGAAGCTTCTTAAGAAACATCCTTGTATTCCTCTCCTTGTTAAAGAAGAGCTCCAATGCCTCCTTTCTATTAAATTTATCCAACCCATTGACTAACTGTAATGCATTTATAATATTATTCCTATCACAAAAGTGATCAAGGGAATCTACATTTGCACTAACTATCATGACTTAAACCTTACTTGTCCAAAAGATGACTTATCATTTCCAAGTATCAACCATATTATTGATCTAACAACCAACCATGAGTTCTATCACTTATGGATGGGTTTTCTAGATATAATCAAATACTAGTTGCTCTCGAGGATCAATATAAGATAACCTTCATTACCCCATGGGGGACTTTCTATTATTAGGTTATGAATTTTGGTCTAAATAATTTTGGTTCCACCCAAAAATGCACAATGACTTACATCTTCCATGATTACCTACACAAAATTATGGAAGATTACGTGGATGACTTACTTGGGAAGTCTAAACTTCACTAAGATCACTTAACAATTCTCAAAATCATATTTACTTGTCTCCTCCAATATAAATTTTGACTAAACCCAAAAAAATGTGTCTTTAGCATTCTTTCCAGTAAGATCTTAGGTTTTACCATTTATCTATGTGGTATTGATGTTGACCCTACTAAAGTTAGAGTAATACTAGAGATTCCTCCACCTACTAGTATCAAACAACTATGTAGCCTATAAGGCAAACTTTAGTCAATCCACCACTTCATTTCCCAGTTATCAGATCATTACCAACCCTTTCACCATCTCCTCAAAATGGATGTCTCTTTCCATTGGAATACATATTTCTAGGAAGCTTTTGATGCACTCAAACAATATCTCCTTTCCCCACTAGTTCTTATTCCACCTAAGGAAAGTCAACCTTTCTACTTATAAATCTCTGCAACAGACCATTGTTTGGGTGCTATGATTACACATCAAGATGATAACCATCAAGAATAGGTGGTTTACTACATAAGCCACACACTTAATGATTATGAGACTTTATATACTCATACCAAAAAACTTTACCTCGCATTGGTATTTTCAGCATCCAAGCTCCACCATTATCTCCTAAATCACAAAACCTACAAAGTCACTCATACTAATCCCCTTAAATACATGCATTCCAATCCATATCATAACCAATGCATAATTTGATGGCTCATTCTCCTCACTAAATTTGACTTATATTTTATCCAAGAAAAATATATTAAGGGGAAAACAATTGCTGACCAATTAGCTACCACCCCTTTACCTGATAACCAACCTTCAAACCTTGAATTCCTTGATGAATCTATCATAACACTCTCCACTAATGACATACCCTATCAAATGATGATGTTCTTTAATGGATATAAATGTCAATATGGTGGGGGTGTGGGGATCATTCTTATTCCTCAGATGGTGAGCCTATGCTTTTGTCATTTAAACTAGATTTTGAATGTACTAACAACATGGCCAAATATGAGGCTTTGATCTTAAGGGTTTAAATGGCTCTCTTCTTGGGTATCAAATCCATAACCATTTTTTATGATTCTCAGCTAGTGGTTAACCAAGTTAATTATTCCTAGTTATGCAAAAATGAAATTCTATAGTGATATAAACATCATGCAGATATGCTATTGGGATCATTTGACTCTTATCTCTTACAAACTATTCCTCAATCTAAAAATAAGTTTGCTGACACAATGGCTTCACTTGCTTCACACATACCCTCTTCACCCTCTTCCCTAAAAATCTATGTCACAGTGCATCACATAACATTAACCTCATATGCATCAACTAACATCCTCTTTATCATAAATGTAACATCTAACCCACATGACTTATTGTACAAACAACTCATGGACTATCTTTCCTTTTCTATTACCCCTTCTGATCTCTCCCATAATGGGATATGTGCCTTCATAAAACATGTCACTCAGTACACTACGCTAGGGGGACTTCGCTACAAGTGAGGTTTTGATGGTCTCCTCCTTAGATGTCTCACTAGCACTAAGACTCCATTCACTATTAAGGAAGTCCATGACAGGATTTGTGTTGGACATTTTAATGGTCATGCAGTTGCCAAGCATATCCTTTGACTCAGCTATTATTGGCCAACACTCCATCAAGACTATGATGATTACGTTCGGTGTTGCATCAAATGTCAACAAAATGCTAACCTCTTTCACATTCTAAGGCATGCCTTATAATTTGTAAAGACTTTTGGCCCTTATCCCAATGGGGCTTAGATCTAATTAGGGAGATTAACCCTCATTCCTCTCTCCATCATCATTCTATCATTACTGTCACTAAATACTTCACCAAGTGGGTCAAGGCCATTCCTCTTATCTCCACTAAGGCTAACAAAATTATTGACTTTATCAACCATCACATCATCTGTCATTTTAGTGCCCCTCATAAAATTATAATAAATAATGGCAAATCTTTAAAAAATAAGACTGTCTAAAGTCTTTGTGATACATTCAAAATTAAATTAAGTTTTTTATCACTTTACTATCCACAAGAAAATAGATAGGCAGAAGCTTCGAACAGAACATTGACCAAAATTTTCATGAAGGTAGTCAATGATATGGGCAAGGATTGGCACACACACATTCCCTGTGCTTTATGGGCTTACTACACTAGCATTCAAACCCCTAAGGGTGCTACCCCTTTTTCCTTGGTGTATGGGATGGAGGATATTTTGCCTCTTAAGGTTTAGATTCCTTCTCTATACATTTCTCTAAAAGACATACTTACTAACGATGACTTTCACCAAGAACATTTGGCTCAACTCAAATTATTTGATGAGCATCATCTCATAGCCCTCAACTACCTTCAAATCTATCAAGAGCGTATCAAACTCACTTGCAACAAAAACCTCAAAGAGCAAAATTTCAATATTGGAGATCTCATCTTAAAATAAAATCAACATGTGACAAACATGGATAAAATCAAATGGGGTAAGTTTTATCCTAATTGGCTTGGGCCCTACATCATAACTCACAAGTATGACTCAGGAACTTTTCACTTGTCTTATCTCAAAGGAAGGCCATAACTTGAGCCTTTAAATGCCTCAAACCTATGACCATTATTTTGTAAATAAGTGTTACTTCACCTCATATTTAACTTGAGCTCCTCCCTTGAGAATCCCTGTTATATTCATTTCCCTTCTTCTTAACCCTTATTCATACACATGAGGTGTTATGGTTTTACCCTCAAAGTGGAAAACTCATAAGCCTCTATAGGCTTGTCCATGACTAAAAACAAGAAAAATGGGATATGTAGACAATTTCTAATCTCTAAGGTCATGTTTCTCAATGTAGATTTCTCCCTTAAAAGACAACTACATAACTTCTCTTTGCTACTATCAATAGACTACTCCCTTGAAGGACAACTATTTAAAAATAAAAAATAAATGCTTAGACCACTCCTTTGAAGCATGGCTAGGCCAAGCTTTGTTCTCAAAGGGAAATACAAATAAAATGATTCTCATATTGATTAGCTTCGTATGACCTCAACAGATACAAAATCATATTGTAGGCTTCCCACATTGACCAACTTACACAAAAAAAAGCTTTAAGTCATGGAATTGCCTATATTCACCCACAGTAGGGGCATATCATCCCAAATTCAAACGTTATGCTACCCAAACACTTTCACTCATTTACACTTTTTTCCCTCATACTCTTTCAAGGGAATTTGAACTCACTCAAAACAAGGTAAACACAATGCTTCTCTAACAAAAAAATGGTCCAATGATGTAAAGCATGAAAAAGGCTCATCTTCTTGAGCCTATTTATGTTATGATTATGGTTTTTTCCAATACACGACTATTCTACCTCTTTATTTTCACATCTAAATCACATGTCGGTCTCTTTTTTGAGATGAAAATTTCATACAAGCACTATCAAACCTACTCCATTTATTTTAAGCATACACCATCATAAATATGAAAAAATGCTAACATGAAGCTAACAAACCTACTATGCATATACCATCACACATATGATAAATGTTAGACTAAATCAAACATTACAATTAAATTTAACATCAACATAAAAATAAAATAATCATCCACATCAACATCATCATGATCATAATAAATGCATCTCAAAATCATAATAAATACACACACACACACACACACACACACACACACACACACACACACACACACACACACACACACACACACACACACACACACACACACACACACACACACACACACACACACACACACTCAACATACCTATACATTGATACATCATCACAATGTCATCTCTCTCTCAAAATATACATCTCTCATCATCAACTCATAAGCTAGTGTGCATATAACATATATACTAATAGAAAGCTATGGCACTTAGAGTCCTTAAGGCTCTCCATGTAGTCATGAAGAAGCAGTGTCATCACCACTCTCTACCCATCTGCATCTGTGTGAGCTAGAAGCTATGGCATGTGACACTGATCTCTCCTATTCTCTAAACTTGAAATACCTCTAAATCTATGATAAATCCCTGATGGTCCTCTCATAATAAGTAATATCATCAAGGGAAATAGTATACCTCATCATAGATATAGTCTAAGATGGTATCCTCGCACCTATTGAAGGCATGGCCTATGTTAATCCCTGTGGTGGAGGAGGAGGACTAGACTAACCTATTACTCTCAAACTTTCCCTTTCTATTGTTAGTGTAGTAACCTCAGCCTGTAGTACTTCAACTTGGCCCTATAGTACCACAACATAGCTCTACAATGTCACCACTTGGTCCTATAAAGCTAATACATATGCTTAAACTATATCTCAAGCCTGCACTACTACATCTTGTCCTTATATTATTATATCCTATATCTTTATAGCTACATCTCTCTCTCTTATTAGCCCCTACAAATATAGTGGTGGCCTCTTGACCTCCATCATGGGATACAAACCTACCCACCAAGCCATATAGGCCACTATGCACCTTGAATCAAATACACCTAGCCCTACTAGCAACTCCTCAAAATCTAGCCCATTTATCTCCTATGGTAAGGGTAGGGCTGCCTCAATATCATCCCTCCTATATTGAAGGAAGGTAGGTGGTACATCCTATAGAAGGCCAAACTACCTTCTGACCCATGCCTCAGGTATTATCTCTAGCTCATTGGCTCATCTCCCTCTAACCCATAATCAGATCTATAATCCAACAAGATACTTTACCTATCCTCTAAATGAAGGGTATGTTAAGTAGGGTTACCACACAATATATGTAGGGATCAAACCCTCTATCATGCACCTATAATAATCAATATCATGTACTATACCATCTACTCAAGTTTGGGCCATCCCATCTCTCCACCATCTGAAACCCACCTTGAAGCCAACTAGATTCATGGTAGGTAGCCCCAATATTCATGTAACCATGATATGCTCATATGCCTAGTAGTGAATTAAATGCTTGATACATAAACTATAGCACCATAATAGTCTCAACCCCCATAGCTCTCTATATAACTATGCCAAAAACATTAGTCCCCATGTAAATATAGTCTATTACTCAACCATTTATGCCATCACACCTATCAGTGTAATAGTAAATATCCCACCATCTACATCTAGTAAGGCATACACTATAATCTCTATCATCATTAGGATGCTCATCCAATGTTATTCCCCATTAGTAATGTATAGTGGCTCATAGGTAAATCTCACTGAGTGATAGGTCACCTCACTAACATACTCCCCAAATAATACCACCATATGAATATCATGCTCCTATCTCAAACATGAGAAGAGCTCCTCACCCTGGAGTAACAATCAATAATCCTATATACATCCTCTTTAGTCACTTTTAACTCTCTAATCAATAGATGGATGATGTTATTGGTATGATCCCACATCTCGATCAATATTATCATAAAACTCAGGTCTCATGTGACTCTACAATATCATCACACTCCCCCTAACCCTATGACTACCATATTCTCCCACTCCTTTAAGGTAACCTCCCTCCTCATCTATGTTAATAGCCTCGATAGGCAATCCCACAACGTCAACTCTAGCCTCACCTGCATCCATGCACACATAACTCAAGTCATATACTTTCTAATATAATCTATCACCACCTTTTTTATTTTTCATTGGGAGAACTACATTGGTCTAAGGCCCTCCATCGAGATATGTAGGTAGTACTCAATCAACATGGTGTCTTTTGAGGCTAACTTAGCCATTAGGTTAGTGGACTATTTCAATTAGGGATCCAAACTAACCTTTTCTCCTATTTTTGAGTTCTTCATAGTCACTAACATGAATTTTTAATGCCAACATTAGTGCTTGGTGTCAACTAGTGTTATTATAACCTACTCACATCGGTACCATATTGGTTGACAATGGTAGACACTATCAATGTCAATGATTGGTTTGGCCATAGGGCCAAATGAATCATCCCCATAAACTCCATTTTAACATAAAACCTACCCTAAATCCCTCCCAAATTCCCCTAAACCTACCCCACCCCATTTCCTACCCCCCTTAATACATTTCTATTACCCAACCTTTAAATTTAGCCTAAAAAAAAACTCAAGTTTCAAATCCAATCACAGTGGATCTTACCTCATTTCTTTGTCTCCTCCAAACTAGCACAGTTGACTCTTGTGGTGGCATGCATCCCATAGGGTCCCCTCCTAGCTTTCCCATCTCAGTCACTCTCAGAGCTCTTTTTCTCTCCAATAAAATGTTACAAATGAGTTTGGTGGGCCATCAAACCCCTTTTTATTAGGTTTGGTCACCCACTGATGTCAACAAACTTGACTTAATCCACTAATGTTGGATTTTTTTCCTATTGATATCAATAACCCTACCCTAGGCCACTGATGTTAGCAATATTTACTATCAACTTTGAAGACATCATTGACATTAGCAACATTGCATTAGAATTTCCACCAATAACCACAACCCTTTAGACTCTACCCATAATATGGAGCAATTTGGAGATCACATATATCTCCCCAACCATAACAACCACCCTTGTAGATCACTTAAATCTCTACCCATGATGACTTTGACTAGAGATCATGAATATATCCTTACCCATTGACCTTTTTACACCAACCTTGCATTGCTTGTCTGGACCACTTATGTTATTCCACTATAGTTGGTTATTGTACACATGTATGTATATTAGGTGTTTTGGATGGAAAGCAAGCACATCCTATCACATGCAACCTTTTTGTGTTTCCTAAGGGTACTTTCTACCTTAGATACCTAGGACACATGGACCAATTAGAGATATAACTTTTTTTGTTTTGACCTTATCAACTTTCACTTATAAGCTTTGCTTTGGTTATTTATATCTGAATCTTCCTCAACCTTACCTATTTTTAATTTTATTGACTATAGCTCATGGTAGTATATGCACAAGTAGCGATACCATATTCTCCTCCACTCACACAATTCACTTCTTATCAAATTGGTACCTAGTTCCATTTTCTCCTCCATCAATTCCCATTTTGATGGGGGATACCTCATCCAATACCTTAAGCATCTAACTCCTATTTTTGTCTTTCAAATTGTTAGTGCAAATTACAAGACAAAATGGGGAAAATAAAGACACCAAAATTATGTCACACACATGCATAACTCCCTATGTCAAAAGCCCCCATGAGACCTATCTTAATAATAATGATTAGCCTCCCTAACCCATGCTTTTATTCCTCACATATTTAATTAATTTAAAAAATATAATTAAGTTAATTAAAAACCCCTTTTGCCACCTTACCTAGCCACCTCACCCTAAGACTAATTATCACCTAATAAGTCACCTCAAGACTTAGTCCCCTTATCCTAACTACCCAAGACATTTTTTCACCTTAAATAATGAGTTCTTAACCAACTACATCCTTATTAGCCTCCCATTTCTACCTTTTCTTAATGGATACCACACTTGGCATGAGGAACAATAGAAAATAGAATAAAAATAGTAGTTTTACCTATTCTTATGCCACTGACATCGATCAACCCATGGTCAATTTCAGTGGAATCATCAATGTCAATTATATAATCCAAACTCCAAACTGATGTTTAGGTCAACAAAAATAAAGAAAACTCATTCTTATTTGTATACAGTATTTTTACATTCAATTTTTGACATCTTGGCTTATTATTATCTTGCATAAGTCCATCCAGATCCAAGCTCTTGAGAACCAATAACACCTAATTTTTGTCTTTATTCAAGGCATCATTTTAAACTACTTGATAGGATCCATCCATCCAACACTTATCGTTCAGCTACCACTACAACTAAGTACATCAGTTATTTCATGTCTTTAAGTAGTCACTTTGTTACTCCTTTACATCTATTATTTATTTCTTTTACACATCCCTGATCAAACCTTGTGAAGGAGTTATAAAAGCTTCCCCATTTGTTTCCCCTTATTCCAACACACCAAACCACTGACCAAATCCATCCAGACACTACTCTCTCTCTCTCTCACACACAACTCTCCCCCAACCTTCCAAACCTGACCAAAACCATTTCTAAGACCCAAAAAAGTTTTGTGCAAACTTTTAGGCAATTATTAGCAATTATTAACCCTATTAACATTGACAACCTAACTAATATCAGTCACATTTCCTCACCAACCTCGATAGCCTAAATGATATTGGTTACTTCCTCACTGACCTTAGTAACCTAATCAATGTCAGTAACTATGGATTTCTTAACCCATCTAAGACCTACCTAAATAACTTCTGAAACATAAATTGAATATACCACCTGCACTCTGTTACTTTCTATTACACTTAGGTTGCAAATAATGATAACATTATCTCTCTTTTACTCTCTCTCTTTTCCTCTTTCTTGGTTATTTATTACTCTTTTATCTCTCAAAAGTAGACTATCATCTCGAAGGAAGTTTGACACTTCTTAGAAAAAGCACATAGCTTGACAGCCCACTTATATATTTACTAATAAAAATTTTGTGGTAGTGATTTCTTACTTGTAGGTAGTCCTCTCCAACTAAAGAGGAGTTCTCACAACATTTGAATACAACACACAAACTAATTTGGGTTCATTCTAATCACTTATCCCTATCCTTCTTCTCTATTTTACTTTAGACTTGAAATAGACAAATTTTAGAGAAATAGAATGAGTTAAGGTAGTTGGATGACTCACCAAGATGGTTGAAAAGTTTAATTATGACTCAATAATTGGTTGAGGAAGTTAAGTAGATGGTTAGATGACTTAAAACTTGGTTGAGACAAGTATGAAATATGCTTGGTGACTTTGAAATTATGTATTTTAATTATATGGAATATGTGAGCATAGTTAAATAATTAATATTAATTAATTAATTACTTGAAAAAGAGATGGATGTGATGTTAGGACAAAATTTTAATTTGAAATGATGGCTACATTGGTGTGTTGATATTAAGTGAACCTAGTTATGACACTAAATGTGGTAGAATTTAGGTGTCTATAATTAACAAGTAGAAATTAGAGAATAACCATTAGGATTTTTGAGATGGGGTTGAATCTAATTTGTAACCATCTAATTGCATAATTATAAATAATCACATTACTACATAATTTTTATACAATATAAGTTATTTAAAGTAAAAAAATTTATCACCAATAAGGTATACTAACATAACTCCAATTGAGGCAAGGCCACTTGAGAGGATTTTGGTAAATATCTCATTCTTTATTTATAATATATTATACATCATGTGTTCCATTATCTATTGGATTCAATAATTAGAAAAATTATTGTTCATTTTTATACATGTACAATTTATTTTAGAAAAGCTCAATTATAACATTGTGTGAGGAAGATTCCAAGATACTATTAGCTTTACTCTTTCTATCAATTACTTTCATGTTATTTACTTTAATGCAAGTGTGATAATTTTACTAATGTAAGTTTGTTTCCCTATACATAAAATTATCACCTCAGCCTCTAAATGTAACTAGTGTCACACATATAATTCTAAAATGTTGAAAAAATACAAACCTAGGTTGACAATTAGTGAAAGAAGAAGAATAAATAATTCAAAAAATTTCTCCTTAGATGATCCTGTCAGGTTGTAGGTAAGCTTATCTACCTTGAATTATTTTATATTTTAATAATTCTCATTATTTTAGTGCCATTTATGGGTACATATGTCAATATATTTATATCTTAAGAAGTTGAGTTAGATCTCCTAATTTATATAATATTTTTTTTTATTTCTAGAATAATTTCATTACTTTCTATAGTAATTTAATAATTTCTAGTTAAAATATCAATTTATATAATTTAGATTATTAATAATAATTATGTTCCCATATAAAGCTAAATTTGTGTAGGGTAGGCTATAATATTCTAAAATAAGTGTTGACTAAGTGTATTCAACGTGATAGGCATTACCTAGGAGACTAATGTTTTATATAGGAGCAATGTAACATACCACCTAACACACATGATGCAAAACAAAACTTGTTTTACATACATCTCAAGAAGATGACATTAAAATAATGAAATGACTATCAACATTTAACTAGGATATAATCTATAAAAAATATTAAAAATATCTTATCATATAAAATCACATGACCTGATGACTTTGAATTCTATTCAAAGGAGTAAGAAAAGGTTTGTGAAGTCATTAACCACATATGAAGTCATTAACCACAACCATAAATGGATAACTGCTCAATGGTAAAATAACATCAAATGAGATGTTGTCACTCATGGATTATAGATTGGATAAATATCTAAAAATAATTGTTATTTAAGTGTGGTTAATCTATGAATAAAATATATTTTAAATTCCCAAATCCCTAATCCACATGGAAAGCTAATAACTCTGGGAGATAAACATAAAGACCATATTAAACCTTAATAAAGTACAAAAAAATCCATCTAAGTTTTAATTAGATTCTTATTAGAGTCATAGATAAGACCCACCAACATCACCATTCAAGGATGGTCTTCCTATTCCTATAAAAAAAATTAAATTTACATATAGCGAAGAATTAAGACACTATGGATTTACTATAAAATAGATGTTAAATTTTAATTCTGAACTTAACCAAGTCTACCAAAGATGTAACCTCAAAATCTCTTTTAAGTCCTTCTTTCAAGGGTATAAATATAATTCTCATTGGTATAAAAAATATTTCCTTGGATATCCTCATGTCATGGGCAAATAGACTTTACAAGAGATAAAAAGAACAGTCTATGCACATAAATGACCAAATGTCATATTTGGATTCAGAAGAGATAACATAGTTCTTACATAGTAGAGTCATGCAAACATTAGATTCACAACCTAAAAAATATGATATAAAAGAGGTCAAATGTTTAATTCAATAAATAACTCAATACATTCTCAGAGAATAGTTATTTTCAACTCAATAATTATATTCCACAAGGTTGCACATCATATTAAAGTACCAAGTCAGGGTTATACTATTTAGTTTGGATAAGAGACTATTAAACCTTTTGAAAATAATTATATACACTAATTAATTTATATAATTAAAACACTATTTAAATTAATATTATTTATATTTTATATAATATTTATCATGCAATTTCTCCATCAAGGATTCTTCCCAAACACAAGTAATCATTAGATTACAAAATAGTTCAAGTATTCAATGGATTAGATTTCTATTTTATTTTAGAAATTTAATACTGATGAGATCCCAAATATTTATTTTAATAAATTTAAAATTTCATTTCATATCATATCTATAACCAAAAAAATAAGACATAATCAATAATTAACTTAATAAGAAGGTAAAATCTACCACCCCTTTGGCTAACATCTCAAGCCCAATTCTGATACCACTTCTTATAACCATTTATGCCTAACATGATGGATTATTTATTAAGGAATTATTTACTAACTAACATTCAATGTCATAATATAAATCTTAGTCAAAATAAGGAAAACATTTCATTTTTAAATTTGTATTATGATTCTTCCTCTAAGGTAGCGATATTCACAAGAAGCATATAAGACATAGTGAGGTCTTATTATTTAAAAAAATATGATTATAATTATTCAATCATTAATTAATCCAAGTGGGATATTAAAAATTCTATTATTTTCAATGTGGGATCTCTCATGAAGTGGGACTAAAATAACTAAGCATACCTACCACCTAGAATATTTATGTAGCTTAACGAGGCCAATTCTTTATAGATAAGAGATAGGTTTTAGAATTAGACCGCACATTATTCATTTATCAATCATGAAATATCACATGATCTTCATAACAACAAATTAGAAAAAAATATGAGCATTTGACCGATAAGTTTAGGTCCTCTATCATGGACAAAAGAATAAAATATTTCACAAAGGGATGGGACCACTTTGATTTTTCTCCATATTAAAGATTTTTAAGTTAGTCAAGTCCTCTTGGAGGAAATTTATGTCTTAAGAAAGAAATAAAATGTAAAACACTTATAATACCTAGTGATAAATTTTCTCATAAACACTTATAGTTTACAAAAATATTATAAACAAGCACTTATCATATGATTTCTTTCAAGGTTCACAACTTCGTCACCACATCTATTTTAAATATATATTAACAATGTAATAATATTACAGAAATAGGATAATAAAATTCATTCACTCATAAATCTACATTAATTTCAATAGTAAGGGAAGTATTTCAACTTACATTTTTGTTATTTCATGATTGGGATGTTATTGATCCCCTTTGCATAAATATACATATTCTTTATAAGTTATTATTCAAATATATCTATATCCATGAGAAATTAGTAAGTCTAATTGACATATTAATACTTATTTTTATTTGTACATATTTTATCTAGATGTAATCAACAAGATTTAGTACAACAAGCTATATGATTATTTAATAATTTAAAAAACACAATCTTTATTTATGATAAAAATCATGCACAATAAATTTAATCCAAATAGGAAAGATCCTTTACATAATTTAAGATAAACAGAGAAGTATTTCTCAATATAATCTTCTTATTCAATAGACTATCACATTTAAATTAATATTTACAAATATAAGTAGGTATGTTTTTCAAGACATAATCACATTTATTTATCCTTTACATTCACTAAAAAAACATACAAGTTGTGTCAGTGTAAAGCTGACAAGTTCCTTATTAATGATTAGCTAAGAAAATTATTGACATAAATACATTTATTCAAAATTGTCTTCCCTTTAATTCATGTTTTTAGATATCAATACATAATATAAAATAAAAGGAACAAGCATAGAGGTTCACCACCTCAAGTATACCTTTATATTCAATAAATAGATTAAAAAAATATTTAAAATCTAAGCTTATCAACATTTTACATTCTTACATCTCCACACTATTATCATATCTTTTTAAAAATAAAAAACCATGGTATTCCAAGACATTTACAGTATTACTTATTCTTAATATTAAATTCATCATATTATAACACTATTTACCTACTCATTTTTCTACATGGGTATATATTTTCAATGTTTCATAACATCACCTCCTCTTTGAATTATCTTTATTTAACGTAATTCACTTAACTCATTCCAATTTATAATAAATTATTATTCTGTTACCATCATACTACCATGATATTATTGATCTCAATTTAATTTTATGTGTATAATTTACCATATAATGGTTCAAAATTTTATAATAGTCATTTTATTTTATTATTCTCTTATAAGTTTATATCAACTTCACCATAATTAATGCATGCACAAGCAGGAAGGATAAAATGTGTTAATCCCACAATCATTACCCAAAAAATAATAAATTATTAGCTTCAAAATTTTGGCTATATTGAATGTCTACAAGTGGAAGGACAACTATAGTTCCATATAAGTATTTAAACATGATTATTAGCTATTTATTGATAATTTTATGATATAAATTTAGAATGTAGCTTAATTTATCGTATAATATCACCTAATAGTTTTCAAATTTTATTAATTTAATGATTAAATGTATGCAGGATGTTCCCTTTTTTCGTGTTTCTAAATATTTTCATCGGAGACAAACATATTCTCCATTATAATAACCAATTTCAATTAATGGATGAGATAATTTTTAGGAGATAAACACACAATAAAATTTATACTAATTTCCCTTTTGTATTACCTTGCCTCCATGTTCAACAAGGTACTCCTAAGAGGGTAATAAATATGAAAATAATATTTAATAATATACTAGGAATGGACAACTCAAATAGTAACAAAGGCAATTTAAATAGCTTAAGTTTAAGAAATATAGTGTCTTCTACCACATTATATATGCCTATATCTCATATCCCATCATGTTATAAATTTAAAGCATGAACAACAGATGATGATAGAAAAATGTAATTCAACCCATGCTTTTTTACTGCTTCAGCACAATATACCATGGTCAATCTAGTTTCCAATAATAATACTATTTTTTTTGGATTTATAATATAAATCATGGTACACATAATTAGGAACAAGTTTAAATCATTTTTTTACCAATCAAAATTTTCCAAGATAACCCTAAGCATAAATCATTTCATACAACGACCCATATACAAATATTTTCCCAAGAATTTCATAGGGAAAACTAAAGTACAAAAGTTTACTTGCTAGGAATGGTGAAAATCATGGTACACATAATTAGGAACAAGTTTAAATCATTTTTTTACCAATCAAAATTTTCCAAGATAACCCTAAGCATAAATCATTTCATACAACGACCCATATACAAATATTTTCCCAAGAATTTCATAGGGAAAACTAAAGTACAAAAATTTACTTGCTAGGAAAGGTGAATTATTTTGAAGGATATTTCCTTTTATTACATAACTCCATTTTTTATTACGCATTCCTATTATTTCATCCTTCCCAACCTCTTCCCACTATTTTTTATAATCATGGGACGTAAACAAGTGTTTAAGGTAAAATATGCCCCCCAACACACCCCACTAATGTTTTTTAACCAAGGCACTAGCTAGCTATATGAATTGTCATGCCCATATTGGTTTCTCAATACATTATTTTGATTGAATGGTTGGATTTATAGTTAACTGCAACACCCTTTTTTGCCCTTCTATAATTAATTTAATTTAAATCAAATCAAATCATTTGACATGGCCCCTAGAAGTAAACTTTGGAGTAGAATGGAGGAAATTTTAGTTTCATGTGAGTTTAGAGTAGTAATTTATATAACTTATAACCAATTTAGGGACAAAATCAAAATGCCTTAGAAGAGACTTTGGATTAATAAAGGATGTCCTCTATATCCCACCTTGTTTTTGATATACATTGATAAACTAAAGGATTGGATAGATAACACTGGTGAAGGGAACATCCACATAACTAATTATTTTTAAAATTTACATTTATATGTATATTATCTTATTTTAATTGAAAATACAACCCATAATTTGAGACATCATTTGAAGGTTCTAGAGCTCTTATGAAAAGAGGTGGTAATACAAGTGAATAATAGAAAAAAGTCAAGATATTTTATTTATGAATAAAAATAAATAAATTAAGTTCCTTTTTTAAGGAAGCACATTGGAAGTATTTGAATAATACAAGTATCTCAAGATTGAATTTCACAACAAGCTTAGTTAGGAGAACTACAGGGAAAAAAAATTCAATAGGGGTGAAAGGGCTTGTAATTATGAAAAAATAGGTGCATGAATGTAAAATTATGGGATTTAAAAAGAAAGAGAACCTTGTTTTACCTACTTGTCAATATAGTGGTCCTATATGGATGTGAATTCTGATGTAACAATGTGTCTAACCTAAATTAGAGGCAGATAGAAATAATCAAAAAATAATTAATTAGAATCAGCATCAATACCAAAGCTTCAGTTAAATATGATATTATATTATTCAAAACAGGTAATTTTCCATTGAAAGCATCAGCAATGACTTAGACACTAAGTTATTTTTAAAATATGCAAAGTATGGAGAACCATAGATGGTTGAAAATGATAATAAAAGAAGATTAAGTAGAAATAATAACACATGGATGAAAAAAAAGATAAATGGATGAGTGAATGAGACATCAAAATTCAAAAATTTCCAAATGCCAATGAGGAAATAAAAAATTACATGAGAGACAAATTCAAGATAGCCAAGTGGATAAAGAAACTTGGATGGAAGAAAGCATACTACATCAAAGAGTTTAATCCCACTTGGGATCATGAAGAAAAGTAATACATAGGGGAAAAATTAAAATGGAAATCAAAGATGAATACGGCATAATTAAAAACTAAATCACATCATCTTAGGTTTGAAACTAGTAAATGGATAGTGCCTAAGGAAGAATGGGAAATGAGAATGTGTATATTTTGTAACAAGAGAGTAGTGGATATAGAATGTTACTTCATTATAGAGTGTAGATCCTATATTGACATTTGTATCAATTATAAATAGAGATTTAGGGTTACAAATTAATTTAATTTTTTGAAGAGGAAAGGTTAAAAAATAGTTAGTATTTTAATTAATATCCATAGTAAAAAAGTTGTCATCAAGAAGGTATTATTAATTTAACAAGATTAATGGGCTAACCCTTGTGTCAAGTGGTTTTTTAAAAACAAAAAAAATATTGTAGCTCTTGATCTCATAAACAAATTGGTCTTGTGGATGTTATTAAAATATTTTATTCATTTATTCATTCATTTTTCTAAATTGTATCTATCCAATGTGTTAGGCTCTTATATTTAACTTACCAAGGAACATTCCCCCCATCCATTTTCCTTTTCAAGATAGTTCTCACATTTCAAGAGGATTTATTTTAAAATTAATTTATTGTGCCACTAGAATCCATCAACACTTACCAATACCACTAAATATTATGATTTAATAAAATAAATAATTCATCAAATCCTAAAAATTAAAAGAATGATAGGGGTCTAAATTCTCACCACCACTATTGTGTTTTCTCATAATTTAGTGTGGCTATTACCACTTTTATGAAAACAAGCAATTTATTTTAATTAACTTAATTCTCTCTATATTTCACTTAAACATGAAAGTTTTTTACCATTATAAAAACACTTAAATTAATGCACACCTTATTATCTTGCCGCAGTTATTTATGATAATAATCATTTTATTACTTATTAAAGTAACTACATTGATCATTACCATTCCTCAATTTTTCTACTAGTTTCTCACTTATCTTTAATTAATTTACAAACTTTTATCCATATAAAATGACATAAATCCTCTTAAAATATTATTACACTTTGTTACCGCTAAAAATATTCTCAAACTATGGATGTGTTAGACAATAATTTGATGTTAAATTTCTTATAAAGCTTTTCACATCCATAATTTATAATTATTAAAATGAACCAAAAATTGAATTTATGTTGGATTCAGTAGATTAGGAAGGAGACATTCTCTCACTAAGTATCCTTGCCCATATGTAGAAGATGATTCAATACTTAGTAATATATAAGACACCTCTTCTAAGTCTTGGAAAGTATGAGGGTAGGTATACTACACTCAGTGTGAAGTAACAAATATTGAATGTTAATGAGGATCACATGCATGATCATAATATACATGCTAATAATCACATTGAGAAGATAAGATAACATATCAACATCACTAATTCTTTGAAAGGGTTTTAAAATCAAGATGTTCTTGTCACTCACCTTTCTATTTATTGACCCTCAGGTCAATTGAGAAGAAGAGAAGGCAAAAAAATTCTTATGATAAAGATTCCAACAACCACTAAAAATAATCCTCCAATAACTGCCAACTCTTAGTTCATAGTAAAATACTATGCAAACTACAAGTGATTAAACATGATACTACCATTAAGATATAAATACAAATTAGTCCTTGTACTATACCATAGTCATGCCTAAATATAATATTATCCACATATAACAAACACGTGAAGGCTCATAAAGGTGAGGATCAATTTGATTTACCTATTTATAATATTAAATACATCATATTATAACACTATTCCCTTACTCATTTTTCCACATGGATATAGTTATTCAATGTTCCATAACATTGTCTCTTATTCAAATTACCTTTGTATACCTACATTAACTTAACTCATTCTAATTTATAAAAATGTATTATCCTAATATCATTGTACTTCCACTATATTATTAATCTTAATTTTATTATATACACATAATTTACCATAAAAGGGTTTTACATTATGTCTAATAGTCATTTTATTTTTCTAGTCTCTTATAAATCTATATCAACTTCACCAATATTAAGTAATACATAGGTGGGTTGGATCAAATGTGTTAATCCAACATTTATTACATAAAAATCTAATTAATCTTTAACTTCAAAATTGAGCTATATTGAGTGTATACATGTGGATGGACAACTATAGTGCTAGCTAAGTCTTTAAGTATGAATATTAACTAAATATTGATAATTTTGTACTATGAATTGATAAGGTAGCTTGTTTTCTCTTTGAATATCACCCAATAGTTTAAAAATGTCATTGGTTCAATGATTAAACTTATGCAGGAGGTTCCCTTTTTTGTGTGTATCTAAATATTTTCATTGAAGATAAACATGTTTTCCATTATAATAACCAGTTTCAATTAATGGATGAGCCAAATTTAAGGAGATAAATAAATAATAAATTTAATACTAGTTCCAATTTTTTTCTATATCCTTTACTTTGTGTTTAGTATGGCACTTTGAAAAGGGTAGCATATATGATAATAGTAATTAATAAATATATGAGGAATGCACAACTCAAATAGTAACAACGTATATTTAAATGGCCTGAGTTTAAGCATTGATACATTTCATCTTAGACCATAATATATTTTCCTATATCTCATAGGACATCAAGTTCTAAATTTCACACATGAACAACATATGGTGCCAAATGATGATTAAAAATAGTTTCAACCAATATGTTTTTACTACTTAAACATAATATACCATGGTCAATCTAGGTCCAAAATTAATATTATATTTTTTTTTTATAAGATAAATGTAAATCATGGTAAACACCATCAAGGACAATTTTATATCCATTTTTTTAAATCAATCATAATTTTTCCAAGATAACCACATGCCTAAATCATTTGATACAAGAATCCATACACATATTTTCATAGACATTTCACTTTATATGAAAGGTGAATTATTTTTAAAACTTCTTCCATTTATTACTTGGGTCGATCTACTACTATTCCTTCATAATGTTCAATTCCTTTTCATCATATTACCACTATTGTTTCTCATCTTTGGAGGTAAATAAATGTTTAGAAAAAAATACCCCACTCCGTACCCGCCACATTTTTTTAACCAAGGTGATATCTAACTATATGTATTTATATGCTTTTGTTGGTATCTCAAGACATTATTTTGAATGAATGGTTAGATGCCTAGTTAAATTTAACACCCTTATTTTCCCTTCCAAAATGAATTTAATATAAATCAATGGAAATCATTTGAATCGTTCCCTATAAGTAAACTTTTGAGTAGAATGAAGGAGTTTAGAGTTTTATATGAGTATATAATGGTAGTGTATATACTTTATGTGTATTCTAGGGCCAAAATCAGAAAACTTAAAGTATTTTTAGAATTATTTATAAGTTAAATTTCACTCAAACAATGATGTCTTCTATCTCCTAACTTTTTTGGATTATACATTGATAAACTAGAGGAGTGGATAGATAACACTAGTGGAGGGGGAATCCACCTACATAATTATGTTTTATAGTTACTTTGATATGTAGATGATCTTATTATAATTTTAAAAAAAAACCCATAGTTTGAGATATCATTTGAAGGCTTTATAGCTCTTCTGCAAATAAGTGAGAATGAAAGTAAATACTAGTAAAAAAATTCGTGATCATTTCTTTATAGACAAAAAATTAACAAATTGAATTTTATTTTGAAAGAATCCCTATAGAAGTAGTGAAAGAATAGAAATATATTTGAGCTTAAATTCCAAAACAATATTATTTGGGAGATGTATAGGTAAAAAATAATACAACGGGGATGGAAAGCCTTATACTCAATAAAAAAAAGGTGCAAGAATATAGAATTATGGGATTGGAAAACCAAGATAGCCATATTCATCCTACTATTACATAAGTGATCCTATATGGATGTGAGGTTTAGGGAAATGACATTTCTAATATAAAATAGATAAAGATAGAGACAATCAAAAAAAAATACAAGTATTTAAAAGTCAAAGATTTTATTCCATATGAGATTCACTTAGCTAAAAAAAGAACTTTTTTAATGGAATAATTGGCAATGAAACATACATTAATTTATTTTAAAAAATACATAAGTTATGGAGAATAATCTAAAACTAAAATGATAATAAAATAATAAATAATAAGAATTAAAAACATGTGGATGAAACAAAACAAAAAAATGTATGAGTAAATGTGACATCAACATGCAAGAATTTCCAAACACCACTAATCAAATAAAAAGTATGTGAGATAAAAATTAAAAAAACCATGTGATAAAATAAATTTGGATGGAATAAAACATACTACATCAAAGACTTTAATCCAACTTAT
Organism: Torreya grandis; assembly: GCA_037957365.1. Lineage (NCBI taxonomy): Eukaryota > Viridiplantae > Streptophyta > Pinopsida > Cupressales > Taxaceae > Torreya > Torreya grandis. Next base: position 426,712 of record JARHVA010004653.1, read on the forward strand.
GATCGTGAAGAACCAACATACATAAGGGTAAAAATCAAATGGAAAGCAAACATGTTGATGATACAATTAAGGACTAGCTCACGTCATCTTAGGTGTGAAAAAAACAAGTGGAAAGTTTCTAAGGAAGAATGAGAAATGATAACATGTTTATCTTGAAAAAATGGAGTATTGCAGATAGAATGACACTTCATTATAGATTTTGTAGCCTATAGTCACATCTATATCAAGTACAAAGGTAGCTTGAGGGTTTACAACTTTATTTTTTTTTTAAAGAGGTAAGGTTAAATAAAATGACAAGTTTTCTAACCAATATCTATAAGATAAGAATTATCATCGAGAAGGGATTATAATTTTTTCAATATTAGTAGGAAAACTCGTGTCAAGTGATTGTTATAGCACATAACAACTTTGTTGTAGTTTTTAGTCTCGTCAACTACTTGATATCATGGCCATTATTAGAATATTTCATTCATTTAATCAACCTTATATTTTATCTATCTAATGGGATGGAATCTCATATTTAACCTCCCAAGGAACATCCCCACCTCCAATTACTTTTTCAAGGTAGTTTTCACATTTCAAGAGGATTTAATGTAAAATTAATTCTTTATGGCACTAGAATCCATTAACACTTACAAAATCCACTAAATATTTTTATTTAATAAAATAAATAATTTTAAAAAACATGCATTTAAAAATATGGAAGGTGTCTAAATTCTCACCACCACTAGTTTTTTTTCTCATATGTTAGTGTAAGTATGACACCTTATATAAAATATACATTTTATTTTAATCAATTCAATGTTCATTCCATTTCACTTAAAATTGTAATTTATTTTCATTATATAAAACACCTAAATTAATGTGCACCTTATTATCCATCAATAGTTATCTATGATAATAATAATTATATTACTTATTAACATAGCCACAATAATCACTACTAGTAATCAAATTATATTTTAGTTTCCCACTTCCCCTTTAATCATTTACAAAATAATAGATATAAAAAATGGCATAAATCCTCTTAAAATACATCTTACACTTTGTTACCAGTGACAAGATTCACAAACTATGAATATGGCCATAATAATTTGACATTAAGCCTCTTCTAAAGCTTTCAGCATCCATAGTTTGGAATTATTAAAATGAAGAAAATTTGGACTTTATGCCAAATTAATTTGATTAATAAAGATACCTTCTCTCACTAAGCATCCTTTTGCATAATCAAGATATGATTAAATACTTAGTAATATATAATACACATCTTCCCAAACTTGGAAATAAAATGGGGTAACATACCGCACCTAGTGTGAAATAAATAATCTAAAATGTTGGTCAAGATCACATGTATGCTCATATTATACACACTAAAAACCATTTTTATAATATAAAAAAAAAACATATCCTCATCACTAATTCTATGAAAGAGTTTTGCAATCCATATGTGCTTGTCACTCACCTTTCTGTCTATCTAACTTTAAGTCAATCAAGAAGAGAAGGAAAAAATGTCCTATGAGAAAGACACCAAAAATCACTAACATAAATCCTACAATCACTTCCAATATTAGTTCATATTAAAATAATACTCAGACCATAATTTTTTAAACATGTTGCCATGACCAAAATATCAACACATACTAGCTCTTCTACTATGCCATAGTTAGGCCCACAAATAATATTATTTAAATCACACACACATGAAAAACACAAAGGTAAGGATCAAGTGATACCCTAAGAATGTCTTATATAAGGGAATTACATTCCCCTTACTTTATAAAAACATTGTCCTTGATGTGATTGACATATTCATAACACTCTTAAAGATAGTAATACACATTTATTTACTGTCTCTCAATGAAAATGTTTTTTCTTAATCATTTTAATATCACAATGACACCATATTATTCAAATTAGGTCTAAGGGGTCCATTTAAAATGGTGACTTTTCCCAATTGCCAAGAAAATTTACTTGATTTTTTCTTTAATTTTGGTTACCTTTTCTAACCAACTCCAAGATTTTAAAAGCAAGGTTGCTTTTGTAAGAAAGTTTTTCATGATAATCACTTTTTTAAGGATTTCCTTCATAAACATGGATAATGCACAATGTTCACAATTTTTTTTTTTTAATCCTATCCATAAGTTTATACAATTTAAGGATTCTATAGGTTTAAATTAATCCTCTCTGAATATAATAATTACATTGTAATATTTGAAAACAACTCAAGTTTTTCAAATTGAGTAAGGAGTTCTTAGCAAGGTGTAAATACATTTTCATCCATATTATTAATTTCAGTAATACACTATAATTTCAACCATATTTTCATACCAATAATATAAGTACCAATGATAAGGTACATTCTAAAATTAATTGATTCATATTAAGCCTCAAGGGAAGATTTTGTAAATTTTCACAAATTTCATAACATAAACAAGAATCATTATTAAACATATTTACAAACATAGATTTTCAAAACAATAAATTCTTACACATATGATGATTTTATTTATTATAATGAAAATATTCATCAATGTATTCATCATGAATCATATTATAATCACAATTTTAAGGAAATATAAAAACAACTTCCCTTATTCACTTTCCCACTTTTAATTTCACCATATACATTATATGGTGTATGTTAATGTGTTCATGAATATAAAACATAAATAATCAAAATAAATGCATTCAATAAGGTCATACCAACTCATGACCCCTATCATGGCCACATGATATAAAATGAATCATGTATTTACCATCTCAATATCAGTTATGAATGTAGATTATGCATATAAACCATGTAAAGGGAATCAACATGTATCCTCCATAATCTAAAATTCATCTTTCAATTCTATCCAATGTGTATATATCATAATGATGACAAGATGAGAACCGATAATCATCCATCCACAACCTTGAGTTCCTCCTCAAGTACATCTGATAGTGTCCATATATTATAGTGATGATATGAGGGGATTCAACAAGCAACCATTCATGGCCCCAATTCACTCCTCAAGTACATTAAATAGTGTGCATATATCATAGTGATGATAGGAGTGGAACATACAAGTAACCATCCATGGTCCCAATTTCTTCCTTGAGTACATCTAATACTGTGCATATATTATAGTGATGATAGGATGAAAACTAGAAAGTAACCATCCATGGATCAAAGTCCCTTTTTACTTCATAATAGTACACTAATGTTAGTATCGATACATGTCATTAATGTAGTAACCAATAATTCATGTGGATCTGATAGTGTAACTACTATGATAATCATGCATGG